>CM029391.1:15604306-16059306 GCA_017165825.1 Hepsetus odoe
ATTACACAGCCAAAATCAAGAAGGAATCATATTTTAAAGAGTGGATTTTGTAGAAAAAAAAAACAATTTTGCTAGCTTTTCATTAAGCTATCTAATCACCCTTCAGTCTGAACTGATCGTTTCTGTTTTGAACTGTTTTGAGTGTAGTCCAGCCCGTCGACACAGACGTTAAGGAGTGTTTTAGACCAGATTGCTTTTTGAACAATACGGGGCAGCCAGTCAGAAAAGAGATTATTTGCATATCTCTCACAGAAACTAAAACATCTCGTTCAGTTTTAAAGTTTTTTAGTCTGTTTTCAGACTAAATTACAATAAAATATTGGGGAAAAATAAGAAATAGGCCTATTGAGAGTTATTTTAGTTATTTAGTTATATGTAAGTGCCTATCCGCACTTGATGCCCCGTTTTGTGTATTATGTTGTGTCTTATGTTGTCTTGGGTCCTGGAGGAACGTTATTTCGTTTCACTGTGTACTGTGTATATGGCTGAAATGACAATAAAATCCTACTTGACTTGACTTGACTTGACTATACAGTCATTTCTGGATCAGTTACCCACCTCGGTCATCCGCAGATCATATCTAAAAATTCACAATAACGGATTCCTACAGATACTGGCTGAAAGCTACACATCTGAGAAGAAGTAGCATCTTCATAAAATCATTTTTTGCACGTCCCAGCAGCAAACAACTGGTTTTTATGTTAACCGGGGTTATTGATTTAAGAATGGCGAGTCAGTTTGAATCAGTTTGACTAAAACCGGCACTAAAACATGCCACGCTTGAGCATTGTGCGCCCTTTTGTTTAAGTCTTGAAAAGATATCAAAAAGCATTGTGTTTGCTTTCAGAAATGGTGCAGCAGCCCTACTGATGACACTTGAATCAGCTTTCTTCTTTAAAAGAGGAGCTGGTTTATTGGAAGTGAGACCCTCAAAATAGTTTTCTCTTTTGCATACAGTCAAATTAGCTGTGCGTCTCCACATCCGCACTGCTTTCAGAGAAATGTGTTTTTTTAACGATTTTTTTTCTGCTCGTCACATCTTCCTGTGTACATTTCCCCACCTCCATAGCTAGTGGCTGGATTTTTTTGTGCCTTATTGATGTGTGTGTGTGTGTGTGTGTGTGTGTGTGTGTGAGAGACACAGTGGGCCTTGTGATTGTGCATCTCTGTGTGAGAGTGTGACAGACAGCGCTGTGTGGCTGGTTGCAGTTTGGGAAGCAGGAGGCTGTCCTAATGAAGACGATGCTGTAGTCATGACAAACTCCCCTGCCACTGCCACTGCGCTTCATCAAGCCCCCACCAGCATCCTGCACTTCAGCTCTGTTTTGCTCTTTTTTTTTTTTTTTTTTTTTTCTTCGTGGCACACTTCAGCAGTGACTGCTCTAGTGCTTCCCCCCGGTCTTAGATTACCTTAATCCCTGCGTATATGTAGGTTATATATTTATCCTTCTACATGTTTTGTTGTTTTATTCAAGTCTGTGTTTCTTTATTTAGGTTGAAAGGAAACCAGAAAATTGTTTTTTAAAATCAAAATAAGACTCACCTGCCTGATGCAAAATGAGCCTCCCATTCGTTATTCACAATCTGAGCACGACATGATAAACAATATGAACAAAATATCAAATCTAGAGTATGATGGGAAAGCCTTTCTCCAGATCATTTCAACCATGGACCAAATGTATGGATCCAGATTTACTTTCTTGATGGCTTGGTAAACAGGCAGTCTAGCAGAATGGTTAATTGCCCACTCTAACCTTATCATGTTAGATTACTTCTTTGTAGGGGAGCAGGGAAGATTTTCCTATTAATAACAGATTTCTGTTTTCAGGGAACTGCTTTTCTGTCTTACTCACAGAACTGGTAGTCTGGAGGCTTTTATTCCATATTCCTCCATTCTGATTAAGGCAGAACATAGGAAAGTATGGATAATACTCCTGTATCCAGAACCCAAACATTCCTCCGCTCCTCTGCCTCTTCCCTGCGGGTCTGTATCGATTACAGATCTGCCGTGGATTCCAGAAGAGATGCCGCTCTGGCCTGCAAGCTGAACGCTCCATTTTTCTGCAAGGATTTGTCCAACTGCAGATTCTGTCGAACGTCCTTGGGCTTTGGTTTTTGTGATGTCACGTCTGGCTTGCTTGTTTTTGCCACGGTACGCGGCAGTGGTCAATCAGAGCAATGAATGCATTGCTTTTTAAAGGCTGCCAGAGCTCATGAGTGAACCACTTGCTTTCTGTGAGTAATTTTTTCTTGCCTGTGTCTGAGGGGACACGGACACCTGTTCAGCGATTAAACTCCAGAACAGAAGTGGCCTCTGCCAAGAGAAATATTTGCCTTTCATTCAAGGTTGTGTTCTCGTGTATTTGGAGTGAAGCAGTGAGGAAATTACGCATTTGTTCCATACACTACGTCTGCAGTGATTTGGAGAGGGTTGTACATGGGCTGGTGTTTGTTTGGGCTGAAATAATCCACTCTCCCTGCTGTACTTTTATACTTAAGTGTCCACCTTGAAACTTTCTTGAACTTGGACTTGGTTGTTACTAGCAGATGACCAGCAGTCGGTTGATTTATGTATGTTGTTTCAGCAGATCTGTTTGACTGTTTTTATGGCGTACACGGGGTGCAAAATAATTCAATTTATAAACACAAGTGTTCATTTTTCCTTGTATGTGGGTTCTTTGCACAGTCATGATGAAACTGCTCCCCAACATGTACCTGTTCGCACCTTTTCATGTTCTTCATGTGCGCAATTTGGTTGGAAAAGCAAATAATGTTTTTGTCTTCCTTGCCCCATAGTTAGATAAATAGGCCAAAATGAACTCATCGTCCAATCTTAATAGTTTGCAACCTGAATCTGCAAAAAATAAATAAATAAATAAAATCTGGTCGGTTATGCCCTACTTCACACAAATGTATACGTTAATAGTCAAGTCAGTTTTATTTATAAAGCGCTTTTTACAACAGCAGCTTTACAGAGTCCGGCTCTGAGCCACAAGTGTGCAAGCTAAGGGCAACAGAGGCAAAACTCCCTAAATCTGGAGGAAGAGATCTTGGGAGGAACCAAGATTGAAAAGGGGGAACCCGTCCCCGTGGTCGACGCTGGATTATAAAGTATATTTAAATGTTGCTCCTTTCTACAGTGATATACAGGGAGTTGCTCTGTATTCCATCGACCAAAAGCATTATAGCAGCTTTCTGGGTTGATTTAATTATTGTTTTTTGCCACTTCTTTAGTGTTCTAGTACACACGCTCGCTCCTAGTCCTGGAGATCAGCAACCCTGGAGTGTTCAAATTCAGCGACAGGTGTTTTGGATTAGGATTAGTACTAAGATCTGCAGACTATTAGGTTTCCTGGACTTGGACCGGGCCTGTATACTATAAGATTGAGTGTGCCTTTGTACTGCAAGACTGTTTACACTGTAGCATGCAGAGGGTGGTGGTGGTCTAGTGGTGGGTACTTCCATATGGACCAATGGTTCAAGAGGTCCCAGGTTCGAATCCCACCTCTGACACTACCACCACTGGGTCCCTGAGCCAGACCCTTAACCCTGAGTTGCTCCAGTGGGACTGGCCCTGAAATTAGGACATGGAAGTCGCTCTGAATAAGAGCATCTGCTAAATGCCGTAAATGTAAATGCATGCAGCATACTGTAACTGAGAATAGTGCGTGATTAGCTGGGAGGCATGACTTTAGTGCTGTTCTCTTCATTTTTAAGGGGCGAAATATAAAGTTGGTTTGTCAAGAAGTTCAAATCGCATTTCAAACACGTTCAGCTGGAGCTGTGAATGTAATGCGGTTAACAAACAGTTGAAGTCAATAAACTCCTGAATTGTTACTGTAAAAATACGTAAATGCCTACGGTATCTGGCTTCACAGCTCATAGTAATTCATCCTGTTCTTTAGAAAAAAGACTTTTAAAAAAGACTTTTCTGAAAATAATGTTTAAGAGTAGTCTTATGGTTCTAGCTTTAAAAAAAAAGGAGTATTTTCCAAATGTTATCTGATTGACCACATCTGATTGCAAAATGATGTAAATTGTATTTTTTTCAATCTATTGCTTATTGCAAGGCATGCAGTGGTAGATACAGAATTTAAAATGTGCATCTGTAATACAAAGTACATTTATAACCTTCATTTGGGGTATTGTTAGTCGTTGCAGAAATAGTGAATGATTTTTATGCTTGTATTTTTGATGCTGGTAGCACTGGTGTGTTCTGTGTTGTTAGTGTTTCCACACTAATGACACACAGGTAACGTTCAAAATTATTCATCAGTTTCTAAAATGATCTGAATAAAAGTCTAGATTATTCCTAAAAATTCAGAAGAGGACAGAAAAGGAAAGTTTGAATAATCCGTCATAGCTGCCAGGCACTAAAAGAGGAAAGACAAAGATTTGCTCACAAGGCAGCACCCGTGCCAAGTTAAATCCATATTTAAATCCTGCTCTCAACAGACATCGCATGTAAATGAACGCTCTTTGGCACCGAACGAAGAATCAGAATCCACGGCAGTTAGGTAGGGGCGCTTATGCGTGCATAATTTGCATTTATTTTGGAGCTCATTTTCATAATTAAGCATGAAAAAATTACGGCTGTGAAATAATTATAAAGATGAGCTATATGATACACACATTGGATGCGGCTGTTGAGGGGGAGGCAGATCTTGTTTGGGGGCCTAAACACTTCAGATCCTGCAGCACATTCACACCCAGGCCACAGACAGAGCTGTGTGTGTGTGTGTGTGTGTGTGTGTGTGTGTGTGTGTGTCTGCATGAAAACAATGTGTTTATATATGTCATGAGACTGGGGCTGTGTGTACCATCAGTGTATTGTAGGTGCGTAAATCTGACCTCTCAATATTTTGGTTCCTTTACAGTTTAGAGGACTCATGTCTTGGAAAACTGTTGGTATTTCTTTATTTCTTAATTTTTCTTTTTATTTTAACTGCAAGCTGCAAAAATCAACTACTTTGAGTTCACTGTTGTTGTGAAGTCACAAAAACAAATGCATTTACATATACCCACCTACTAATCCTATAGTTTAATCCTGCCGTATAGTGTTAAAGATGTTCAGCCTGGACTGCATTTTGAATGAGGCAAATTAGAGGGCAGCCAGTCAGAACAGACTTGATTTGCATATGCTAATTTTAAAAGCACAGTAGCTGTGGATGAGGGGTTGGAAAGTGGCGATGAAAAGATTATGATTGTTATTGTTACCCGAGACATAGTCGATGGTGTCTATCGGGGGAAACGGGGAACGCTTAACCTCCGTAGTTCTAAGGACCGGTTCCGTCAGGATCATTCCCGATTTCTCCGTTGTTAGCATAAACCTGCTCTTTACTAGAAATGTGAGCGATTGCTGCTCGATAAAAGAAAACAAAGAATCTGAAAACATCCCGAATGAGTTCTGAGATTAGCAGACACTAATTAGCGTAACTCCTTTCACATAATAAGAGCGCAGTTTACCATCATTCATTTGTAGCATCATTAGCTTTGAATTTTTTTGTACCGTTAACTGTCCAGTTACGTGAATCATGAAGCACCATATTTTGATTTACATCCATTACTTTATTAAAGTTAATCAACTTACCAAATAAAAACAGAGTGTATTCACAGTGTAAAGGAAAATAACTTGCTTTTTTGAGAACAGTCTTTGTCTGGGAAGTCTTTTTATTGATATACTTTTACGAAGCCATCCAATAAATCACATTATTTAAGTGAAAGTGACTACCCTTGTCATTGTGAAACGCAGCACAGCACAACACAACGAAATTCAACCTCTGCGTTTCACCCATACACACGTGCAACAGGGGGAAGCTATTGAAAGTGCCCGGGGAGCAGTGATAGGGACGGGACCTTGCTCAAGGGTACCTCAGGGCAACCTACTGGTGAGGGAATCGAACCCATAATCTTCTGATCTGGGGCAACTCCCAAACCACTAGACCACCGCTGCCCCGCAGAGGATTCTGCTGGGACAGCCTAAGGGGGAACCCAGATTTGAACTTGGGACTTCTTGATCTGCCGTCAGATGCTCTACCACTGAGCTGTACCCCCTAAATTTAGCATATTCAGAGCAGTTTTCATTTGTCTGAACTTTACATGCAAAAAGGTTAAAAGTTACATTTTTGAAAAATGTTCACATTAAAACACACATCACGCGTTTTGTTCACGCATTTCAGAGCTCGGTGCTGAAACAGAGCCTCCAGTTCCACCACAAACACATCTGAACATCAGACTGCGCTTGAGAGTTACCTCGTGTAGCTGTGTGACTTCCTGCTGCCTGTTTAAATGATGAAACAAGGAATGGTGTTTCAGTGTTCGGTAGATCACTAAGGGATCCTGATGATTTCTTGTCCATATTTTTTGGAAATAAGTGACCCTCAAAAAGGAAAAGGCTTCGTCCTTAAAACAGAACAGTGTTTGGGAAGTGAATCTGGGTTGGGTCACTAATTCACACTCGCTCCAGGCTGGAATGTGTCAAAAAAAAAAAAACAGAAAAAGAAAGAAAGGACATGTGTTGTGTATTTACAGCAGAGGAAATGACCTCACAGGGAAGTCCTCCTCAGAGGAGCACTGAGGAATTTTTTGGCCTTGAGTCTTTACGGCTCTATCCATTACTTTTGTTTCTGTTAAAAGTATTAAATAAACATGTGTTATATAGATTTGAAACTACCACACCACTCAGCTTTTTTTAGTATTTTTGGCTGAAATGTGGCGTCTGAGAGAAGTTTTCAACTCTTATGGCTCCTCAGAGAGTGTGTTAGAAGAGTGTGTGTGTGATACAGAAAGAGAGTGAGCTGCCATACGAGAGAGCCAGTGTGTGGGAGCAAGCAAGATAGCATGAGAGAGGAAAAAGAAAAATGATAGCATGAGAACAAAGAAAATGGGTAAATGACTTGGGCTTTGGAAGAGAGGGTGAGCAAGCCGCCATAGCAGAGAAAGCGAGCGAGGATGGTATCGGTGGAGAAAGAGTGGCCGAGTAAAGAAAGCAGAAAGAGTGGAAGAGTCACGCAGTGCAGACAAGCTAGCGTGAGACTTAAACGTTTAACCGAATAAAGAGAAAGGGAGGTAGGAAATTTGGAGGGAGAAAAGGGAGAGATGTAAATCATGAGAGAAACCCTCTGTGGTTTGTTCTGCCGTGAGTCAGACGACCAATTTATCCGCAAACCGAATCACTGAAGGATCAGTCATGAGGTTTTAGTCACCGAGGTCAGCGACTGAACCAAACGTCCCATTTTCCCAACTTTTAATTTACAGCTTTTTCTCGCACCTGAGCCCGGTTAACTACACCTGGCTCTACCTGCTCTGCAGAGATTTCCCACTGCTGTTAATCACGTTTATAGCCTCTCTCGTCTCCAGGATGCTGAGGAACAGATCGCTGGGGTGAAACGTCGCTGCAGCAGAGAGTGCAGGCCTGTCGGACTCTTTCCACACGCCATCAAAGAGTTACAAAAACACCGGATCGATCATCATTGATCATCATGATTGTCCGAGCGCTGGGATCACTTATCTGTTATAAATGTTATTATTGAGGCTCCGTAGGTGTAGTTTATCACCTTTTGTTTTAAGAGTGATCGTTCTATCCTCAGATCCACGATCTGAAACTCCGGTCCAGACACACGCACTTCTGGGTCCACATACACACCGGTGGCTAGCGCTGTGAGTGACTGTGGCAGGCTGAAAACACTGAAACAATTCTAACTTCATTAGAACTTTAATTTTAATGATTCATCGTGTGGCGAGCGAAGTGCCTTACAGCCAGAAGGTCCACAGTGTGACTTCCTTCAAGATGCTCCTTACTTTGAGGAGTTTGCATGTTCTCCCCGTGTCCGTGTGGGCTTCCTCCAACAGTCCAAAGACTCGCACGTCAGGAGCCCCGACCCGGATTAGGATCGACGGTTCTGATGTTGGATGCCTGAATTCATGGTGTATGGGGTTTCTTTTCATTTCTTGTCGTTTGTAACTTCAGACAACTGTGCATTTGTGAGATCTTGCTGGTGTAGGTTTTGGTCGAACAGCCCTACAGTGTTGTCTTTTCACATCTCTCTCTCTCTCTCCCTTCCTCTTTCTCTCATTCTCTCACTTTTGCCCTTACCTTCTCTTTGTTGTCCTTCTCGATCACTCCTCCGTTATTCTCACACACTCATGTCTCTCTCTGTTCTGTCTCATTCTCCCTCTTGTTCTTTTTCATGCCATCTCTTCCACCACCCACATTCCCTTCCTTTTTCTTTCATTCTCTTTTCTGCTTTCTTCTTGTTTTCTCTCTCTGCTCACTCATTTCTTCTCTTTCTCTTTGCTGTCACCTCTTTTCTGTCCCTCTTACTCATTAAACCACCTTATTCTCTCTTCTTACCTCCTTGTTGTTTTCGCACAGTATCTCCACTGTCTCACTGCTATCTCTTCTTCTCTCTGCCCTCTTTCTGCTCTCTCTTTCTGTCACCCCTTTTTTGCCCTCACCCCTCTTCTGTTCTATATGTAAATGCTTGTGTTGTGCCCAGCCATGCACTGCAAGCCTGTTTAGAGTCAGCAAGGCTTTGCATATTGTTAAGAAAATGTTAACCCGAAATTTATCGTTTTTTTTTATTATTATTTGTCTAATCTTCACTCGGTGCAGGTGTGGCCACTGCAGCGTTTTTTGAAATTGGTTTTCTTCTGTGTTGATATGCTTTGTATGGTGTAACAGGGTGGAATCAAATGAAGAGCATTGTGTTGTGGTGAAATTACTGAGATGTGTTATCAATAACTCTGAGATATTGATGTTTCTCTGCAATTTTGTGGCGTCTACACGAGGCTGTGGAGTGGAATGTTGTTACCTGCGAAACAATATTGGCCCAAACAGCGTAAAGGCCTAAAGATTCATATATCTTTACCCAACAACCTCCACAGAATGCAATTTTGAGAGAGCAAGATATTGTATTTGTTCGTCACATACCAGATGTTGAATCTATTCAATTGTCAACCTTTATTTATTTATATATATATTTATACATCGTTTTGGTGTCTGGCTTTTTTCGGTGCCTGTCTTTGAGATCGGCATAAAATATGAGCTTCATCAGGTTTCAGTGCTCAGCTGTTTTGATGAGGTTCAGCTATACATCACTGCCAGATCGGAGAGCGTCCCGGTCGCACCGGCGCTCCAGCGCAGGGAAACGACTTGTTTCTGAGCGTGATTTATGTAAAACAAAATAAATGACGCAGTGCGAATTGGCAGCCAACATGTAGCGGCCAGCTCTTGAATGGAAGTAGAATGGATTAGTCACTCGATTCCACTCTTTCTTTCTCTCTGTCCGCTGCCAGCAGGATGGTGTTGGGCACGCGTCCTTAGACTGAACATTCAAACCGCACATGAATGGAATATAGTGATTCCCATGATGTATTATGACCAGGCCTACTACCGTGATATTCTATTTTTGCCACACGAAGGTCTTATCATAATGATGTATCATTAATTTGAGAGTTAAATGGATGAAAATACCAATTAACCAGTAGTGCGCATTAATAAAAGGCTGCAGAGTAATTATATATTTTGTCCTTTGTTAGTTTAGTGCTTGCAGAAATGAAGTAGTAGAAATGAAAGGAGACTGGGTAAAATTAATATCCCATTAGTTTTTGTTCACGGACTTCAATAATTGGTCAGAATCTTTTTAATGGCAGTGAAATGACCATGTTCCTCAACGTTCATAGAAGTGTTGGGTATCGTGACATAGCTTATCCAAGTAATGTTTGTTTGTATGTGTGTTTATGTGTTTTACAGTACAGTGGGACAGGTTTGATGGAGTTGCGTATCTGTTCTGTTGACAGGTATAGATGAACGGACAGCGGAGGCATCTTGGGCCCCAGGTGGCCAATCCAGCCCTTCGTATGACGAGTCCTCCAGGGTGAGTCTCTCTCGCTCTCTCTCATATTACAACAACACTTTCTGTTTCTGTCTTGTATCCCAAACCTGTAATAATTTCTTGAAATTTGGAATAAACCTCAGTATTTTGCTGTGAAACAGTGATAAAATGCAAAATATCTTCCAAAATCCATAAGATCCTAACGAAATAAGCTTCCCTGTTAAATTACACGGTGTCTGTATATATGTTTTTTTTTTTTTTCTATCTGTTGAACTGAAATCATGAAATCCAGGAATGGGAATTCCAGATGCTGAATACATATGTGTAAAATTATAATGATTGATATTGGTGGAAGATATGAAATCTCAAAAATAAATACATAGATTACGTTCCCAAGGCTTGGAAATGCAGCTCTTCGTAATTGGAACGGAATCATGCATGCGTTTCAGATTTGTGATAAGGTGGAATTTTCATGCATGCAAATGGAGTTGGCCCAGGCATAAAGCCTCGGCCGTGGGCCTTATTTCATCTCACACACACACACACACACACACACACAGAGCAGAGTGTGAGGATCTCTCTGTTTCTCTATTTGTTTGTTTGTCTTTTACACGTTGGTTTGTTCTGGGTGCCCTGTATGAATTTCATTTAATGTCAATCTCCTGTCACTTCCCATCAGAAATCAGTCAAATGTCAGCGGCTCTCGCGCCAAGCCGGCTTGTTTATTTTCCAGTGTCCTTCCCCAATGCACATCTACAGGCTACGGCTCCGGCGTCTGCCTGATTTGAATTATAAGTTGGAGACGCGTGAGATATCTTCGCTCTAGGTGCATATAAATCAGCGTTTCTGACATTGTGAGGGGCGGGCATCAGCGAGCAGACAGCTGTTCTGTTCATACACCTTGCACACATGCGCGCACACACACGTGTTTCTTTTTATACAGAGTCAGGATGTGGTCAAGCGTATGAGGCATATGTATTATATATCTAAGTATTATATCTTTATTATATAAGTAAGTACTTCTTTGTCATGTTAATAATAATCATCTTTAAAAATCCTGTACATATACTCCAAATTAAGTGCTAATTAGTGCCCAACCTCTGCACAGAACACACTCTGGAAAACAGCCTCATTCACAGTTACTGTTTATTCACTGCAGTTAATACACGGGAACTTTGTGGAAACGTTATGACATGCAGTATTTCTGTCTTCAACATGTTGAATTAAAGTAAGGAATAGAAATCGCTGTTTGAGTTTATTTTCATTTATAAAAAGTTCTGGTAATATTAATCTCTAAGCTTTAAGATTCCTAAGCCTGACCTGAGCCTTTGGATCCTTATCCTAATCTGAATTTTTACCAGGGCTGAACAGTTTGGGGGGAAAAGAGAAAACTATGATATTTGATGGTGATTTTAACAGTCTTTCTATTGGATTAAGTGATGATCTGTATTGTAAATTCAATGAGCTAGATGGCTAATTCACAAGCTTTGCATTATTTTCATAATTTTTTTTCTTTAATCCAACAATATCAAGTTTAGGTAGTGTAGTGCATCATTACAATCGCACACCGTGTGATTTGAAAATTGCAATATTTGATATAAAAAAGCTAATTTTAATCTCAGTTACCAAAAAGAAATGGCTTTGTTTTAAAACCAAAGAAACATGATTTTGGTTCAAATCACTGAACTAAACTGGGAACTGTTGGTAAGCGCTTTTAATTATTAATTTTTTTTCATAGGAGAGTTTGAAAGTAAAGTGACTATTCTTGTCCTTGTGAGAACACACAGCACAGCACACAGTGAACCACAACGATCACAGTGTAACACTGTGTGTTATCTCGTTACTGTACAAAAACAAGCACACACACATTCGCATGGGCTGAGGCTCTGGATGTGTGTGTTTGATCATTCATCATTGCTGGATATAACCCGGAAAATAATCAATATCGCTTACAAAGCCATTGCACACAGCAGAAATGATCACTTCTACCACAGAACCAAGCCCCGAGTGTCTTGTTTGGCCTTATTTTCAAGCTGGTCTCCGTTGGAAAGCTTGCGTTCGGCCAGCAGACTGGCGGACAGAAAAGCTGCATACCTATCATAGGCTTCGGGGCTTCCAGCCTGTCAACTGCTCATCCGGCCCACTTTGAGCTAAAAGAATGGGGAGATTTCCTCTAATCCCCAGCTCAGGCTGAACCCTGCCTGCACCCTTCCATCCACCCATTCATCGGCCCCTGCATTCACACAAACAGGCTGCCTTTAGTCTTTGTGTCGGGTGCTCCCTTTGGTCATGTTGGGCCACGTTCATGTTCTTTCACTGTCCCTCAGCCCCGTGAACTATGTGCTGAGTGTACAGTTGCAGTTGGAGTCTTAAGTTTTTGTCGGGGGCGCAGCGATCTCACCTTTTCTCTGCCGATTCCGATACCTGAAGTCCGGTCCGCCCTTACAAATGAATGATCATCGCTGTTCTTTGGTTTAAAGTGTCCAGACTTGAATATCTTTTTTTGTCTTATTTTAGCAGAAGAAAAAAATCGGTCGCTACAAACACATGAATATTAATGCACATTAATGCCTTCTGGATGACGAGGCTGAAACTGACAGACTGCAACACTGGGTCCTTTTTTTTTTTTTTTTTTTTTTTTAATGACAGATGCAGCTTTTCTGGGTTGTAAGGATGCGATAATCAGATCAATTAAAGCTCTGTTGTCGTGGTTGCATTTTCTTGGTGTCACAAAACAAGAAAAGTGGATTTTTCGGAAGTTACCGAAGAACAAAAGCATACACGTCGAAGAAAACCCTGACCCTGAATATGTCCACATTCAAAAAGATATGGAGGAACGTTGGCTGATGATGATGGAGACTGCTGGACAACATAGTTTAGAGCTGTTGGGATTTTAATATTCTGCTTGTGCATGAGAAAGTGTGCGTTTGTTGTTGTGCAAGAATGATCATCGTGATGGCGAAAATTTTAGAATTCAATTTTCCTTTCCTCTTCTGCGTTCTTCCTGATTGCTGTGAACCACTACATTAAATCATTTTTTTGTTCCAAATTGTTGCACTTGGGAGGAGCAGGCCTCTTGATCCCATCGAAAATATTCAGGTTTCAAACACAGTGCGTGAATGTAAACTGACCTCCAAAACCCATGTGTTGAAATGATTATTTTTATTGTTTTGAGTTCTTGTTCTCTTTATTTGGCCTGCAGCAGGTCATACCCACTCATTCATTTTGAAGTGGAATCACACCTTTTCTTCTTGTTTTAGGGAATAGACCTGACCTACAATTTTCTGAGAAAACCTCCTTGTAGTGAAATTCTTTTAGCCCATCTCTTGATGCAGTTTGTTAGCCTAGTGTTTTGTTAGCGGTCAGTTTCTTACCAAAGAGACATCACTGGTCAGATATTCTTGGTTGGAAAGCATAAAACCTCAGCACCACTGTGACCAGTGCACTCTTAGCTGCACCACATACAATACTGTGCTTCTTGGAGTGTTGAAGCCACTGCTGTGCACCACCCAAATCATTTCTGTTCAGTGCTCCCTTTTCATTCACCAATCAGGTCTCAGGTGGCTGATAAATTCTGCAGCAACAGTTGGGTCTACATTGGTGCTGGAGCTCCTAAGTTGCCTGATGGTTGTACTGGGACGTTGTGTCTGTGAAGACGCGAAGGTGTTCTATCCTCTTGTGTGTGTTCATGGAAAGCTATCACCCAAATCAACCACGAGCGCTCGAGGGGGGCAACGAACAGCAACCCCCACCACCCACCCCACAAGTCTGCAGCGCTTGGTTTCAATCTTATCAGCATCTTCATGTGTCATGTGCCAGGGCACCGGCGTGGAGGTTCACCACCATCTCTTATCTGTCTGCAGATAAATTCACGTAACGAACTGACTGGGTTTCTTTATTTTATTTTCTTGAGCATGAATTTGTAAAAGTGAGATTGTTTAAATGATGATACTGTCAATTCTTATTTATTCATTATTTAACGTCATTTTTAATTTTAATTTTAAATCTAATTTTTGGTTCTCTATGATCATCTCTCACTCTGTTCTCTCATTGCATATATTTCTTCTATTGTCTATTATCTCTTTTTGTTTTAAAGTTTTTCTCTGATTCACACCTCTCTCTCGTGTGTGTGTGTGTGTGTGTGTGTGTGTGTGTGTATCTGTGGGTTATTGGTGAGCTATGAACACACTCCTACCCCTACATGCTGACCTTGGCCCACAGCCAGGTCCTGGGCATCCGTCCCATCTGACAGAACAGTCCAGGACCGCTGTCCCACAATGCTTTACCCTCGTCTATCACTGCCCTATCTTCTGTCCTCAAGCTGGTGGTGCGTGGGACTCGGTTTTAACGTTCCTCACCTAATCCTTCAGTGATGAGGCAAAAAAAGGAGCATTTATTTGTATCTGCTCCCCTTAGAACCTGAAGCATCGATGCCTAGATTTATTTTTACTTGTAAAAAAAAAAATGACAAAAAAGTTTCTTACTATTAATTGCTTGAGTCACTGCAACAGTGAAGGCAGCATGGAGCTTCTTTTATATATTGATTGAAAGGACAGTAGCAGTTGCACAAGCTGATCCAAATTTTAAGGCTTTCATGGACAATGCTTGTCTCTTTCATGGAAAAAGTGGGGGACATGGCAAAAATACACTTATATGCCATCAGATAGATTTTTAAAAATACAATTGCTCTGGAAGCAGTAAATTGACAGTCATTCATCCTTCAGTAAGTGGAGCTCTTTAGTTGCTTATGACAGCGCACACACACACACAGAAACACACACAGGAGACTTGTGTGTTTAGAGCTGATGAACCAGGCGTGATTGATGATCTAATTGTCTCAAAGGAGCTTACACTCCCCCCTGCCCTGCCTCGTCTCTCTCTTCCCCTCTTCACCCCTTCTTTCCAATCCTTCCCCTCTGCTCCACTTGTCCTTTTCCAACACTCTGGCAGCTGTCAGCACCAGGTTACACACCGTGAGGAAACAGGAATATAGATGATGGGTGAAGATGGAGAAGCGGTTCTTTTGTGCATGCAGGTTCTTGTTTTTTTCAGTCTTTAGTGAAATGTCCTCATAATGATAGGAAAACACGACAGTAACGCTGTCACTGTTGATTACATTGGTAATCACATCATGTGAAGATTGCGTTATCGGAGAAGATTTTTAGAAGGGGCAAAAACATAAAAATAACCTTTCAAAGAACTAGGGAAGCTTAAAAATCTAAATAACTTGCAAATATTTGTGTCCCTTTAACCTCCAGCATTTCCAGCAGTGTAGTGTAGAAGTAAGAGGAAAAACTTCATTTTCATTGCAAACAGCCTGGTAATGATGGCTGCAGCAGTGGGCAGCCATATCCAGTGTTCAGGGAGCCGTGATGGGGATGGTACCTTGCTCAAGGTACTCCAGGGCAAGCTACTGGCATGGGATTCGAACCCATGACCTTCTAGTTCTGGGGCCTAGTCTTAGCCTAAACTGTTTGATTTTGATTATTCTCTTAGATTTGTTTCTCCTGTTTCAGTTTTAGTTTGAGATGGAACATCAGTCAATAAAATGTTTTTTATTTGTTGGAATGGGAAAGTGCATTGAACTTGAACTTGAACTTGAAACTTGAAAGTGACTGTCATTGTGTAGCACAGCACAACCCAACGAAACTCAACCTCTGCGTTTCACCCACACACACACCTGCAGCAGGGGGTAGCTATGGGTGCTTGTGGTCTAGTGGTGGGTACTTGCCGGTGGACCTCTGGATCAAGAGGTCCCAGGTTCGAATCCCACCTCTGGCACTACCACCACTGAGTCCCTGATTAAGACCCTTAACCCTGAGTGTCTCCAGGGGGACTGTCCCTGTAATTAGGACATGGAAGTCGCTCTGGATATGAGCTTCTGCTAAATGCCGCAAATGTAAATGTAATGTAAATGTATTGAAGAGCAGTGATGGGGTCAGTACCTTGGTCAAGGGTACCTCAGGGCAACCTACTGGTCAGGGAATCGAACCCACAATCTTCTGATCCTGATGAATTCTGCAGCTGATCAGTGGTAATGAAAGTGTTGTGTGTTTGTCATTATTATACTGACGAAGTCTGTCGTTAGGTCGAGGTGTTCCTCAGCAGTGCTGGTGAGTGGTGAAAATATTCATTTTCAAAAAGCTACAAAATATTAATTAACAAACTCAATTACTGCACTTGCTTTTTGGGTGCTTCCGAATGGTTTGAAAAAACAGTTCAGCATACATGATAACTCTTCGTTTGTGTGTGTGTGTGTGTGTGTGTGTGTGTGTGTGTGTGTGTGTGTGTGTGTGTGTGTGTGTGTGTGTGTGTGGGCCGCTTTGAGTGTCAGTTAAAGCACCTCACGCTGATTTGTAGAGTAGGAAGGAGCGGTTTGGAAGCCTGTTTTTTCCGTCTGCCAGAATCCCTGCCGCCATCTCTCCAGGGTTCATGTTATTAGTGAGGCAGTTCATGGCATGATTAACACGAACGCTGGCCTGGCAGGAACACACAAGACCTTCAGTCCATCGCATCACATCCGTTTGCAAGAAAGAAAGATTAAAAATACATTTTTAAAAAAATGAATTTTCTGTTGTTCTTTCTGTGTTAAATGTATGGGATGCGAGTTGGGCTAAAGTCTATAGAAATGAGAAGCAGCAGCTGCTCTGGGCCTCCGGAGGGAGTTAATGTAGTTTTGGGGGACACATCTGACTGCAGCGGCAGGCGGATTTTTACAGGCCTCGGGATTAGAACAGCTACAGAGTCTCTTTTATGGCAGGGAACCCGGAGTTTTAAAGGACCATACTGTGACCGATATTTAGACCTAAGCCCCTGAAGCTGATAACGGTCATGAAAGGGCAGTGTTTAGCCTCAGAAGAAAGGAAAGGGAGGCTTTTTTTCCCTTCTTTTTCTTCTTTTTTTGGCAGCCAGACACCTTAGTTGGATAAACTGCTTGCACCCAGGTCTGCAATATTTAAAGATGATTTAATCATTAAAAGGCATAATTTTTTACAGATTTTATTTGTATTTTATTCATATATATATATATATATATATATATATATATAAAATATAGAATGCACACACACACACGCGCTCTCACTCAGAATTGTTCATAGTGCACAATTTCACAAGTCAGTGTGAAGTGAGTCACCTTATAAAAAGCAGCAGTTTTGGAGATATGTTTAAAGAATTCATCAAAATGATGCTGTTTGAAGTGAAGAAAGACGATAAAGGAGGGTCATCACGTTAAACCAGTATGTTGTCTAGATGGCTTTTTTTCCCTCATCCAGAGGCTGATTGTAGCTCCTGGGAGTTTCAAGCTGAGAGGGATGCTGATCCTACCCAGTGCATCCTTACTGTAAACTCAGCACTGTTCCTCCAGCTCCTCGTCTCACAGGGCCGTACGGTAGAACTGGGTTTGGGTTATAAAAGTTTGCAGAAAACACTTAATGAATTATTAATGAAGCTCATCTTCTAAGAGTTCGCACTGCACATACAAGGCTGGTAGAATGGAAGTCTGTGTCTCCCAGGTGGAGTTTTATTGACAGCCTTCCTCTGACTTTTTAGCTCTGCTCCCAGTGCAATAGCAGACCCAAATGTTCAGCGTGTTCCTCTAAACATTTATTTGTTTATTTATTTAGTTTATTTGACAGAATGTTTATTTAAGGTTAACTTTATTACCTATTTCTGTTAGATCTTTGAACAAATTGCCAAAGAAATTGAAAATGTGCTTCAAAACTTTCATAACGTTTCTAAAAATCAGTTTTATCTCATGAAGTGAATATATATTTCTCCTGCAGTCTTTGTAGATCATCGTGACCCTGTAGTGGGAACTTTACACACAGACTGTGTTTGTTCCCTTTAATTCATCAAAGATAAAAAATGTAAAAAATCTTTCTTAGCAAGAGGACAGAATCGATCGTTTGAGGGGACAGTTGACCAATTGAGTTCCCCCGTTTCTGCATCAGTAATTAGAGAAGTGTCATAGCACTCAATTAGCAGAGCTGGCTAATAACATGCTTAATGCTGTGATCTCTTTCCCCCAGGGTTTCGCAGACAGCCCTCATTATGGTGATCACTTGAGTGACAGTCCATTAGTGTCCCATGAAGGATTGTCCCCGACACCTTTCATGAGCTCCAGCATAATGGGTGAGTAGCCAAGGTGATTCTCACTCTACATCTTTAGAGAGAAGAGCGAGAGGATTTTTTTTTATCCACGCTTAATGTGTTCCTATAAGAGGTTTTGTTTGTGATTAGACTCTTTGGTTTCTACAAACAGCAGGACCTTGTTTAAACCAGCCACTTTACGTGACTAGTATTTTGATCGTATTCTGATCAGATTTCAGCCGTGTTTGTTTACGCCACGTCAAACACGTCTTCTGTCAGCCGGATTGAAATAGCGTGAGGTGTGTCAAATGTGAATCGTCTTGTATTTCAGCCAATCGCCTGCCCTGTTTCTCATTTTCTGTTCATTTCCCAAGAAAAGCGCAATTTCGCAGTCAGTGTTTCCTAAAAGACGGGAGTAATTATCTTCCTGTGTCGTTGCCACCATGAACCACATGGATTAAAACAGAAAAACAGACGAGGCAAGGTCTAGTCCACTGCTGATTCTTTCTTTGAGCTTATTGTGGGCTTTAGAATTAAAATCAAACCCAGAGAAAGGACTCCTGTCCAGAGATCCACCAGGGAGCAGGGATGTAGAAGTACAGGCATATTGGAACAGTAGTGGGACAGTTACACTTTTCCAAAATTTTGCTGCTAGAGGATTGAATTTCAGTTTTAAATGCAATGCGGGTGTGTTTACACAAGCACTCTATCAGTCCTTTCCAAATATAATCGTGATTTTTCAGACCGGGTTCAAACAGGGCTTCAGTGGCAGACAGTCGAATGTATGGTTCATTGTGCTGAATGCATTTAATTGAGTTTTCTTAAGTGTGTCCCAAGAGATTGTCAAAATGTGAAAGTGAAAGTGACAACCCATGTCATTGCGAGGTCAAAGCGCAGCAGACAATGAACCACAACAAAATTGGACCTCTGCATTTAACCCATGCACACTCAGACACCGTGCAGCTATTGAAAGCGCCCGGGGAGCAGTGATGGGGACGGCACCTTGCTCAAGGGTACCTCAGGAAAACCTATTTTAGGTTGATTTTAGACTGAATTTTCATATCGGTTCATCCCTTATGTCTGCAATGCGTGTTGTTCGCTTCATACTTCAGGTTGGGCCAAAAACCTGCCTCATTCACGTTAACAATAAGTAATTGTTTTGTTTTATTTAAGAAAATGGGACGAAACCAAATGAGCTCTTTCAGGATAAGACATTGTATCCGGAGGCCTGGCTAAAGTTGCCTTAATCTTGAAAAACAGCAATAAAATTGGAGAATATCACAGTATTGGATTTTGTTTTTTTGTCAGTGTCACCGAGCAGTAGTGTCTCTCTCGCTCTCACTCTTTCTCTCTCTCTCTCTCCCCCCTCTTCCTGTGGTGACTGTTCTCAGAAGTTGACCCCCTCCCCCCTCTGGGTGGACGTCACGCCATCAGTACAGTTTTCCATCACAAAAGACTGTCTTCTAGCTATCATCAGAAAAGCCAGCAGCTACTTCCACAAGCGAAAGGGAGAGAAGGTGGGGGCGGGTGGGGGGCGTAGAGGCGAAACAAGCAGATGTGCCAGAGATCATTTCTCACACAAACCAAGTCAGGTCACAAGATTCCTCTCTGTGTTTGTGCTGCAGAGGTGTGTGTGTGTGTGTGTGTGTGTGTGTGCGTGTGTGTGTGTGTGTGTGTGTGTGAAAGCGAGATGAGCTCAACCGAGTTCCTCTTTTCTGTTCCAAATATATTTCAGATGATTTTTCGTCTGAATGATACAGGAGCTTTAAATGTTGAGCACACCTGAACCTGTACCTGTTTGTTTTAACCCATTTGCGCCCAGCACAGTGTATTGTTGGTGTAATGTAGTGATACCTTCAACGAGTTGCTTTTTGAATTATACCAGTGTGAAGAACAAAAGGAAGATTATGATAAATGTAGTCATAAATCATCACTTTTTAGCTGCGTGGTTGGATCAGAGACGAACCCAGTGATCAAAAACACACACCAGTACATCTGACATGGACATCAGTGGGTTAATGGATGTTTTGGTCATTTGGGCTGAAGTCTTTTTGCAACTGTTTCCATGAGCCAGATCTATTGATTGCTGGAGTTCTTTAAAGCCATGTAAATCAGTCTTTATACATACACATATTTTGATTTATTACTTTATTTATTTTACATGCAGAGAAAATGGGGCCTCCAACTGAAGCTGATTTACTTACACTGGTTAGGCTTTAAAATAATTCTTCATTTTCTTCATTTTTAATTGTTCACCTTTTTTCACTGAGTGTGAAGTGGAGTTAAGATGGCTGGTATGCTGATGAGATACTAATTAGATGTCGTGGCCGTTCCTGGATATTTTTATCGGAACTGATTGATTGGTCTATATGAACTGGAGGGCATTTGTCTCGAGTGTGAGTGACGGATGATAGCGCTCGAGAGTCCGACGTTGGCGCTCTTCCTGTCCTGCCCTGTTGTGATGTGTTAGCACATGACAGCTTTATGGGCTGCTGAACGCCGGCTCTTTGTAGCTTCGCCCTGGAGACCGGTTGCCATGCAAGGTGGCAAGATTACAGATGAGGAGACCACTGAAACAAAATGTTATCTTTCTGCCAATTGATCCCTGGATGTGTGTGTGTGGCTGGTGGGAGGGGGCTGTTTGCTTCCTCAGCCTTGCGGATGTAATGTTCATTACGCCCGTAAGTAGCAAAATATGTAAATGTTGAGGAACAATAACGTGTCAGGGAATTAGACAATCTGATAGCAAGGCTGAATTGCCTGCGCTTATCTTGTCGGGATTGGACGATGAACCACAGTCTTATCAAATTGAATTTCAGCACCGATATCTGGGATTTATTGAAATTATGCGTTTTTTCAGCAACCTCATTTAAAAACCCTCAGACCTTATTACTCACTCATGATGGGACACAGCCTGCACTGTGAGAGTACCGTTCAAAATCGCCACCGCTGCCATTGTTTTTGCCATTTTGTTCTTTGTCGTTGTGTGCAAGAACCTTTAAAACCAAAGCTGCACTAAATTAAGTGCGTTTCTGAGACAAATCCAAGAATTTCTTTGGGAAAATACAAATCTTGTATTCTCACCTGAAAGTCTCTCAAGTGTAGTGTGGACATCAAGATCTTAAATAAGCACTTTGTTGTAGTTTGAAGGGGGAAAAGTGCTTCAGTATGCACTGAAAAGACTTAAGGGCATGCAAAGTTTTAGCCAGGTGCTTGTACTTCCTAATATTTGTGTCTGCCTCATGCATTTTGGTGGCAGAAAAATTGTGCCTTTGCCAAAGTTTGATATGCTTTAGTAGTTCAACAGCCGTATGTTCACTGTGGCCCAGTGCCACGTGAAAAAACCTGCATCTAGATCAAACGATGGAAAGGCACAGATAACTGTCCTAATTATGTGTATATTTAGCAGTAATGAAGTAAAAGAATATATTTTGTTTGTTTTATGTAGACTAGGATCAATCTTAAGCCTTTAGTTCTGCTCCCATTGTGTACATCGTTTCTTTCAAAGGAATAACCGTCCCGCCCGCTCAAGACAATAAATCATGAATATCGAGCGTTAAATGTTTACCATTTAAAGTAGGCACGTTCGGAATTGGACTGTAAGTGGATCGGGATGGTAAAGACTGGATTAGACTCACCACCCTACAGGATATTAGGGATAAGACCCTTTTGCAATCGGGGCACCTTTTTGCGATTGCTGGGAGGGGCAAGTGGGGCTCAAAATCGGCCAGATTATCCCGCAGTGTGGGCAAGGCTTTAGTGGAGTTTGTGCTGCTAGCTTTTGTTGAGCACAGTTTAAATGAAAGACCGTTTAAGTCTTCAGATAAAATGTGCTGTAAAACCATCTGTCTGGGCAGCATTTATTTTCAGAATATGCTAAACAGAGTAAAAACAGACCAACAATAAATTGTGATTTGATGTCTGCGAGTGTGTGTTAGCTTAACCGTGTAATGTGGTGTCCTGGAAGACAGCCAGTGTTTAGAATTTCCATCCAACACCCAGTTTATCTAATCAATCCTCCATTAAATAAAATCAGGAGCTCCTGCTGGAACAGAACACGTCCATGCATGCTTGTAGAGCTGTGAGAAGATCAGGAACCAAACCTGTGTATATTCATTCTTAATTCCTGTTTTCCTGTTCATTTAGATTTCTGTTTCTTTTAATGTTCATGTTTCTACTAGTGGAGAAATAGATAACTTTAAACTTTCCTACTCAGCCTATTGCACTGTACTGTGTGTCTAAGGTAAGGCAACATATTTGAGAAAAACATCTACACCAGCTTCTGCTTGCAAACCATGATATCTGAAGATTGACAAGGGCATAAAAAGGCCAAAAAGCCAGCAATCCCCTGCTTATATGGTTTCTTTTGCAAATGCGTGTATGCACGGCCAGGCTACAAGTCTGACCCGCTTCCATCCCGCATCCATCTTTTACCCATCGTGAAGTATGGCATGTTGAAAGCAGCTTGGGGTTAGTCAAGGTCACCCATTTTGTATGGTAATGAACCTGGTACAGTTTTTTAGTGTGAGGCAGATGGCTGGTAATGACTGTTTATTTGACATAACATTTTAATTAGGGTAACCATCGCAGTTCGCTGTGTGTCTTGAATAATGGAGATTCATTTAAAAGGTCATCTTTAGTTCAAGTGTATTTTAATGTTTTCGCTGCAGCCTGCAAGCAAACGTAGAAAGGAGGCCACATATTTATCAAGCGTGATGGTTTTAAACAAACAGAATTTTGATTCCGATAAGCCACGCTATTGAAAATGAGCATGTTCAATAACTTGTGGCGTGGCTTAGTGAATTCACAACTGATTATAATCTCAACGAAAGAGTTTGGTGAAGGGTTTGAACACTTCCTGTTCTTTGGTTATATGGCTAATTACACGATCTGAATCTTAAAGCACCCTTTTGAATCATCTGGCCGATTTGAGAAATGTAATATTTGCACGCAGTCAAATTCAGCGAATATGTAGTCCAGAGCAAATTTAAAGGGTGTTTATTACTTAAACCTGAGTTTTACTTAATTTAACATCAATCCTGTCTCAGAAGAGAGTTCTGATTCATTAAATGAGTAATGACCGCCTCGTATGAGGCAGTGGTCACCCTATCAAAAGGCTGATTCTGTCGGCATCACCACGCAGCTCGGCCCTTCATGCGTGTTGGTGTGGGAGAGACCTGCTGTAGGGACACAGCTGATGGGACCAAGCTCTTGTTTGCGCTTGCCGGTGTCATCGAAGGCCTTAGGGGTCAGAGGTTAGGCAGGCTGGGGCTCACGTGCGCGACAATCCTCTTAGCCAGCGTCCTGCTCGGCCTCTGGCCCACGCCGCCGCACGTGGCCTCGGCACCCGCCACAAGCCGGACTCCATGACTCCACACCGCTTCGTTCTGCACCGGGACAGATTAGCCAAGGCAGCTAACCTAGCGTGACGAAATGAGCCGTGTGTAACGGTGTTGACCCACTTAATTATGTCTCCCTTCATCATGATTTCAAAGAGATGTTATAATGCATACGAGGGAGGAGGGAACATGTTCATTAGAGCTTGGATGTGGTCGCATGTTGGCGAGATTAATCAAGGAGGGCTGCTCTGTGTGTGGCTGGGTCTTATGTTCATTGAGGAAGGTAGTGTGTGTGTGTGTGTGTGTGGGGGGGGGTGTATGTTTGTCCTGTAAGGTCGGAAGGTGTTGCATAATGATGACTGTGTTTGAATAGATGTTTTAAGCAATATTTAATAAGGCTTAATCCAGCTTTAGATTAAAGAGAAATCTGCATGCAGATCGAAAATCCTGCCTCTTCAGCGAGGCCAGTATTTACTGGTCAAACAGATTATGATCACAAAAGACAAATTGGTTTAGTCCTTTGTTGACATTCTAGACTTCGGCTGTAGCAGTTTGGCCCAGACGCTTGCCCTGGCATTAAGACTCGATCAGTCAATAACTCGGAGCCATACAAGCGTTTTAGATTGAACGCACAAAACGAAGAGCACACATTTTTAAAACTTTATTTCAGCCCTTAATCTAACCAAAGCCGGGGGGTGCGTTTTGGTGCCTGAGCACACAAAGGAAAGCCTTTGGGAGCACAGGAGGGGAATAATGTGCTTAGCTGGCCTGCCTGACACGAATGAAGGTCATAAGCTCTGCACGTTCAGAGGAAATACTTTTTAATAAAATTTTTTATTTATTTATTTTTTGATTGAGCAGTGTGTGTTGTGGGGTGAAAAGGTCAGCAATTGCACAGTCAAGTCATAGTCTTGATTACATAATAACCGACTTGAACCAATATGAACTATTTAAGAAGTTGTTTTACAGAATTATAGTTTCAGTATTTTCAGTAAGGTTGATACAAACACAGGAAAGCTTATAACAGCATAAATTATTTATCGGACACTTGCAGATCATGTTAGTTTATTTAGTCTGGTCATTACCTTGGTAGCAAGATCGCTAATCAGCCATTTTCTGCGTATTTGTTCTACATTTACATTTACATTTACAGCATTTAGCAAACGCTCTTATCCAGAGCGACTTCCACGTCCTCATTACAGGGAATTATAGGGCAATTCAGGGTTAAGGGTCTTGCTCAGGGACCCAATGATGATAGTGCTTGAGGTGGGATTCGAACCTGGGGCCTCTTGAACCATTGGTCCATAGGCAAGTATCCTACCACTAGACCACCACCACCCATAATTTGTTCAAATTATTTTAATTTGTCTCTTTATTCTAGAAAAATATAATGCTTATAAGTTGAGTTCACACCTGCTTCCCCTTCAGCGGTTGTCCTTCCTTGGTCCACTTTGGTAGACATAGTCCACTGTGTGTTAAGAAAACCTGCCATTTTGGAATTGCTCTGACCCAATCTTCTAGATGTCACAGTTTGGACGTTGTCTTCTAGAACTGTTTTGCTAGTGTCACAACCGATATTTACGATATACATAATTCTCATACGCCTGGCTCTCTTTCGGAGGGCACTCTGGAGTTATAGCTTAACTCTAGAATCCTTGATTTATATGTCTAGTCCCGCTGATGGCTTAGCATCGGAAAAAAGGAAAAAGAAAGTTGGGAAAAGGAGAAAAGATATTACAAGGGCATTTCAGGACATCCTTGTAGCTAAAAAAGAGAAATTGAGGTTATTTTTGCTGTTCTGTTCTTCTGCAGCTGAGTGTGTCCGTCATGAAAGACTTCAGCTGGTTTAGATTAGTCAACATAATTTAGTTATCTAAAAGTGTGTTTGTGTGTGCGTGTGCGCACGCACTTTGCTGACATGCATTTGCACTTTCTTTGCTCTGTGTGTGTGTGTGTGTGTGTGTGTGTGTGCACCCAGCATTTTGGGCCATGTGCCTTGGTGCTGTATTTTTAACTCTGCTGACTAGCCCAGTGGAAATGCTCACGTTTTTGCAGCCTGCCACAAGCCACTGTGTTGTATTAATATAATCTGCTTATTATTAGAGAGTCATCAGACTCACATGTACTCGCACGCTCACACACGCGCTCAACTGACTCCCTCCTGCTCTATTTTAGACGCACTCAATGAGGCTGTAATTATTTCCACTAGCACACGCGTCCCGTGTGGACCTTCCTTCAGCTCCGTTAATCAGGCATTTCTGTTGTTCCCGTATGTCCTGGGACTCCTACTTCAGGGCCCTGAGGGCGTGAAATCTATTGGTTAAGAGTAGAACTCAGCCTGGGAGAGTTTTTTTGTCACCTGGTAGCCACATGGGACATATGTCTCTTGTGAGATTGTGAATCGACAGACATGAACGTCTTATGACTGTTTTTACACTCGGAGAGCTAAAAATGGGCTGATCACCTGATGTGAAGTGTTCAAAAACTGAACTTGCTCTATTAGTCTAATTACTGTACGTTCACACTGCAGTCAGAGCTTTTTCCTATGGAGCCCCGTGGGGAGGAGCAGCGTGGTGCGTTTCGGTATCATAATGAAGTTGAAGTAAAGTTAACTTTATGATAATGAGCTATGACACGACATGGTTCAGTGGCAACCAATCAGAATGCAGAAGTACTCTTGGGAGATCCCGAGCTCACGGCATTGGTTTCAAATGAAGATTATTTCTGTGGGGGGTTTTCCGGTAATTCAGAATGTGTCCCTGTCTGTATCATTAACCAGTTGCAATTTCTGGCATCTTTTGTGGAAGTTAACGCCAACTACTTCTTGCTCATCAAGTAATGAGAACAAATTTCAAAAGAAAGGGCAAACAAAACTTGTAAAGAGCGCTTGTTTTTCATCGGGAATGTTGGCTGTAACAGAGCTGACCTGTTTAGCGAGGTCACTCGGCACAAACATAGACAGCAGGTCAGCACAATTGCTTTGCAGTCCTTAAAAAAAAAAAAGTTCAACTTTATCTACGTCAGAGAGTCTGCAGTGTTGCAGGCGGGTGGCGAGAGTGAATATTAGTGCTTTCTCAGCTGCCAGTGTGAACACACGGTTCCTTTTTTTTTTTTTTAAGGATTCTTTCACCTTCATATTTTCCCTCCAGTTTAATCAAGGCCTCATTAGCAAGATCCCTCGATCACACAGTGCTACCGAGCTGAGAGAGGAAAGGATGGAAAGAGCAGCTGAAAAAGCAGCACTTTAACCAGCTTTACTCGAGGCCTGCTCTCTGGCCTTGCTGGAAAAACGGCTTTGCGGTGATGGCGATGACCCGTTACCAGGTTTCAGCACCAGGCCTAAAACTAGAAAATACTAGCTGGTATATGGAGGGTAAATAGATGATGGAACTCCAGCCTGAAGCAGCCCACATTCACACTGTTTTGTGACAGGGCTGTTCACAGCGTTTCTTCCTCTTGGTGAGTAGTGTTGGAGTATAATTTTCTAATTTTAGAGGCTCATCTTTTTAAAAAACAAAACAAACAAAAAAAAAGCATTTTAAATCATAGGTCTTTTATTTATTTATTTCAATAAATAAATATTGGTATTACCATGAACGGGTTTATTAAAAAAAAAAAAAAGATTAGACATTCAGATACAAACATTTACTTTTTTTTCTGCCGTTTAATTCGGCAGATGCTCTGACTCACAAAAAAGTGTTGTGGATGAGGTCAGGATGCTTTCTGA
The DNA here is from genome assembly GCA_017165825.1 of Hepsetus odoe. Lineage (NCBI taxonomy): Eukaryota > Metazoa > Chordata > Actinopteri > Characiformes > Hepsetidae > Hepsetus > Hepsetus odoe. The sequence goes on from CM029391.1 coordinate 15,631,300, forward strand.
AGAACTCTTATTGGCGTAGCGGGATCTACCCAGGCTGGGGTCGAAGGGAGGGCAGCAATTTTTACCCTCGACATCAACAGTTAAAATACAGTTTGTTTTTAAATTGCAGATTCAGTCATCAAATATGCCACAAATACCCACCTTTATCGTTCAAGCGTAAATGCTTAGGACACGTGTGGGACGACTGCGATGGGCTGGCGACCTGTCCAGGGTGCGTCCCCCTTCCTTCGCCCTGTGTGCGCTGGGTTGGACTCCAGCACTCCCCGCGACCCCGTTTGGGACAAGCGGCAGAAAATGGATGGATGGATGGAAGTGTGGGAAGAGAGATTTCTCATGCCTCCTTCCCTCCATCCTTCCATCCTCTCCTGATATTGCAGTGCCTGGTCTTCCACCTCTAACCTCAGTTTGAGCTAATGATCCTCTCTGAGGATCCCTGTTGAAAGGTGGGCCTTGAGACTGTTGACAGCGCACTGCGGAGTGTTATTTCCCTTGCTGGAAGTGTTGTTTGGATGCACTTTTCAGTCCCTTCAGCACTGCAGACGCGAAGTCCTAGCAACTGTAGTCTGGAGCGAGGCTTCGCACAAGTTTCAAAGATGAAGCGCTCACAGCAGAGGAGCACATGGGAGCAGCGCCTGGCGCAGACTGATCAGGCTTTAGTTCACACGAGGGGACATTTTTAGACTCGTTTTACACCTGAACTGAGCATAAAGTGATGAGTGAAGTGAAGACCACCGCTGCCTCACGACCTCATCTGTGGGACCTGACAAATGCCTCGAGGTTATGTATCTCCATCAGTCTTGAAAGTTGGATGTACAGGCATATAGATAATGAGTCTTCATTCATGTGAATATGATAGGAATATGAATAATTATATATATATATATATATATATATAATGAACGATGCTGAGATTTTCGTTGGGTGTGACGAGGAAGCACAGGATTAGAAATGAGTATATTAGAGGGACAGATCATGTTAGACGTCTTGGAGACAAAGTTAGAGCAGCAAGTTTGCGTTGGTGTGGACATGTGCAGAGGAGAGACGAGGATTATATTGGAAGGAGGAAGTTGAAGATGGAGCTGCCAGGAAAGAGGAGAAGAGGAAGACCAAAGAGGAGGTTTATGGACGCGGTGAGAGAGGACATGCAGGTGGTCGGTTTGAAGCAGGAAGACGCAGAGGACCAGAAGAAATGGAGACAGTTGATCCGCTGTGGCGACCCCTAAACGGGAGCAGCCGAAAGAAAAAGAAGATATATACATTATGAATAAAGATCCATTATCTGCATCCATTATCTTTGAGATGAGTTGGAATGGAGTAAGTGATTGAGAATTAAACTTCAAACTTCAGTACCAGAAAGGTCTGCACGAAACATCACCTGTTCATTGTTATTGTGGTGTCTCTGAAACTGATATTGCAGAAGCCTGCAATATGCAAATGAGCTTCGTTGATGACCAGGTGACCAACCCTGGCCGCAGGTGAGCGTCACCATTTTAGTGAGTCAGTTTATTCAAGTAACGCAACAAATCGGATCATTTTGGCGGCTTCTAAACCCTTAGAGGTATCGATTCACAGAGATGTCTAATGGCTGAATGCAATCAAACCCTCACAGCAATGGTGCAGCTGTTGGTCTTTACAGAAGCACCTCTATTACAGAACCTCTCATGTTTCAGAAGAAAGTTTGGATGAGCATATTTCTACAGGGTTTTGGACAGTGAAATTTACTGCACTGTTCTGCTTTAAGAATTTTCTCCACAGAGCATTAAGTCTGTGTGTGTGTGTGTGTGTGTGTGTGTGTGTGTGTGTGTGTGTGTGTGTGTGTGTGTGTGTGTGTGTGTGTGTCCGTATCATCCTGACGGTTAGGGGTCATTTAATCTCTTCAAGCGTCCTCACTGTTATAAGGGAAATAATTGTGGAATGCCACACTAATTTCTGAAATTTGCATCCTCATTTCCTGCCTGTGGAGCGTTTGGTGTTAGTGAAGCGCTCCTGCACCACTAAATGAATTCTCTCCACAGAAGAATTGTTCTCATCTGTTTCTCCTCTCCTTTTGATGAAAGCTAATGGCTTTCCGGGAAATGAAATTATGCAGTCATTTAGCGACAATGCAAAGTGCACAGAGCATTTTGTAGCGATGGTCTTTTTTCTGCTGCGCTGCAATGATGCCAACATACATTCTCCCTTTCTTTTATACGGCCTAAAGGGAGAAAAATCTTTCAGTACACCCTCTCTCTCTCTCTCTCTCTCTCTCCCTCCCTCTCTCTCTCTCTGTCTTTCCCTGTGTCTCTCACTTTTTACTCTTTCTCTCTCTGCTTTCTCTTTCTGTAGCTTTCTGTTTGTGTCCCCCCCCCCCCTCACTGTTTTTGTCTTTTAATTGTTCCTTAAAGCTCAGTGTGGAGCAGTAAATCCCGCTCTGTGCCTAGACTCCCTGGTGTGTATCGCTGCAGAGGCAGGTGTGTGGGGGTGTGTGTCTGTCTGTGTGTGTGTCTGTCTGTGTGTGTGTGTGTGTGTGCGTGTGTGTGCACGCGTGCGTGTGCTCTCTCTGATTGTGACCAGGTGCTGTTCAGGTGCTCAATCCCTCAGTGCAACAGCAGAAGAGAGGGGCCACAGGTGCATCCAAGGTCTCTTTCTGTCTGTCTGCCTGTCTGTCTCTCTCTCTCTCATTCTATATATGAATCATTTAATGTTTTTTGCCCTTAGTCCACCACAGATTAGGTTATTCTTTTCTAGAGTTATGTAATAAAATGATATTTGAGGACACTGTTTTTGACCTGTGCCTTTTGTCTTGGTTTTTGTGAAAACAGTGAATTGAATCCTGACGGTCCGATTAGTTCAGTATGCTTCATGTGAATGCTCAGCTAACATCGGACTGCACGTCAGTATCAGCTGATTTTGCTGCCCAGTCAGAGTTTCGGTCAGTTTGTCAGCCCTGGGGGTGGTCAGCTGGGGAGACAAGGGCAGGTGGGTGTTTGGATGGGGGGGTCTTCCCCAGCACTGAGGTTGGAGAGAGGAGGCGCTGGTCCTGCTGCAGCTTCTGCTGGTGCCGGTGGTCTTTGGTCGCGTTTGGTGGGTTTGGCTGTGTGAAGTGTGTCGGATGGAGCCGGTCATTATGCAGAGCTGCAGGGTGCGCTTATCTGTTACTGCGCTCAGCCAAGCGTGAAGAGCCGAAGACGAGCAGAAAGGAGTAACCCCCCCCCCACACGCACACACACACAAACATACACTCTTCCTCCATCTGTCCAGCCCTCAGCCTCTGCCCTGGCCTGTGTCTGCATGCTTCGGCTGGGCCGTGTGTGTGTGTGTGTGTGTGTGTGTGTCATAAATCTGCAGGGCTATACTGGAGGAGAGAAAATACTATGGAAACCTGCCGCCATGGCGACCGGAATTTCAGCCTGGACTCATTCTTTCTCTCTCTGTGTGTGTGTGTGTGTGTGTGTGTGTGTGTGTGTGTGTGTGTGTGTGTGTTTGAACTCCTGGCCAATCACCAGATTTTTGGAGGTGGTTTTGGGTGTAATTCATCAAAGATCAGTTCAGTGTATCTAAACAGTGTAATTAGGTTTTTTACCATCACACATTTCATTCAGTGCACATTCTTATCACAGGGCAATACATATCCACATCATTTCATATTTTGTTTATTTATTTATTGCTACACTAACTCTAGTGGTGGTGAGTTCAACTGTCACGTCCTTTTCAGCATATTGGCTAAGCAGCTCTGCACAGGGATCTGTGAATTTTAGGATCTGGATTATTTTTAATCCTTTAAATATTATTAGTTGTAAATGATGTTGATTTTCAAATTCAAGTTCGTAAGAACGAGAGTTGTTTACATTTGTCTTGTCCTGCTCTTGATAGACAGTCACAGGGATTCGGGTGTGCACCACTCAGGAACCTTGGGGGTTCTATATTTGGTGCACCTTTGTATGTTTCTCAGAAGCATTTCACATCTGGCACCTTAATCTCTTAAGTGAGCAACACACAAATCTTCAGGAATATAAATGATTATACATATTTAGGTACATTTACTTTATAAGTATATATTGGCATCTATATATTATTGTGTGTAGATATAACTGTATTGACAGAACAGCCCTACAACAAATGCAGAGATCTTGATGCAATGTGGAAATCTTAGCGTAAGCTGTGTTTATGTATTCTAATCTGGTGCCCACCGCTTCTCTGGTCCTGGCAGCGACGGTGGCCTGATTTAAATCCACCCACCTCACACCAAAACAAGCGCATCCTGTAATAGAAATCTCAATAATGCTGAATGACACATCAAAAAGCCTGCTCAGAGCGATGCCCACGTGTGTGTGCGCGCGAATGTGTGTGTGTGGGGAACGGGCCGGTGCTTTCATGGCCCAGTGTCTTCCCGCGCTCTGATGACTGTATCATCAGCTGCCACTATTTAGCTCAATCCTGTTATATGCAGAACTAAAGGCTGAAGAAAACAACACCTAAATCTGCCTTCAACCTCTGTTGGCGTGCGTACGCATGACTGTTGGCTCTTGCTTCTCTCTCTCTCTCTCTCTCTCTCTCCATCCTGCCATTTTTCTCTCCTTTACTCTTCCTTCATTCAGCTTTTTTTCTGGCCTTCATTTTCTTTGTCTTTTCCATTGGGATCCTTTAATTCCAGCTATCCAGCTATACCTACTATTCCTCTACCACCCTTCCCACACCTCTCCAGCATCTCTTTGTCTTCTCCGGCCTTATCCCTTGGCTCTAGACAGCAGCTGATGCCAATGAAAATGTTAGTGATTGTTAGATGAAAACACAGTCGAGTTGAAGGGCAGTGATTCATTAGGAAGGAATTTTGCCAGTGGAACAAATTCAGCCTGGGCCCCTGGCAGTTCTCGGCTCCCGCTCGGAATGGCTGTAGCAGACGAACGGGACGACCATCCAGCATACCTGCTGGAATCTCTATAACACACACACACACACACACACACACACACACACACACACACACACACACGCATAATATGTTTCACTTAAACTCAACTATTACCCTTTCAGTTAAATATGTACGTATCTCTCTCCCACTCCCACTCACTTACCCACCTAACCCCCCCTGTGGTGTGTTCCCCACCCCTCTGTGGAATGTGTGTGAACCTTCATGAGCTCTCTGTCCACCCAGGAGCTGTAATACCAAGCCCTGGATCTGTGAGACCATGACATAGTCCAGCACGTTGCTCTGCCCCACTGCAGTCTTCACTGCTAATTTTAGAGCAACATGGATTCGCTTGTGCCGTATCAGCTCTGTTAACCCTTAAAGGGCCTTGTGCCATATTTCATTTTCTTTTATTTTTCTTTCACGGAGTTAAACTTAAGAGTGATTATAGCATATATAGCCACAAAAGTATCCTAAGATCTAATTTTGGAAATATTATCTTTTTGACTGATGTGTGTAAATGAGCTCTGTTCATCTTTGGCTTTTTGAAGCAGTTCATCCTGAAACACTCCTTATGAGTTCGGAGTGAATGGACAAAGCTAAACTGCTGTCAAATACAAAGGTGGAGGTTTGTAAAGGCAGAGGGTTTCGTGACATTGCAGAACAAACTATATTTTTAGTGGCTTACTTCCATGGATTGAGTGTGTGATATTGTTTAAAAAACAACAAAAAAAGTCCTTTTATTCTATGGCCACTTTTCATTTATCCCACCTTTACGCAAAATAATTCCAAAGACTCGGTCTGGAGCTGCAAGAATAATATAGTAATGTACTTTTATAGGCTTAATGCAATCCCCACTATCACTGCCTCTGCTGTAACTGTGGAACGCACACTTTGTGGAGTCAACGGTATGTTGTGAAGTGTCCGAAAGCAAGTAATCAAAACTGTTTGAGACGTTTCAACGCAGTTTAAGGCTAGTGAGGGGTTGAACACAGTTGATTTAAAGCTAAACCTGCAGCTGCAAGTGTCCATCATTTGTAATACAGGGCCGAAGCTCCACACAGGGAACCGTGTGAAGGCCTGGCATTGATCAGGAGCCTGAGTCAGGCGGTGTGTGTGGATGTGAAAGGCATGCTGTGCGGGCAGTAATATAAGAGAACGTGCTTCTCTGGAAGGTAATGGGTAATGGGCTGTGCGGCGCATAATTACTCTGAGACCTGTTGGAATCAGAGGGGGCTCGTGGGACAGACAGTGGGGCTTCTGTCTGCCACCTGTGTGCAGCACACGCTCCTACAGCACCCCACAGGTGCTGCATTCACACACACCCACACCCATATATAAACACACACACCTGGCTAGGGGTCTCAGGTGGTGCACCAGGAGCAGCCCTGCTAAAAATAGCACCCCCTCCCCCTCCATCCAATCCAGACAGTGAAGATGAATCCCCCTAAACAAATCTTTATAATCATGTTAGGCTCCTTTAGATGTGTTCGTTCCATTAGCAGTATAGCATGATCCGGTACTGAACAATTCAAATTTCGCTAACTGTGTAATGTAATCTGCAGCATTTGGCTTGGGCAGACCACACATGGCCCTTGGGCAAGCACCATCTCCCCCAAAATCCATTTCTAATCTTTTATTACGCATGTATTGTCTTATTCATCTGTAGCTGTCCAAGCCAGAGGCCATTAAGCTTAATTGGGTGTTAAATTTAATAATGGACCAATGTTCATTATATTTAACGTATTTTTCCCCTCATGTGGTTATATTGATGTTTTATTCCAAATAATCAAATTATTTAAAAATGTTCATTTTTTCTGAGCAGTCAAGTTTCATTTTAAGTGACCATTTTTCCCACTTTTCCACCTTAAAAGTGCCTTTTGCTTCTGTACCTGTTATATGGTGGCCTTGTGGTGAGGGAGTTGCCCCCGGATCAGAAGATTGTGGGTTCGAGTCCCTCACCAGTAGTTTGCCCTGAGGTACCCTTGAGCAAGGTACCGTCCCCTGTCACTGCTCCCCGGGCGCTTTCAATAGCTGCTCTCTGCTGCATGTGTGTATGGGTGAAACGCAGAGGTTGAATTTCGTTGTGTTTCACAATGACAAGGGTAGTCGCGTTCACTTTTCACTTTTATATGTAAATGACCTCTGCTCTGATAGGCCACTTAGGTGTTAGCAATCCAGGCTAAAACACTCACAGTGACTTAATTGGGAAAGTTATACTACCTCTGATGAGCAGCGAATGAGCAACAAGTTGACTGAAAAGGGATAAACACCAAGATCTAAATGTTCTTGATGAAAGTAATAAATGTGTAAAGGGCTCTGAAAAACGGTAGATTTTGTGGGGTATTTCCGATTTACAGTGGTTAGTACCTGCCAAAAGTGATCAAAGGATGGATCCGTAACAGAGTCATATCCATCGGAGGCTTGTGTTTCGAGAGCAGCCCTGCTGTAGCACAAATTGCTGAAAAGGTTCATTCTGGATCTGATGGAGCAGGATCAGAACACACCGAGGTTTGGTTATTGGGCCACAGACCAGTCAAAGGGCCCGCACGTGATTATCAGTACCGAGCAATGAAGCAGGAAAATTGGCCCAATCTGAGCGCAGACGATGGTGAGGATCATTTACTTGGGAAAGAAACGGCACAAGGATGCATTATGGGAAGAAGGAAAGTGGGCGGAGGCAAGGTGATGGGTCCTGTAATTTAAGTGGAAGTTACTCTGACACCACCTACCTAAGCACTGGTTCACACCCCTTTATGGCAACCATGTTCCCCTCATGGCGGTGGCCTCTTTCAGCAGGATAACGCTCCCTGCCAGACTGCAGAACAGGAGGGATGATTTGTGGTGGACCCATAACGAGAGCAGATTAAATCAGCTGTAATTACAGATCTCTCTGAGGGCGGTCTCTCTGGCCCCCAACCCAGAACACACTTACTCAGTCAATGCAGGTTCCACTGTTTACTTTCTCAGCACCCCGGGGTTGACGTGTTACAGCTTAATAGCGTTCTTTCCATTTCTTAGTCAGAGTGGGGATGTTTTGGAGATCGCTTGTTTAAATGTGCGTGACGGCGAGCTCCTTTTGGACTCGTCTGTTCGTAAACGGCTCAGTTTGATTTGGCACTTGTTCTGGTTAAGACTGAGTGCTGTTTATGTCTTGCTCCTTCCCAGCACTACAACTTCATACAAATTGCTGAAACTATTGTGCTGGGAATCACTCAGGATTATCCATTATCCGCCGCTTGTCCCAAACGGGGTCGCGGGGGAGTGCTGGTGTCCAATCCAGCGCACACAGGGCGAGGACGGGGGACGCACCCTGGACAGGTCGCCAGCCCATCGCAGGGAGGAGCGGGACGGGGACGGCACCTTGCTCAAGGGTACCTCAGGGCAAGCTATTGGGAAGGGGTTCGAACCCCCGATCTGCCGATCACGTGGCCAACACCCTAACCACTAGGCCACCACTGCCACTGAAATCACTCAGGATTGTTAATGTGTATTTGTCTGTTTGTTGATATTTATTTATTCATTTTATATATATATATATATATTTATATTACTTTAACTTTCCTATTTAATTGTCCGTTTCCATGAGCTCCAGCGCAGAGCCGAACGGATGCCGGTCACAAAGTGGCAGGAGAAAACCCATCAAACACCAAATTGTTTGAACATGGTTAAATCGTTTTTTATTGGGACTGGGATCAGAATTTACATTCTTCCTTCCGTGTCCGCTGCTCTGCCCCCTCCGACGGCTCATTGTTCCTGGGCATCTAACACCAGCCGGTCAAGCCGCCTTTGATGTGGCTGGAACTTGTGAATATTCAACTCCGGACATGAAAGTATGGCTCCGCCTCTTTACTTACTTTGCTGGTTAGATGTATTTCTGTGCCTGGCAGGGTGGTGATGTTCAGCAGTGGATGATTTAGGGATGTTAGAATTGTAATTGATTATAACTTTTAATCAAATATCTGCTCAATTTTTGTTGGGTCCGTGTGTATCAGGTTAAAAAAAAAACGGTTTCCTAATAAATTTGTAAAATTAACCTTGTTTTTCATTGTCTACATTTTATATATATACACACACATACATTTTATATCAATTTAACTCTGAATGCTAGCTAGACAATGTAATCACATCATGTTGACATTTTTTTGTGTTTTGGGTTGTTTATAAGAGAATGGCAGGCAGAGTAAAAAAGGAGGCTAAAGAGGCTCCATCCAGTGGGGCAGTGTGGGGTGTGGAGAAGGTTATTAGATAGCTCATCACAACCTGCTTCATGGTGAGAGAGAGAGGGAGAGAGAGGGAGAGAGGGGGAGAGAGAGAGAGGGAGAGGGGGAGGAGAGAGAGGGGAGAGGAGAGAGAGAGAGAGAGAGAGGAGAGGGAGAGAGGGAGGGTGGAAGGGTGGATGTGTGATTATGAAGTCATCAGCCATGAACCAGTTGGAGTGCGGGAACAGTCTCCCTCTCTCTCTCCTCCCCTCCTCTCTCTCTCTCTCTCTCTCTCCCTCTCCCTCTCTCATGCTAATAAACTCTACTCTTTTGCACAACTCTCTCTCTCTCTCTCTCTCTCTCTCTCTCTCTCTCTCTCTCTCATGCTGTGGCTCTCCCTCTTTTACCCGCGCTCTCTCTCTCTCTCTCTCTCTCTCTCTCTCTCTCTCTCTCATGCTCGCTCGCTCTCTCTCTCTCTCATGCTCGCTCGCTCTCTCTCTCTCTCTCTCTCATGCGCTCTCTCTCTCTCTCTCTCTCATGCTCGCCCCCCCTCTCTCTCATGCTCGCTCTCTCTCTCTCTCTCTCATGCTCTCTCTTTCTCTCTCTCTCATGATCTCTCTCTCTCTCTCTCTCTCTCTCTCTCTCTCTCTCTCTCATGCTCGCTCCCCTTCTCTCTCTCTCTCTCTCTCCCTCTCTCATGCTGTCGCTCTCTCTTTTGCACGCTCTCTCTCTCTCTCTCTCTCTCTCTCTCTCTCTCTCTCTCTCATGCTGTCGCTCTCTCTTTTGCACGCTCTCTCTCTCTCTCTCTCTCTCTCTCTCTCTCTCTCTCTCATGCTCGCTCCCCCTCTCTCTCTCTCTCTGGCCCTCAGGGTGCCATTGATTGGTGACCATGTGTTTGTGACCGATAGACTGTGAAATGGTGTGTTGCTGCACGGCTGTGTGGCACCTGCGTCCCACCAAGGTGATTGATTGGTTTGGTCATGTGGAATGTTCCCATCTGGTCTGCAGTAATGCATTTCTCTCTCCCTCTCTCTCTCTCTCTCTCTCTCTCTCTCTCTTTCTTTCTCTTTTTCTCTCTTTTCTTTTATATCTCATTCTCTCTCTCCCCTTTATCTCTCTGCTCCTCTTTTCTGCCTCTTATTGCCCTTTCTCATCCTCTACATTGATCAGCCATAACATTAAACCCACCTGCAAAATATTGTGTAGGTCCCCCTTGTGCCATAACAGTTCTGACTCCGGGCACGGACTCCTCACGACCTCTGAAAATGTTCTGTGGTATCTGAACCAGCAGCAGATTCCTATAAATTGGGTGGTGGGGCCACCAAGGATCATACTAGTGGGTCCAGCACTCTTAAGACGATTCATCAAATTGAGATTTGGGGCCAATTCAGCACTTTGAAGTCGTTGCCATGTTCCTCAAACTGTTTCTTAAACCACTGTTGTTAAAGGTGTTCTCGGTCTTCCAACACATCTGCAGGAACTGCCTGTTCATCTACTGCCCCATACATCCACCCCTTGACAGGTGGGATTGTAACACAATCAGTGCTAATTATTTCACCTGTCGGGATTGCTGTGTATCTGGCTTTTTTTCTTTCTCACTCTCTCCCTCTATAACTCTTCCCATCATGCTCCTTCATCCAAATCCATCTGTATCTCGAGACTTCCAGTTGGGCGGGATTTTATTTTGAGCAGTAATGTCCTCCGTGTCCGGAAGCTGCCTGCTCTGTCCCACAGAGGTCGTCTTTGATCTCTACTCGTTTTATAGGAGCACTCGTTCCTCTCTGAAGTCCCGTCTGATGCTCAGCGTTCTGATGTTGAAGAGGATGTTCCGATCGGCTTGCTTTTTTTTTTCTTTTTTTTTTTTTTTTTTTAATGATATGAGAGAACAAGTCACTTTACAGTCTTTTCTTTCTTACTCCTCCTCTTCTGATTCTTCTTTATCTTTATCAGTTTTAATCCTTTCCTCCCTCCTTTTTTTTTTTTAATTGATCTGTTCATTCCACCTAATGACTAATTACATATCAGGGTGCATCAGCAGAGACATTCATCATCATACAACGTAATAATCAATGACATTTCAACAAAGGAAAAAATAAATATGCAAATAAGAGCTCATTAACATTTGCGCTAGCTGTTTGAATAATGCCTCTGCTGACAGGGCTATAATTAAACGAAATTGATGCTGAGCTCAGTGTGTGTGCGCGCGCCCCTTAACGTGGGCTGCATGTGGGCCGTTCTCTCGCTGCTGTAAATGCACTGAGGGAGGAGCGCGATTGAGCAGGCTGTATTATTTGGCAGAATGCTCCTGACCCATCATGCACCCCAGCCTGGCTGACTCTTTATTTACCACCAAACAGAACCTGTCGCAACATTAAAAAGCATCCAAAACACCAGAGGTTCCTACACACACTCCAAACATGGAGGCAGACGGGCTCCTTTAAAACAAGAAAAGACAGTGAGGGAGTGGGTGTGTTTATTTGGTTGGCATTGTGCTGTCGGATTGGGTGCGAGAGGCAAAGCTCTTTGTCGCGTTCAGTGGCTTTCATGTTATTTCTCACAGGCTTCGACAATAAATGTGACGGTGACAATAAAGCAGTGACATGACAGTAGACATCATCCCGCTGCATGCAGTGTGTGCGTCTTTAAAGATGAGTTCCAGATCTCTAGTCATTCAGAGAGGTTAATGCTCAGGTCTTCAGACTTATTTCTCCCCAAATAAAACAATAAAAACAATCCTCAAAACAATGTCTCAAACATCAGGCCTTCATTATCTTAACTGCGTATCCCAAAGCAGGGAGTGCTGGAGCGTGCCCAGCAGTCATAGGGCGGAAGGCGGAGACACCCTGGACCGGTCCCAGATCGCAGTGTATTCACAATAATGAAATCTTAAAACGCTCTCTGAGAGAGCTTTTAGAGGCAGACGTCTGGTTCCATTCACCACCACTGTGAACAGTATTTTTCTCAGGTTCTCAAAAACTCACTCTAACTTTGTGTAAATCTTAACCAGTGAATTTTGCAGATGTTGAACTGGGATTCTCGCTCATGATCAGTTTTACAGGCCTTTCAGATTTCTAATCCACCAAAATAAAAATTCAAAAGGAGCTGATGGGTTTCCATACCAAGCGTGCATCAACATTTAATGCAGTTGTAATTAAAATATCTTCTTTAAAAAGGATTGAAATGTAGTTTTTTCAATCAAAGTTACACTTTAAATTGGTCCAAAGAGAGTTTTCATGGGTTTTCTGAGTCTCCTAGAAATTGTGTTTCTGTCAGGCATGTGGGAGTTGGTTGATGGCTCAAGGTTCTTGCAGACAAACTTTTTACAGCTGTAAACTAGATTGTCTGAGCAGGCGTCATCTTTTCATTTCTCTCTCTCTGTCTCTCTCTCTCTCTCTCTCTCTCTCTCTCTCTCTCTCTCTCTCTCTCTCACTCACCACCCCCTCCGAGCCAGCCCTCCCTCCCCTCTCTTCCTGCCTGCTTTCCTGTTTTTGTCATGGACATTAACAGAAAATGCAGCAAACACAATAAAGCTGTTTGTGTCAGTTTTTGGACAGCCCAAAGTGCTGATTATAACAAGTTGAAAGAATTTCCTTTATTGCGTGTATTAGCCATGCCATATGGCTCAGCACGGAACATTAACTTGACAGGGATAATGAATTGCAGTGGGGTTCTAGAGCTCAGAGCACTGGGACAGGAACACGGCCGGGATTCACGTGTTCTTAGCGCGGGCGGGGGGGGGGCATAAGAGGTTCATTTAGCTCCAGCATTATCTTTTATTTCCTCGTCCTATGTTTAGAGTCAAAGCGGCCCTCATGGAGGAGAATCATCTGTACTGCAGCGACACTTCAGTGGTGAGGCTGGGTAGCAAAAACACAGATAACTGCAGTGGATATCCTCTGCTGGGTGCTTCAGATTCTTTTGAAAGAGTTCAAAAGTTGTAAAAACTACATTTAGTAGCATAAGTGGGGGGAAAAACAAGCTCTGCCAATTATCAAAGACATTAATGTAACATATAATAACAGCAAATTCAAATTCGGTTCCCTTATTGCGTCCCAAAAAAACAGTCCTGCAAATTTTACTGCAAGTGATCGTTTTTTGTTTGTTTGTGTGGCTTCAAACAAAAACAGCAAAAAAATAAATGAAATGGGCTCTTTAAGTGTAGAATGAAACACTAATAGTTTAACAGTATTGCCCTTCATTAAGTGAGGCCCTTGGACTATGAAAGAGAGAGCGAGTGATAGAGAGGCAGGCGGTGGAGTGCGGTTGCTAATTGGCTGTTTTTGTGGTTGGGCTTTTGAATTGATCCCTGGAGATGCTTAGATCACTACCTTCCTGTGTATCAAAACAAGCGGCACAGCTCAGCCCAGGCTGGCGAGCAAGCCAGTGAGCCTTTTACTAAAATACACTCCAGATTTCATTCACCCACCTCCTTTGAACCTAATCGCATTATTTAATATGGGCTAGTTATTTTCAACCCTCTTTATTAAGGCGGGTTGTGTTTTAAGGCTCTCCTTGGTTGGAGTCCCGGTGGTTTTACACACAGTGGCGTCTGTTATACAGACCTGTAGGATTTGTTTTATTAAGAGTCCGGTGAGCTTTTTCTTCAGTTGGAAGCTTATTTGGGCAAGAAACCAGCTCTCAGCCATTTCAGACCAAATTGAATAAAGACCTTTTTGGTTAATAGTTATAGAATTTACAAATTTTACATTTATAAAGTGTTGCTTCTCACTGCCTTGCATATAAGCGTCTGCTAACTGAATAAATGTGATTGACTGTAACTACTACTGCTGATGAACAGTTGACTTAACGGAAGATTTAGACCATGTTTTCCTAATCCTTAAATGTAATGGAAGACCTGTTGGGTGTCTGAACACTAAACGACTGCATTTTGTAAAACGTCTTATTTCACTATCCGTAGGGAAGTGAACCTAAAGAGATTTGATTCAGTCAGTTTGGACTTTTTCTGTCTCTTCTTTCATTTGTTCAGATATTATGAACGACAGCTCCTGTTTTAATATGAGGTGTAAAAGAATCGTTGTAAATAATAGTAGTTTATGGATTTGAGATGACCGCGCTGTAGTACAGTCGACCCAGGTCTCATGATTTGCTGATTTTCGGTGTGAAAATGAATAAATGTCCTTGCAATAGATGTTTTTGTTGTTTTTTTAATACATGTACACTCTGTATTTAGGCTTGATTTGAAGTAATGTCAATTTTGTTTGTGATTGTATCTGGACGGCTGGCTGTCCACATGTCTCCTGCCTGAAGGGAGGGTGTGTGTGTGTGTAAGTGTGTGTAATATAAGTGTGTGTGCTGATGTGAGGTGTGCTGTAAAGGAACCTGTGCGTGTGCACAGCTGGACGGCTCCTCCACACTCTGCGCGGAGTGAATGATAAATCCTCTTCGGGCTCCATTCGTCATTTCTCTCACACGGCCTGTGTTTTTCCCCCTGAGAGAGCGAGAGTGAAATCCACTGTCATCGACAAGCATCTCGGAGCATCGGAGAGGAGGAATATTGCTTCATCCGGTGCGTTTCTCAGTGCGGGGCTGATAGCACAGTCGACTGAGGGCTGCACCGCGATAGTGCTGGCTCGCGGGAACTGATAGTCAACAAGAGCTCAGCTTAAAGCAGGGGACGCGTCAAGGCTGAGGAGGCTCTCGGAAAATTGCCTCTTTGTTTTGTTCTGGGTTTTTTCTGAGCCTGTGGCCTGTAGCCTGTAGCCACACTCAACAGGTTGGCTGGTTTGATGGGTAGATTTTGGTTCAGGGCTCCACATACGGACGTGCAAACAACCAAGATGTGAGATTCATGTGAGAAACAGTGACAGAACACTGCAGGTCAGAGGTTTGGGGCTGCCCCAAGTGCAGTGTCATTGGTGTGTCCCTGGTGAAGTAGTATATTTGGTCTATTTATAATATTACAATAAGTATTCATCTTTAACACAGATCCCACTTTTGTACGTTTTACACACAGTTTCTGTTTCTTCACTTTATTTCAAATTTTGGATTTTTTCCCCATTTTTTAATTATTCTGATAAACCAAAATAAAACAAAAACCTTCTCTGGTATCTGAGGGTAATTCGTATTTTTTTGTAATGTATGTTATTTGTCCAGGATGTGTTTATTGTACTGTACCAGTGATCTGCTCTTTAAGAATCTGGCTTTGAGACTGATGTGTTCTCTTTCTGCCTCTTCAGGTAAATCTGAGCGGGCTCCATTTTCAACCTATGGGAGAGAACCAGGTGTCTCTGGGTGCCAGGTAAAAACCTCCACTTCTCCATTCTCACTTTTAGTTACTGTCACTTCGGGCTCTCACAACTGCAAAGCATCCTGGGACTTTTACAGTGTCCCCAAAACGTCTGGAAAAAGAAAAATAGAAAATCATGACATGCGACATTAGTATGACATCGAGCTTCATTTAGTCTTCATCAAACTATTTTAATGCTCTTTACTTCCATCCTTTATGAACATCGTGTCGAAAGGTATCACACGATGGAGCTGTACATGTTCAGCTAAACTCAGCTCTGCTTAAGTTAGTACGTTTCTTCTTGTTTCCACGTTAGTGACATATTTGTGTTGCAGATGTAAACTTTTGTCACACTGCCTATCTGCTTCTACAGCGACTGTGAGACTAGCGGGAGGAAGGTGTCAGAGTGGTCTCTCTGGCAAGCCTGCAGTGGGCTGTAGCTGAAGAGTGGCCATCTGTGCTGGAGAGTCAGTGATTAGAGTGTGTAAACAGGAGAGAGAGAGAGAGAGAGCGAGGGAGCGCTGTGGATGGGGAACAGGAACATGACTTTCAGCACCTCCATTAATGTGGGGTCACTGAGCCTAGCCTAACAAACACACACACACACACACACACACACACACACACACACACACACACACAGATGCATTAACAAAGGCGGGATTGTATAAGAACTGCTCTGTCTCTCTCTCTTTCTCCCCCTCTCTCCCTTTCTCTTTCACTCTCTCTCCTTGTCCCTCACTCTTTCTGTCTTTCATTGTCTCTCTCTCTCAGCTGACGTCAGGCAGTGCTCTTATATCACCACATCCCTTTTCCTCTCCCTCACTCTTGTGCCTTGTATGCAGTGTTGTTCTTCTCACTCTTCCCTCATCACCCCGCATTACACACTTGCTGTATATAATTAGCCTTCAGAGTGCGGTATAAATGGACCATTGTCCTGCATTTTCCTTGTATGTCATTTTTCACCTTCATGTGCTGCTTTTTAAATTCCGACGCAAGTACTCCATATTCGGATCGAATGTCCAGCAGCCCAAGCTGTAACAGTCCTTCTTCTGATGGTTGTTGGTCGTTGTGTTGGTACAAAAACGGTGAATACTGAACAAGCTGTTCATTTCTACGTTGTTTCCATGAGGGAGTGGTCTATAACTTTCAAAGAGAACCTGTCATGTTCTTTTATGAGTTAATAGTTTTATTCTCTCTCTCCAAAAATACATTTACATGCTTTACCGTTCAAAAAAGGCTTCAGTTTTCTTCTACTGTACATCATTTTCTGTGCTGTTTTTATCCTCAATCTGAAAGGGTCTGTTTGGTCTCGTGTCCTCTCACCCTCTGTGAAATTGGTTTAGTAAAGACCAGCGTGCTCTGATT
The DNA here is from genome assembly GCA_017165825.1 of Hepsetus odoe. Classification (NCBI taxonomy): domain Eukaryota; kingdom Metazoa; phylum Chordata; class Actinopteri; order Characiformes; family Hepsetidae; genus Hepsetus; species Hepsetus odoe. The sequence goes on from CM029391.1 coordinate 15,648,005, forward strand.
GGCCAGCCTTCTTGGCACCTAATACATTTCCACAAATAATAGTGTCTATTTAAATTCTGCTTCTGTCTTCCTGTGGGGAGGGGAGGTGGTCAGCGTGTAGGGACGTGGCCAAGTACTGGCATGGTGGAGCTAGACTTATTGCGTCACAAAGTTCAAAGAGTACATCAAGTAAGAGTTTAATGCAGTACATGCCGTGCTGCATTAAAAGCATTAAGGGTGAAGGAGAAAAACAGTTTATTTCCTCGCTGATGGTCCTGCACATGCAGGGTGCTGCAGCTTTTCCATGTGCACTTTTTCCACATTATACAAAAGACCACAACGCAGAAAAGTTCATTTTCCTTTTCTCAGAAAAGGAAAAAAAATAATTAAACTTGGAACGGTGTATAACTGAGCACACAAGTACTGTGCTGTTTGTGTTATACGGGCCCTTTTTAAGGTTTGGTTAAAAGCTTAAAGCAAGCACTAACAGGAAGCTAGTGGTTGAGCGTAGACATAAGGTCAGCGCAGCCTTCTCCCCTAATGACCCTCACTTAACCTCCAACCAATCCCTACGCTTGTCACAAGCAACAACTTCACACACACACTTACACACACTTGCGAGCTCTGCCTGTGCGAGCGTACAGTTTCATGTGAGTGAATGGTGCTAGTCAGAGTGAGCGAAACCACTGCAGGCCCTCTGGAGCACATGCTTCATTCATAAAAGAACTTTTTGAAAGGGAATGCCAGTTCAGACGTTTTTGGTGTGGGAACTGGGGATTTTATGCTGGCCTGCAGCTGCACACATCAGAGCCTGGCACACTCTCAGTTTGTCTAGTCGCTGAAGAAAAACAGGAAGGCCGAAAAGGCTGTTTTTCCCTGAGAGAATGTGGGAAGAATGCAGGCTGTGGGGCAGCTATATTAATATTATAACAGGCTGCCTGTTAGTACCACCGAGACACAGAGGGAGTTTGCAGCGTGCACAGACACAGACACAGGCCAGGATCAGGTGCGGTGGCCTGTTCTCACCAGATGTATTTCTAGAGAATTTCTATCGGTGCACTTAATGGAACAGATATGCCTCGGTTTTAATCCTGGACCTAACTCTTTCATCCTCAAGCCCGGGTTTGCGCAAGTGAAGCCTAAACTCAATTGGAAAGTACAAAAACCGCCCACTCACAGCTATGATATCTCTACTGCTTACCAGCAAGAGTGAAAGAGCAGCTTCTGCGCTACACCAACAGCAGTCTGGAGACTGATCTCACATCTCCTTTCAGGAATGTCTTACAAACAAGATCAAGATGAAGCAGTAAAATTAGGATGAAGTTCATCTAACGTCGCTTAAATGTACACTTACAAATCTTGCCAAAGTTCTGGGAACTTCTTCTCAAGGTACATTTGTGAAAATAAGTGCCAGAAGGTCGCGGGCTTGAATCGCAGACCAGGAGGTTGCCCTGAGGTACCCTTGAGCAAGGTAGTGACCCCATCACTGCTCCCTGGGCGTTTTCAATAGCTGCCCCCTACTGCACGTGTGTGCGTGGGTGAAATGCAGAGGTTGAATTCCGTTGCGTTGTGCTGCGCTGCGTTTCACAATGAAAAGAATAGTCACTTTCAGTTGAATGTATAGTTATACATGAAAGCATTTTTGGGCTAAATTGGAAACATTGGGGGGAAATAAAATATGGCACACTTAATGTTTTATGTTTGTGTTTTTGTTAAACAGATATTGTGCCCTTAGAGTTGAAGAAATGGCATATTTAATATGCCCGTAGAGCAGGATACACAACATATCAGGTCGATAATGTGATCCTGTTCTCTTCATTACTGATATCGGCTGAATTCGATTTTCTGATTGGCTGACGTGTTGCGACTCATTCAGAACGGGGCTGAAAGCTGCTTAGGGCTATAGCATGAAACGTCGGGGCTAAACTGCTCAAGGCTGAAGAAGGAGATGTGTATAAATATGTAGTTTTATTTAAATGACAATTTTTTTATATTAATGTTGAAATGAAACTTCAGATTTAAAGCCTTTTAAATTCCAGAATTGCAGCACAGTGATTTCTAGCCTTTAATAAACTGGAAGGTATCGCACTGTGCAGCAGTGGAAATTCAATACTAGTATTATGTCCATATTACGCAGCCCTACTCTACAGGATGTGCATTAACTTTTAGTTAGAAAATCAATAAAACATGCGATTTTAAGGGTTTTTTTATATGTTTGCATACAACTGGATCTGTAATCAAATATTCAAAAGCATTATTGCAGCAGAGAAAATATAAATATTCACTACAGTAGTACTGTGATTAAAGATTTTTATAAAACTGGTGACATGCCTGTTAAGCAGTCGGGGTTGATATTGAGAATTGGGAAACCTAATAAGAAAATTTTTTTTTTTTTTTTTGTCGATGGCTTGACTTTAAAGGCAACAACAGTCTGTCAAATGTTTGACAGCAGTTGGAATAAGCAAATATTTCTGAAATCAGAATGGCCTGTTTTTTGTTGTTTTTTTTGTTTTTTTTTTTGTTTTTTTTTTGTATTATTAACTTTGTCATCATGCAAAGCCTGTGTGCTCCACACAGCCTGGAATTATTGCATCATTTTAGCATGATGTAGATTTGGGTTTATAAATGAGTCACATATTCAAACTGTTCCAGCCAGCTGAGGCCCTGTGTTGAGCAGTATTTGCAGCTTTTAGCTCTAACTAGGTTTTGGGACAAAGTGACACATCTGCATAATCATGACATTTAAGTCGGTTTACGAAGTAAAATATTGTGTAAAATGTGATATTTCACCTTGCACGTCTTTCTCCACGTGTACATCTGTCTAGGACAAGCGTGAAAGTGCAGAAGATAATTGGCAGCTTAAGCGGGTCCGCTTACATAATCTATACAGCTGCAGCAGGTGTGCACCACATGTTTGTCAGCAGGGCATAGGTTCTATAACATCTGATTTAGTTTTGATCGTCATTTACATCGTTTCCAGCTTTTATGACGAAGTCGGTCACAAAAGCGTGATCGGAAACAATAGAATTACACAAGCCATCAGAGCAGAAGCAGCCGGAGCAAAGTGTGGTGTTGGCGAGGATACGAGATGCGGTCGCCGTAGCTGGTTGCCGGGCGGTGAAGATAAATGCGGGGTTGGGCTCGTATCCCGTGAGGAGGATTAGACTGATTAATGCTGCAGGATGCGGCTGACAGATGAGTGCCATTATCCCCACAAATCTGCCTGACATTTCACTGAAGATGGCGATCGTTCAGATGGGAGGAGGTTTGCAGGAGCGGCTGGATGAATCTGCAGATAAGGCACTACGGGTGGGCGATATGATGTGTGATCATTATTGTGGTAAATCGGGCACGATATGCTTCCCTAAACGCACCTTCGGATACTGTTGGTACATCAACCCTGGCCGGGTTTCACCAAAAAAATAGGATCAGACGTTGAATTAAAGTGTCGTTATGGTATCACTGCAGCAAGACGGAGTTTGATTTCTGGCCTGCAACAACGATAGTCTTTGGACCAGACTTCTAACACTATACCCTCATACATCTTAAACACCAGGCACTGCTTAAACTCCTTTGCAGGGCAGCGGTGGCTTAATTTCTGTTTATTTGAGTCCAGGCTGTCTGTACTGACGAGATTAATCAGTTATCAGAGAGTTAATCAGCCCATTTGTTTGTTCGGGGATTGTATTTTAATAACTGTACGATGAACGGGAAAAAGACCTTCATCCTTAGAAGAATTGATTCTTGGTGCAAATGTGACACATCGTCCAAATCTCCATGATGATGAAATCAACTTTTATATATTGGCAAAGATCAGAAGAGCTTAATATTTTGATGATATTTACTGCAGAACGCTCCTGCAGTATCACATTTTTACCACATCATTCACCCTTTTTGCACACAACACTTGCGTTCCCTGCTTCATCACAGGTGATACATTGCTGATTGTGTATTGGTGGTAAAGGAACGTGACAGTTTTGTTTGCCAGCCAAATTTGAAAAACCTTTGTTGGTACCAGCATTGCCCAATAATTCAATTTTACAGTCCTTAATCATCTCAGTGCAGAATTTAAAAAAAAAAAAAAAAAAATCAAAGATTATGGGTTTAGTTTCACAAAAAGCGAAACTTCCCTTTATGTAATCTTTAAATAGGATTTGAATCATTTCAGATCTCTATAATCAACGGCCATAAACCATGGTCTCGCTGGGATTAAAAAAAATAATCATTCAAACATTCATTTTCTTAGATTAGTCGTCTTGGTTTTTCTTATGACCCTAGTGGCTTCTTCCTCCGCCCCTCTCGTCTCATGGTTAAAAAACGAGAAGCTAATATCGCTGTAAGGATTTAATATCATTGAACAAAGGCAACACTAGTCAGTCTGTTGTGCCATGTCAATGTCAGCACGGCAGGCTCGGTGACAGCCTGTCACTTTGGAGAGCCTGTTTCCCCCCTTATTTCTCCTGCAGTAAAGGAGAAGCTGCCCTGATTCTCACACGAGTTGATGGCCTTCAATTTAATCTGCTAAAATCAGGAATCGGGCTATTCTTGGCCACAGACACAGTGGGTCTGCCACCTCGGCCCCATGGGGAGTTTGATTACGACTTCTATCTGACTTTGATTTGGAATTAGTAGATAATTCCTCTGTACAGAGTGCTGCAGTGTACATGTGACACTGAGGTGTTAAGTTGTTTTGGGGTTATTTCAGCACAGTACACAATGTGCAGCAACAGTACATTGTACAATTATGAAACCTAACAATCCATCCTTATAATCCTCTTTTTTTCTGTAAGATTTATTAGATTATTTGATTTAAAGCTCCATTTTTGTGTTGCATGCTCCAGTGCATATACTGCACCCTTTCATGTTCTGGATTTCAGGAGCAGTGCAACATGTTGTTCAGTTATTGTGTTGTTAAACACGACTGACGGGACCGAAGGCTGCAAAATGCAAATTAGCCGCCCTTTAGCCAACCACCAAGCAACTTCGGGAATAAATACAGACGATTTAAGAGTTTCTGTGGTTGGTCTGATCAGAAAATACATGCAGCCTATCGTTGTTACAGTTCAAATGAATGAATAATTAATTAAGAAAATGAACAACACAGTCCATTTGAACAGGAACCAACAAACTTCAACTGTGCATTTGTTGCGTGAGATGCCCATACCGTGCAGTCCTAGTGCGTTCATACACTTGGTGGTCACATGACCACATCAGCCTCTCTTCTCCTTCACCTCCCAACCCCGCTGAGTCTGCTCTTAAACCTTGCAAACGATTAGACTAATTGGGCCATGGCTCTAATTGGCCTCTTAACCCAGTTTTGCTGAGGGCAGGATGGTGAAGTGGATTTTGGTTAAGGATGTGGCGGGCTTCAGGAAGGCCGTCCTTCGAAGCAGGAGTTTCTATGTTAATCTCCTGCTTATCAGACACAGCTTTTGAGCCACGTCACTGTCTTGGTCCCCCCTGCCCCCCTTTATAATTGGCTCTCAGACTGAGGGTTAGTGGCCTGTCAGCTCCATGGGCTCTGTAGAGGGCGTTTTGTCGAGTTAAGCCAGTGTTTTTCGAAGGAACCGACAGCTGAGATCAGACAGATGGTTTAATGAGGCTTTAACTGGTGTCCCCCCACCCCAGCCAACCTTTTCTTCTCTTGCACTCAAGCACAAGCTTGTTTTTATATACAGGTATTGGGACATGGGGCATTTATAATGTGTAATATATTCCATATATTTATAGAACACGTTTGCCCCTAAGGTGTTATATGTAATAAAACTTTAAATTTAACCCACATATCAAACCAAAAGGAAATGGACAAAATCAAACACACACATCCTTACAAAGTCCCTGGGTTTGTCCCCTCAGCACTGTTTTTAGTAGCTGAGTCCCAGGCTGTGTGAGGATGTGCCTTGAGGCCCTGATCAGCCCTGATCAATAACAGTTCACCACCGGCTACAGCAGAGGCAATCGCTAGGTCAGACTGATTGGATCGATTTCTCCTTGGACTTAACTGAGCCCCCTGACACTGTCACATCAATTACTGCACAGTTGTGTGCACCATGGCCAATAAACAGCGGGGGAGCCATCAGGGTCAAAATCTCGCTTCTCATTTCTCAGTTACCCAGTTTGTTTTAGCTTTTTGCTTCACTTTACATTAAAGTATACCCTGGATTCCATCTAGTTGTAAATTTTACATTTTAAAGCTGAGGTTTTACATCACATTATGTATCTTGAGAGCAAATTGTGCATTTCAGGAAGGCATCAGGGTTCTGTGCACTCACTGCTATAAAAATCTAATATGTTTGATGTGCTGGAAATCCATCCTACCCCATAAAATGTGATTTAGGGAGTCTAGCCCTGCTTCCTCTCATAAATGGGAAACACTTTGGATTTTACTGACTTGAGTGTTAATTATGTCACAGATTCAGTTATTAAGAAGCTGAACATTTCTTTAACAGTGTCCCAAGATCTTAAATAATAGTACAGAGCTGTCTAGCTTTTTAGCCACCTGTATTAACTTCAGTGGAATTTTTAATCAGTTCACAACGCGATGCTAATTTAACCATAATGTCTTCGCATTTACCAGTTCAGTTTGCATTGCTGGAACATAAATGAGCAAATAATATAAATGAGCAAATAATATAAATAAGCCGCTGCCTGTTCACTCCATTAAATAAATAATGAAGGAGTTACGCTTCTAGTACAGCAGCGAGTTCGTAACAATATAGGGTCATGTTTAAATATCACAGATTTCAGCATTTTTACCCAATATTGATTAAAAAAAACAAACCAAAAATCTTTATCATCAGCTAGTAATGTGGTCAAACAAAATCTGTTCCAGTGCATATTTGAAATTTCAGTTTGATAACCAATTTTTTTTTGTTTCCCTACAGTCCACTCTGCGGTCGGACATGGGGCTGGCCAGTCCAGCGCCGGTGACCACAACGGGAAAATCTCCGGCTCCTTTCTATTCCTTCACGGGTTCGAATCCACGAAGGCGCTCACTGCAGGAATCCTCTCCGCTGGGTACGTATCAGCCTTACTCTGGTTTGACACCGCTGGGACAGTGGTAATGACTAACACTATTAAGAGCACATTTCTGTTCCACTTCTACTGTAACATGGTGCAGTTATTAACATGCTAATAAGTATTGGCACAGCTAAGCCCATTGTGGTTTTAATCCACCGACTTCACCGAAATAAAAGAGAAAGCTGTCAGACTGCGGTTCTTATTGCCTCTTTCAAAGTGTTTTTTTTTTTTTCCCCTTCCAGGAATGCCTTAATGTTGTTTTATCTTTTCTCAGATCCTCACCAAACAAAGAAAGTACGCAAGGTTCCCCCTGGCCTGCCATCGTCCGTGAGTGCAGCTTCATTTTATCTTCTTCCCTTTCTTCTGATATAAAAATAGCTGCTAATACACAAAAAGAATAGGCCACACACACACACACACACACACACACACACACACGCACGCACTTAATGAAAGCTGCTGATGCCTCAGCCCTTGGATCTACTTTGTTTTCGTCTCTTCAAAGTCGTCTTGCGCCTCGCCAGTAGCTGTGTTCTGTGTATGTGGACATTAGCGCTTCAAATGTTATTCTGAACACGGTGTGACATGATTTTATCCTGAGAGTTTTTCTTCTTAATTTATTTGCTTTTGTATAAAGTGTAGCCAGTTGTGCTGTAGGCAGTAAGTTCCATGAGTAAGATTCATTCTGCGAAGTTTGATTTGGCAGTTGTTGAAATGATTTGTTAAAGTGGTAGTTAAACCGGGTAGAAATCCATAATTATTTCATTAAGATGGAAAAAAGTGGAGTGAGTGGTTTGATGTGAAATGCTCCATTGAAGAGAAACTTCAAAGTTGTGCACAGTGATGGTGATGGGAACCAGACGCTTATGGTTATGAATGTGAACATTTCGGTCAAAATCATACTTAAATTGTTTATTTATTTATTTATTTTGGTGCATGCTGGCGGTTTCAAAGCATAAAAAAATGTTTCTTCAGATTTAGCAGTGTTTTACCCTTATTAAAATTAAATAGAAAACATGAAGACAGATTTAAGATTTGGATACCAAATATTAGCCTGGTAGAGATGGTGATCTTTAGTTCCTGTCATCCCAACAGTTTCACCTGGAGTGACTTTGTTTCAGCGTCAATGGTTGACTTTTTCAGAAATGTTTAAATGTTTATTTGGTGAAATTTTGTTTACTGATAAATGAATCTTTCCATTCTTCATCTATCAGTGATGTGATTCGGGTAATTTTGGTGTTAAGGTTAGATTTGGCCAAATCACGATTGTCAAAACATCTGATACGTGCTAGAAGTAAAAAAGGGGTTGCCATAGAAGAACCACTTTGTTTTAGTGTAGAACATGGTTGGAAAAAGAAGTGTTTGAAGAACCTCTCGGATTAAAGAACCTTCACATAATATAAAGTTCCTTTACCAATTTAAGGGTTCTTTAAATTCACACTCTCATGACACATGAGTGTCTTATCTTGTCTGCAAAGGGCTGGTGTGTCTGCAGGACCCAGATATTCCAGCGCTCACCTGATTTCACATGTTCAGCCAGTCGGTCTTCAAACAGTTACTCTGGCTTGCCCGTGCTGGCCCAAGCTTAAAAGAAACTCTAAAGAAATGTACATTATCCGCAGGTTCTATACTAAAGCCTTCTTAAAACCTATACATTTTGTGCAGGTTTTTAAAATCTTTAAAGTGTTTTAAAATTTAATTTCTAAAAATGTCATCACACAAAGAACCCTTTTTAAAGATAGGATCAGAACTTTATTGATCCCGATGGGAAATCCAATGATTTTTACATGTGCTGTGCAATGAAAAGAGAAATGGAGGGAAAAACTGCAGGAACATTGGGTGTGCAGCCGAGGCCAAAAGTTTGGAGAATTACACAAATATTAATTTTCACAAAGTTTGCTGCTTCGGTTTTTAATGATGGCAATTTGCATAAACTCCAGAATTGTTATGAAGATGATCAGATGAATTACAATTGTTTGGAAAAGTCTCTCTTTGCAATGAATGAACTTCATCCCAAAAAACCCATTTCTACTGCGTTTCACCCACAAAAGGACCTGCTGACATTTCAGTGATCCTCTCGTTAACACAGGTGAGAGTGTTGAGGACAAGGGTGGAGATCACTCTGTCATGCTGAGTGAGTTAGAATAGCAGACTGGATGCTTTAAAAGGAGGGCGGTGCTTGAAATCATTGTTCTTCCTCTGGTAACCATGGTTACCTCCAAGAAAACATCATTGCTTTGCAAAAAAGGACTTCACAGGCAAGAGTATTGCTGCTGGTAAGATTGCACCTAAATCATCCATTTATCAAATCATCTAGAACTTCAAGGAGAGGTTCAGTTGTTGTGAAGAGGCTTCAGGGTCATCCAGGACCATCTCCTGAAGTTGATTCAGCTGTGGGATTGGGGCACCACCAGTGCAGAGCTCAGGAATGGCAGCAGGCAGGTGTGAGGGCATCTGCACGTGAGAAGAAGACTTTTTGAGGATGGCCTGGTCAAAAAGGAAAAAGAAACCACTTCTCTCCAAAAGCAAAACATCAGAGACCGACTGATATTCTGCAAAAGGTACAGAGATTGGACTGCTGACGTTGGACTGCTGATTGTTTAGGGCATCTGGAAGAAAGATTGTACGGAGAAGAAAAGGTGCTCTACTAATCACGAAGTGAAAGTGACTATTCTTGTCATTGCAAGGTCACAGCACAGCACACAGCACACCACACAGTGAACCGCAACGAAATGGGACCTCTGCATTTAACCCATGCAAACACCGTGCAGCAGGGGTCAGCTATGAAAGCGCCTGGGTGCAGTGACGGGGACGGTACCTTGCTCAAGGGTACCTCAGGGCAACCTACTGGTAAGGGGTTTGAACCCACAATCTTCCGATCCTGTGGCCGACTCCCTGACCACTAGGCCACCGCTGCCCAAAGAGGTGTCTAATACAAATTCTGACAAACTTCAAGCACTGATTATGCAAGAATGGGCTCCATCAGTCAGGATTCGGCCCAGAAGTTGATTGACAGCATGTCAGAAAAAGATGGACCAACACTGCAGATATTGACTCTTTGCATAAACTTACGGTAATTGTCAATAAAAGCCATTAAAACTTATACAATGTTTGTAAAATGCTTTCTTCGGTTACCATAGAAACATCTGACAAAAAGATCTAAAAACACTAAAGCAGCTAATTTTGTGAAAACTAATACTTATTCTTGCAAAGTCACAAAAGAAAGTCACAGGGATTTTAAAGCCCTTCAAACTAACCTCATTGTAGAAAAGATCAAAAACAGCCCAAAATTATAAATAAAAAGCAACTGTGTAAACACAGTCATTAAAAATACAATAAAATATATCCAGACCTAAAACCATGTAACAACTAATGAACAACTTTTTCCAAACTAAAATGTATTGATAATGTAAAAAAATAATAATAATTACAGCCTAAGTACAATAATTATAAACTAAAATAATTATATTATTAAAGATTTTGGGTTTCTGCTGTTTAAGAAGTGTGAGAGCTGACATTCATATCACTTAATAAAGTCAAGTCAGCATTTATTTATCATTTTTTTTACAACTACTGTTGTCAACGTTGGTTGAAAAGCAGCTTTACAAAATCCGGGACCGAACCTCTGGTGAGGAACAGAGGCTAAACTTCCTAAAACGGCAGGAAGAAACCTTGGGAGGAACTAAGGCTCAGAAGGGGAACCCATCCTCCTCAGGTTGACACCATGTGACTTAGAAAGGAAGGAGAAGCGAATTACTAACGAGGTGTCTAATATTGTAAATCAAGCACCGTTTAAAGCTGTTGGAGTAAAAAATGAAAATATAAGTTTGAAGTATAAAATTCTGTTTGTATCTAACATTTAATTTATTCTTTACCCCCTAAAATCAACCACAGCCTTTTAATGTCAATCTCTTATATTTTTATTTGAGTGCTGCAGGTTGGTCTCAACCAAAAACAGTTCAGTCCTGATATGAAGCTTTTCTGCCCAGGCACCAGTTGGCCTGCTGCTGCCGCTGCTGCTGTTTAAAGTGTTAAGCAGTAGCGAGGTGCGTAGGTAGGCCCTGCCGGGCCGGACCGGACCACTGATTGATTTGTGGGGACGGTGTGGCCTCATCTCAATCAGGGTCCCGCGAGACCTGGAGCTTGGGGCCTTGAGCTGTCACGGCCCATCCCCACCGCTGCTCTTTTGATGTTTAATTAGTCATTATGTAGCCTGAACAGGAGGAGAGACAGAGATTAATAGCGACGGATCCGGAGAAGTTTCCATGGGCGATAATCCCGACGGAGCGGAGCGTCAGCCATTAAAGATGCAGAGGAAGTGTGGAGCCTCAGCTTGCGTCCTCCTGCGCCAGCCCGCCTCACGCCCACCCATTTCATTAATATGCATCCATCACGCAGTCAGCCGCTGATTGCGAGGAAGACTCCGTTTAAGCCAAGGCCTTAAACTCTAGTACTTGTGAAGATTTTCAACAACAGGAATGGTTTTTTCAGAGAATCCCTCTGCGCTTTTATTGTGGGGATTCCTAGAACAAAGGGGCGCTTTGATGATGGTGGGATTTGCTTTTGGGACGCTGGAGCTAAAAACATGCACCACAGAGTCACCCTGCTTGGGGAACAAAATGCAATATAGTTGTCTGTGGGGCATAATAGGGGCGTTGTGCATGTTTTTTTTTTTTTTTTCTTTTTCTTCTTCTTCTTTCCCCCATTCTACCAAATTTGTGTTTGAATGCTGGTTCTTGTGGAATAGGGAGCAAGATCAGGGCATCATGGGAGAGCATGCAGCATTTTCTCTGCTTATGCAAGTAGAGTGAATAAGTGGGTAAAGGGGGGGGGGGCATAGAGATTGGTTGCCTTGCGGGGTACATCTCTTTGTTGTGTAAATGGACGTTAGGCTTTTATTTGTCAGTGCTTAACACATGGGCGCAGGTGCACTTGTGTGACTCATAACTCAAAGCAGCCCAATTCAGAACGGGGCAAAGCAGTGACATGGCTGGGGGATAAAATACAGCCGCACCGTGTGGCTCTCCACTCCGATAAGACAGAGGTGCTCGTCGCATGCTCACTTTCACTGGACTGAGCGCAGGGGCTGGGAGGGATGAGTGTGAAGATGAGATGTTAGTGTGGTGAGGGTGTTATCTTCATACTTTTAAACCTCAGCTTGCTGAAGGCTCAGCTGATGAAATGTAATCATTTTGCTGAATCTGAAATGCTTGCAAAATAAAATAATGCTGCTGATTATTGGATATTGTCCTTAAAGATCAAAGTTTAGTGTGACGGGAGGCAAATTTTAAAATCTCTACTTGTCCAGGCACAGCAGATGAGAATGAGCCATTTCTCTAATTTGGTTAAGCGTAGTGGTAAACACTAACCTTGGTAAACAAATACAGTGAGTAAAGGAGGTTTTGCAGATGAAGATGGGACATTTGGAAGATCTGGTACGTTGTATTGTTCCAGGTCAGTAGGAGGGCTCAGTTGGGCCCAGATTGCTCCCATCCCAAGAAAACCATTTATTTTTTTCATCATTTGGACACAAAAGCTGTCCTTAACATTGTGTGAAACCTCCATGATAAACCAACCAATAGAAACGCTCCACAAAATTCTGAAACTGAAAGAGGCTGTTTTGCCCTTTCAGAGATTGAGTAATGCTTATCATGTTAATTATATATCAGGTCAGTCTGATTGCATTGCCAGATTTGAACTTTTACTTTAAAGTGGAGTTGAAGACTGGAGTGTAAGGGTGTCTGATATGGCAACAGCTTAAAAACATGGTATTTATTTACATGATGCAGAAATTCTTAATATTTAAAATCTCGAAGGAATGGTATTAAACATGGCTAAGCATCTAAAGAATAGAAAAATGTAACAGTTGGTGTAAATAAGTTAATTGTACAACGGGCTAAGATCTAGTCAGCTGTACACTTGGTTTTCTGTCATTTTTCCTTATTTCTATTTTAAATTATAATTATTTAAAAGTCAAATATTAGTACAACGTTCAAAGAATAAATCTGCAAATAATGCACAATGCTATTTATTTGCTGGTTTAAATTACTGAAAAATAAAAGCTAGCATATAAAAGCAGAAAACATTTTTGGCAATTATCCCTTCAATCAACAAAGAATAGTTTAACCGGTGGGAACCTAAACATTTGCGTGGGACTTTTCTCCTTTGGTGGAGGGACTTGTCAGGAGAGCAGTATCTTATTGCTCCAACTCAAATACCACAAACTATTTAGACCCTTTTTATCGGATGTTTTCCAGTGATTTCTGAAACGTCTTTGAAGCGTTAGGTTGGGTATCAGTTCTGCGGTTATCAGCTTTCCTCCATTCAAACAGAAAGGAGCCCGATATTATAAGAGTGGAAATAACTGCCTGGGGATGCAGCCGAGACAGCCAACGAGTTGCTTTTAAGAACCTGTGTGTGAAGACGTTATAGGGCGAGTATCAGGAGTGTGTCAGGGCCTGAGTTGTGAGTAGTGGGGTGTGTGTGCGTGTGTGTGCGTGTGTACTCGCGTGCTTCCAGCGTGCATTTGAAGTGTCCTCTGATGCAGAAGGAATCTGGCTGTTTGAAGGCACTGCCGAGCAGGCGCACCTGCAGAGCCATGCTGGGCTGTCGGGGCAGCTGTGTGTGTGTGTGTGTGTGTGTGTGTGTGTGTGTGTGTGTGTGTGAGCGAGCGCAGTCTGCAGGGTACCTGTATGGGGGGAATGCAGCTGCGGATGCCTGAGAAAGCTTTTTGCTTGTGTAAGCACCAGGGCCCCACTAGAGGCCTGAATAGCTGCTTGATAAACAAAATGAACACAATGCATCCCATCATTATTCCCTCCACAGGGAATGCACTCTTATTTACCCCCCCCCCATATACACACACACACACACACACACACACTCTCCTACTCCACCCTTTCCTAGCTCACCTAAAAATACCTTAACCATTTACATTTTAGCCGCCATCCAGGTTTTGTGAGGGGAGGCGTGCCGTTTCTGTATGAATACAAATATTTATGGAATAACGTCCCGGCTGCTCTCGAGAGCAGAGGCCGTATTTTCAGATGTAAAGCCTATCAGGAAGAGGCAGCCGCAGATTGGGAATGCACAAATGTTTATAACCGCATTTGGTTCGTGTAGAGGGGATTGGAAGGGGAGGGGGGGGGGATCAGATTAATCCTTCAAGTTACCTCAGAATCTCATGTGAAGCTGTTTAGTGTACTCTAAAAATCCAGAGGAATCAATACATTTGGTTACTACCATGTAAACAACGTAATTCAGTGCAGCCACCGATATTTACTTCTCTAATCAGTTAATCTAGCAACTGTTTTTGCTTTTCATTTGTTATCCTCCGGTTTACCTCCTTCAGCCAAGTTCATTGTACTTTTGCCTGAGCTGCAGGTGATGGTTTTTTAAGGTGCAGAGCAAGATTAGGTGCTTCTCCTAAACTATGTTATGCAGTCCAGCGAAGTGACCCATGTTCATGAACTTTACAGATTAACCTACTTTTTTAATTAGTGTCGTGCAACCAGAGGGAGCGATACCCCAAACAACAGCTACTAATACAGATCTGTAATTCTGTCAAACAGTATCTGGATCTGCTTTGTTTTTTTAGTCTCTCTGATGTAAAGCACTTTTATACTCCAGTTTCTTTCTAAAAACCCTTTGATCAGAAACGTAGTTTGGGACATCGACAGGTTAGGATTTGATTTAGACCTGCTTTCATGCTCTTCAGAATCTGACCAAATTGGCTGCAGATCCTGTTTTTTCGTTCATCAGGCAGAATGAGCTGCGCAGCTTTTTAAAAGTCAACTCAGAGCATCTTACCTTATCAGTTAACGCGTCTGGTCATAATTAGCGCAACGCCTCACAGACGAGTTTTGGTTTTCCTGTAAAAATGTAGAAACTTTTGTCTACCTTTAAAATTGGTCTGCTTTTGGAGCATGTGAGCGTGCACCAGCAGGTGGGGAAAGGTCAGTGAGTTAATTGCAGCTGGTAGTATCAGGCTGGATTGGAAATGAAAGGGAAAAACTGATTTATCCACGAATAGCCAATTCTCACACTGTGATATGTCGTTTGAATGCGTCAGTCTCCTGTCTAGATTTTTTTTTTCCTTCCAATATTGCACTTTGCATATTGTCATCTCTAAATATTAATCAGTATCGTCATATTTCAGTTCCCCTTTCCAGCCACCACCCACCTATAATCCAGAGAAAATGTTCAGCTAATTGAAGGAGCTCTGCTGACACTGTCATTTCCTTCTGAGATGCATCACTGTAGGGGCATGATATCCAGCTTAATGCGTTCACGAATACGTTCAGACTGTAATTTAACATGAATTGATGTTTAAATAAATAGGGAGATGGTAAAAACTG
Source organism: Hepsetus odoe (assembly GCA_017165825.1). NCBI lineage: Eukaryota > Metazoa > Chordata > Actinopteri > Characiformes > Hepsetidae > Hepsetus > Hepsetus odoe. The sequence continues at coordinate 15,663,361 of CM029391.1, forward strand.
AGGCTTTAAGGCTTGCTGTTATATTCTGTATGGAATAATACTCTCGTCGTGTGCTGGAAGCTACAGGTCCGTGTGTGTGTGTGTTGCTGGTGGGAGGGTAGGCCAGCGAGTGTGTGCCGCGGTCAGTCGACAGCGGCTGCTGCAGTGCTGTCGGGCAGCTGTTTGGGCACCTGTGCTGAAGTACCCGGCCTGTATGTCTTCTCAGTCTGCCTGACAGGCGCCCAGCTAGAGAGACGGAGAGCGAGGGGCTGCCCTTTGGCAGTGGGTGAGAGACATTAACTTGTGGGATATTCATGCATGACTGTGAGGCCATAGCTGCTGTGTAAATAGCCGGTCTTTTTTAAGCGCCCTTGTCACGGGCGTGACTGGTTGATGTGACAGCGCCTGAGCCAGCATGGTGACGATGGGCCGGAGGAGAGGAGCGAGGGAGCAAGAGAGGATGAGGAAACGGGTGGGAGTGGATTGGGGCACTCGAGTCCCTTCTAGGGCTTTTTGCAAGCGAGAACCCTGGCTGTGAATGACAAAAAAGATTGTCGTTCGCATTTGATGCATCACTCAGAAGTAGGGGTGGACAATATGACGATGTGTCGATGTCAGAATGGAGAATTACATCACGATACGGTTTTCTGAGCACGGCAGTACATCAAGAACAAGTGCGAGTATCAAAAAAAAAAATTTTACCCAAGAAAAAACGGCCCTATGTACACGTTCAGAAAGAATGTTTTTATGTACTTTAAATAATTGTGTTCTCAGGAGAAAGGGGGCAGATTTGTACCTCTTCATAACCTAATTTTTTGAAGTAGAACATTAAAATAAAAATAGAAAGCAGGGACAGGGTGTACAGACCCAGTTCAGCTTGAAATATGTGAATACTCTAGAATACGAAATTATGTTCCCTTATAAAATGCTAGGGCTAGGCAATGTGGCGAAATCTGATAAACTACAATAACAATATTTTTTGGCTGCGTTGGGATATCAGCGATCATGAAGCTCACCAACTGAATGCTTCATTGCAAAGAGAGCTGAATTAGTCTTTTTGAACTGGATAGAGTGGAGCAATGTATGTAAAATTCACCACTGTAAACCCCTCGGACTCTTGTTTAGTGACTTTGACATCTTAACCAGTTAACTCTGCAGGAATTTTGAAGAATCCGTTGAATTTCCTTTCGATCAGACTCATGTTTGGCCATCAGTTGTGCTTAAAATCACATCCGGATTAGAAGGGGGTGCGGTAGCTAAGACCTGGCAGCAGGCACGACAACCAATGACACTCAGAGGAGATGTGTGTGTGTGTGTGTGAGATTGTGTACTTCCTGAACAGGATTGACTGCAACTCCTCTCTGGAGTACTTAGCTGGATTTTTGACTAGACAGCCATCTACAGGCCGCGGCAGCTTGTGCAGGCGGCAGTGCTGTGTGTGCTTTTCTGTTTGGATTCGCTTTCTTTGAAGCCAGGCCGCTAATGCAGGGTCAGGACCCAGCAGAGCAGGATCCCTGTGGAGATGGACATGCCTTGGGATAAAACGTCCCACTAAAGCTCAGTAAGAATAACTCCAGAGATTGAGGTTTGATGTGCTTCTTTCATGTGGCCACTGCTCTTTGTTCTCTAAAGAATGTCTGTTCTCCTTTTTCTTTTGTGCTTCATCAGTGGTGTGTTTTCTGTGCTTTTTGTTGTTGTTGTTGGTGAATTTCTGTTTAAAGGACTATATTTCCCAGTTTAACAGTCACATCTAGCTGTATGTTGAAGTCGGTACATTGTTTCCCATTGCCTCAAGTTTGTGAGAACAGATTACTTTCAGAATGACAAGAATACTTTTTGGAAGGGCTTTGTTTTAGATGCTGCGAAATTAGGGAGAGGTGAAAAGGCAAAAGTATAGCATTACAACACAGGGCAGTTTTACTAGCCTTCTTTTTTTTTTTGGTCTTTGTAAATTGGAACAGACGTAGTCTGTGTTAAATAATCCTGCAAAACTATATACACACAGGGTTTATTTTCTAAACATTTCACATATTGTTAATCACCAACATGGCTAATTATCATTTTTTGTGTTCCCAGCTTCGCCAGTATCAACAAAGTAGTGGTGCCACTTGGGAGCCTGTTGTAAACCTCTTTTAAAGAACAATTTCACTCATTTTTACACAATTCTGTTGTTGAGATGCAAGTCACTCAGAGTGGTTTGATGTGAAATGGCCCATTTTCGAGAAACACAACATTTTTACAGTGGGTGTAAATGGATGTCCACAACACAATTATAGCCATTTCATTATTTAAACCACCAGTGAACACAAGTGTGTTTACATGGAAATAAAAATTAGTGGTAATTCTGAAAAGCACTGCTTTCAGCCCCATGCATATACCGTTCTACCATGAATGGATGTGAAGGAAACATGCTCTTAGGTTTAAGGCTATTGTGAAAGAATCACATTAGGCAGTGCATTCATTCTCATTTGTTGATGTAACTGTGTGAGGAAGCTTTTCGGATGCTTTCCCATGTCTGCTGCTTGTGATCGGTTCTTGTTACCACTGCTGTGAGCAATTCTGATTTCTGTAAGGACTCTGAATGACTTTCATTTACTTCACATCAACTACAAACTGTCATTACTTTTCCAGATGCAGGGAGTCATTGCTGTTGATTCTGTCTATGGGTGGGGGTCATAATGTCAACAGGTCATAGTCCCTCCACCAGGGGGCAGCACGCTTGGTCTTTAGTTTGTTGGTGTGTCTGAGGGACATGCACGCACACACACACACACACACACACAGATGTATACACACAGTCTAGAGGGAGATGAGCTCATCAGATAAGTGATTAGATAGATGCCCCTCATTTGACTGGCTGTGATCCTGAGCAGAAACGGGCCCACCTCTGGGAGCTCCGCTGTTTATCTGTGTTTTGGCTGCTGAAATTTACCACTGACAAGAGAAGGCTAGATAATGGAGCTGACAAACAGCCCAGACACATGCTGCTTTCATCTACCAGAGAGAGAGAGAGAGGGAGAGAGAGAGCAATAGAGAGGGGGAGAACGACCAGTTGAAAGAACAGAGAGGATGAGATTAGAGTCATTACTCACATTCCACCCAGTTGTAAATTATTTATGTAGAAGTTTTCTTCCACAAAAAAACTCAAAAACTCATTTTTAAACTCTAAGGGCAAAGCCATTCCAAGTTTAGGGTTACATTTACAATCATATGAAACATATCACGGTCATGGGTGCCAAAAGTTCATTGATGCGCGTGGGGTCCATCTGGTCTTAAGCTACAATAGCACAGATAGCTGGAACGCTAATGCCGGTTATGGCAGAAAGCTGTCACAACACAAAGTTTACATTATTGGGCAGTGGTGGCTTAGCGGTTAGGCATTTGATCCCATCATCAGAAGATCCTGGGTTCAAGTCCTGGACCAGTAGGTTATCCTGAGGTAGCTTTGAGGAAAGTACTGTCTTGAACTGAACGCTGCTCACTGGGTGCTGGATGGATATCTGTCCCCATGAGTCACCTGTGTCATTTTCTTAGTCACTTGTCCTGAGTTAAATGCAGAGAAAGTATTTTTTTGTGATGCCTTGAGTGTTGTGGTGTGTTCACAATGACAACTAGTCACTTTTACTTCACATATGGGGCTGTGTGTGTGTGTGTGTATGTGTATGTGTGTGTGTGTGTTTGTCTTGCTTACCTGGAGAGTGAATAGCACCAGGAAAAAGGTAAGCAGGAGGTAATGAGGTGCTCTGGACAGTGTTTTGCTGGGAAATTCATAGGACTCTACTTTGGGAAAAACTCCACTTGGAATCCAAGCACACACAGCAACAGCGTTGCCATCAGAACAGGTCGTCCTCTTCCATTGGTTTGTGCTCTAGTTCTGACCCTCGTGTGCCCATTGTAGGCCTTTCTCATGGTGGAATGGTGATTGCCAGTTAAGCTGACCACTACTGGTGGGTACTAACCCCTGCACGCTACACCCCACGAGACCCGCAGTGTTATATCTGACTGTCTGCTTACTGTTTAATATATTTCACAGCTTTGCAGGGGTCTTTGAATAACAATGAGTATTACTTCACCTGTCCGTTGTTTTATGTTGCGGTTGATCGGTGTGTCTACATGTCTGTTGGTGCTCATGTGTGCATTTCTGAGTCAGTGTAGGTGTGTAGCAGCTTGTTGCCAAATCTGGCTGCTAAAAGGCTTCTCTGTCAGTGGTCAACTGTCATTAGGCTAAGCTGTGATGTGCGTAAAGGAGAGCTGGTTGGCCTGATTCCTGACGCATGTGAGCCTCACACGCAGCATTTGTATGTCAGATGGCAAGAGAGAGTCTGGTGCTTTGCTCCAGAATAGACCAGAAGTTGGCTGAGACGCCTTTGGCGGCTCGTTTTGATTGGATTGAAGGAGCTGAGGTGCAGTGGAGGTGAGAGAAACACAGACAGTTTGACCTGTTCCAGAGTTTTAAAGGGTGTTAACTCACCCTTGACATACTGTTGGCATCACGTCTGGGATCTCTAAAATGTTAACTAAAAAGGAAAAAGCATGATTTATCGCAGAAGAGTCTTTGGAGCATTTCTGCTGGTCTGTTCATCAGAATGTTGTCAATAGAAAGGAAGTCTGGCATTTTCAAATAGTGTTAAAATGAATTAAACACAGAAAATAGAGGTTGTGTTTTAACATGACAGTGACAGCATGCTGGTAGGATTGTATTGACATAACTGAATTAACGTTTCGTACGACTCTTGTTTGGGTGCGTAATGTCTATTTAAACCCATCCCCTCTGTGTTTGGCTGCCTCAGATCATTCATCAAGGCTAAATTCAGAGGAAGAGCTCTCGGGCTCAGAGGAAGGCCAGCAAAACAACTTCCTCCATTATAGTCTAACAACCAGCATTAAAGAAAATAAGGGAAAACGATTAGATTGTAATGCTACGTATGCTGTGTATGAGACATTTTATTTACATATTATTTATAGGCATATTATTTTTTCGCCAGTGATTGTAATCTGATGATGATTGGGCCAAAGCTTGTGACTATTGTGAGCTGTTTCAAGTTGGAGACCCACTTTTCAGCATCTGAAAACAGAGACAGACATAGTTCAGGAGGGCTGCTACTGTTTTTTTATCTGTACTGTGGGTGTTTTTAGATAACAGCGTGTCAAACTGCATAAACAATCTTCAAGAAAACCGTAAAAGTGATTTCCAGTAGCAAGTATCTGAGCTGATCAAACCACGGCCATAACTCCTGCGGCATATCGCTCTCATAAAAGCCTGCTGGCGGAGTTTTAATCCAGCATAGCTGCTGTGTTTTGACTGAGTTTGTGCTGGAATGAAACGGACGCCGCCACAAAATGTTCCTTCTGTGCAAAAACTTCCTTTTCTCCCGTCTGAGAACAAAGCCAACTGTTCGCCATGAACACTATGGACATACATATGCCCAAGATGAGCTTTTACTCATGATGAGCCTGCCTTTTTGGTTTTTCTTTCTCTTATACAGCCTCTTGGTGTTTTTTTTTTTTTCCTGTTTTGTTTTGTTTTTTGTTTTCTTTTCTTCTCAGTGGTGCATTCTTTATCTGGACTTGGTTTTAGGGGCTTCAAACACACTTTCTATCATGGGCACTCTTCCTCAAAGCATCAGCTTGAAAAGGCTCCAGATTTTAAAACGGTACCAGCCTGTCGATTTCACTGCCTTGGAACGGTTTGAAAGAGTCTCACTCAGAGAAGAAAGAGGGATAAATAATAATGGAATTAGAGGGAAAAGCATAATAAAGTATTGTTTTCGGGGGGGTTGGATGGGGTGGCTTTCATCTTTCCATTACAGTAGTGTTGTGAAACGGTCTAGAGGCCAGGTTTTGGACTGGAGTGACACACACGAGAGCTGAGTCAGTTTTAACATGCACGCACTCTCTCTCTCTCTCTTTCTTTCTCTCTTTCTCTTTCCCCCTCTCCCTCCCCCATTCCCCCTCTCCTTCTCACCCCCCAGGGCTATGGCCAAGGGGCCCTTGAGGGGGTTTGGGGACCAGTTAAAAAGAGAGTGGTAGGTGTGTGTGTGTGTGTGTGTGTGAGGAAATGGAGCATTGTGGTGTTTTTTGACGTCAGGCTCGGCTCCTTTGCAGCTGTTGGATACGTTCAACAGCTCTCTGTCTGAGACCACACTGCAGGAGACCCTCTGAGACAACACCAACAACACTGCTGACTGCTGAGGTCACTACAGAGTCCCCGTGTCAGACCATGTTCATCACACACACACGCACACACACACACACACACACACCAGGTATCTTAAAGTGAAAGCTTCCTGTTTTGTTGTTTTCAATCCTTCCTTTCTTTTTTCCTCCATTTTCTTTAAAGATTTTCCCTTGAATACTTTAACACATGCACTTTGAAGAGCAGGAAGAAGGGAGGTGTGTTATTATTTATTTATATTATTTCTTGTGGTGGTGATTATTATTTATTAGTTGCATTTGTGTACAATGGGAAAAAAATCCCAGGATTTGTTGAAGATAATCACCCTGTCTGAATTACTCAGGAAGTCTCATCCGTCAATCCGGCCTCTCTATAAGCAAAAAAAAAAAAAAGTGCGTAAACAAAAGATTAATCGGCTCAGGATTAAAACCTTAAAGCCTGTCTGTAAGGGGTTTTTTTCTGCTCTCCTTTCCTGTGGTTTCCTTTTCCCTTTACCTGTAAGATTAAATTTGTTCAGTGTCACTTGACCGGTGGATGAAATCAGCGTTCCTGTTCCGGCGTTTCCCCTCCCTTTAAAAAAACAAAACCAACACTGTTCACTCCTCTTTTTTGTAAGTACAGCTAAATCCACTCACTTGTTTGTTTTCCATCCCTCCCTCACTCCCCCTCCTCCCCTCTTTCTTTTTCCCTCCTTTTACCTCAGCACTTATGAGGCTTAAGTCCCTCCCCCTTCGGCCCTAAACCTCCCCCCCGTCCCGTAACCGCCGGCTGAAATGGTTTAGCCTGTTTTGCATAAGGTCTGTGTGAGTAGATCCATGTGTAGTGGCCAGAACTGAAGGAATTAGTCTCTCTCTCTCTCCCTCTCTCTCTCTCTCTCTCTCTCTCTCTAACCGACTGGATGTATGAGTAGAAGAGGGACGTTTGTGTGTGTTGCACTGAGAAGCTGCACTTGCTGAGTGTTTCTTGGTCTTGCTGAAGCTTTTACCATGTATTGCGCTTATTCCGTGCCTGGAATGGGCAACAACTCTCTGATGTATTACTACAATGGGAAATCGGTGAGTGCTCTTCTCTTTCTCTCTCTGTCTATCCGTGTGTGTGTGTGAAGATCTTTTTCACGCTTGAGGAAGGCTATCAGATTTGAAGTTGGCCAGTTAACACTGGTCTGAACTTGGAGAGAAAAAAAAAAAAGTGAGCAGCACTGCAGGTTGTGTATGTTTCTCTCTCTTGGTCTTCTGACATGTTTCCATTACATCAGACTGAGCGCGGGGTCAGGCTGAAGAAGCAAGTCAAAGTGTCAGGGATTTTTCTGTGTGTGTGTGTGTGTGTGTGTGTGTGTGTTTTTGTGTTTGTCTGCATATCGTGTCCGGTTGACCTTTTTTAAAGAGGAAGTTGTCCGAACTTATCGAGGTCAGAACAGTAGAAGTGATATAATATTTACTTGTACCTGCGCAGTAGGAGGATCATTTTTCATGATCATGGTAAACGGTCTCACAGTAGTGATGCTGTTGGAACAAAACCTCCCAACAACTTTACAGATGAAAGGAAAAAAAAGGAATTTTGCTCAGTTATCACAAAATGTTCGAATAATGGGAAAAGCTGCTTCTGTTTTCAGGTTGGAAAGCACTGAAAAAAACAACAGAAATGGGCATAGTCTTTAATAACGTGCCTTCCCGAGTATGACTTAGACATCAGTGCAGACAGAAGACCGAAGCACTGCATGGCTCATTAAACAGAGCAGGGCTTTTTAATTGCAGCAAATCGTTTGAAATGTAGCATGAAAGTCACTGAACGTTTGTAATGTCTCAATACAGGCGATAATAAATATCACCCGTATCACTCACCTCTGCTTCTAAACGTGCTGCCTTTGTTATGAATGAAGAGAAAAAAGGACTCAATTAATGTTAAACTGTTGCACATCAAACCCTTCACAGTGTTTTTTTATCGGTAGCGTTTCTGTTACGCTGCCCTCTTCACTCACCCCTTAGTCGGGCCGCGTGTGAGTGGCAGTGCCGCTGATACTTGGTCGCGGTAATAACAAGTGCGAGTCTGGGAGTGATTATGCGAAAGAGGCTGTGTGTTGAGGTTAAATTTTCCTGTTTGCTGATGGAGCTCGGAGTGGCGGCGTTCGCTGTTATTCCATCTGTTTTTAATCAGTCAGGCATTCTTCACTCTACAGGGAGCCTGATGGGTCTCCTCCACCTCCACCGTTTACAGCCTTTGATATCCACACTCCTTAGAAATCTTCATTTTCCGTGTGTGTGTGTGTGTGTGTGTGTGTGTGTGTCCACATCTTCGGTGCGAGCTGTTCTGCTTCAGACTAAACTTCAGCTAAAAGAAGAAAAGTTCCCATCAAAGTATCTCTCGCTCTCTCTCTCACTTGCTCTCCTTTCTTCTCTCTCCTTTTCCTCTCTTCTGTCTTCTTTTTTCTGTCTACTCTCTCTCTCTCTCTCTCTCTCTCTCTCTCTCTCTCTGCTATCTCTGCCTCTCTCTCTCTCTCTCTCGCCCACTCTCGCTCTCCCAGGAGGACTCTCCATCTGTTAGCTGTATTTAAGAATGAATTCCTTCCTTCTTCTCTGATTAATTAATTTGGTGTTTCATGTTTTATTCAGATCACTGGGGCAGCTTTTAATAAACAGGACAAAGTGGTTTCGCAGCTTTTTAGGAGTCTTTATTTATTTATTTATGTATCTTTGTTGGTTGTGCTCTCGGCGCTGAGCGAGTCACCTCCAGGCCTGCTGACAGAGTCCAGAGAGCTACGAGCTCGGAGCCCATTACGACCAGCCGCTTTGTTCCTGCACCACAAAGCCCACTTTGATCTTTTTATATTAAGTATTTCCAGGCTCATATTGCAAAGCTGGAATAAAGAGGCAAAATGAGGAGCATGTGGGCAGCGTAGGTCAGAGTTTAACTTTATAATCCAAAACAGCCTGTAAGATCCCAATAAAACGGACCTTTTATTAAAAGCCATTTTTCCCCAGTGTGTTTATGTCGTATACATATTTTAAAAACAGCAGTGGATCTCGGGCCGTTAATAATAATTGAATGGCCGTATAACACATGCAGCTTTGATTTGGCTCATATATGATGTGTGAAACACTTCAGTCACATAGTTGGATTCACAGGATGGAGTTCTTCTCTTGCATTTTGTGTGTGTGTGTGTGTGTGTGTGTAAAAGCTTTCATGACAATTGCTTCCAAATTTGTGCACTTCCTTAGAAATGTTCCTCAGTCTGTTGCATGACTTGTTTTATTAGGAAAATTGTCCAAAACCTATTAAGCACTCAGACAGATGGCATCTGCTGCAAACACACTTTAATCATAGTCCTCTGTCTCTTTGATGAAAACAAACCCAAATTTGACTACTTTCTTCCAGAGAAGTCGAGCCCGTGCCTGTTGGGAAGGCAGAGCTGTTGACACCGAGCTTTACTCAATAATGTTTCTGCCTCGTTCATTATTCAGTTTGAACTGGTTATTTCAGCCAAAGTGAATTTTGCATTTATTTTTCTTGAAGTCATTCTTAACGCAACTAATTTCCAACCTCTCTTCACGCCTTAGAATTAAACAGGTTGCTGTACCTTAAAATCTGATATGTAAATAAGATCTGCTCCGATTGGCCACCCTGCTTTGTGACTTTTTCACAAAGCAGTCCAGACCGAAGTCCTGGTAACTTCCTTGTGAATTTGCAGGGCTGAGTGGAAGTAGAATATGCACAGAATTGGCTTAAAACAGGCAGCTTGGTCTTGCCATATGGCCAGGGTAGGGAATTTGTTTAAATATTTACAAACTACGTCAAATTTCAGCAAATTTGAGACGATATGAGCACTTTGATGCAATGAACTGCCAGCTACTACACACACTCAATGCATTTTGTTGGCTTCTGGCTTCACGACTGCACGTTTGATGAAGCTGTTTCTTTAGACTCACATCTGCACCTGTTGGGCACGAAGGCTTTTGAGGTTAGAAGGAAACTTAGAAAGTTCTCTCGCCGTAGCAGAGCATGGCTCTGAGTGTTGTGAGTGTCAGCCTCTACAATAGGTGGCTTATTGTGTGTGTGCAGCGTGCCTTTTCTCCTTGGTGAAGTGTGGGAGATGGGAGTTGAAAGCCCTCAGGCTTCAGTTTGATTCCAAACAAGTGACGTGCACAGGCAGGATATTTTGTTGTCACTCGCAGCCCCGGGGCTGCAAGCTTCCCCTTGCAGGGCTTTTTTTTTCTCTCTTCTGTATTGGTCTGTTTTTTTCTTCCATAATCAGTTTGGTTTTTTTTTCCCCCGTTTTCTCCCTCCTCTGTTTAACCCGCCATCACTGGGTTTATCCACATGTTGACAATTTAATGATGTTTCCATGTGTTGTTGTGATGGATGTCAGGCAGAGATCAAAGGAAGGTGTGATGGGTGAGAAGAGCGATGGAGGTGAAGTTACCCACCCCTCCTTAGCACTCACTTACTACACCAGCTTGGCACGCTTTCAAAACTAAATAACGAAGGAAAAAGCACAGACATGTTAGATCTCAGTCCTTAACCTATATGAGCATGATCAAAACTGTCCTGAAAATAGCCACTCAGATTTTATTCCAAGCTTTTAGGCTCATGGGACCTCGTGTGATCAAAAAGATTTAAAAAGCAGGGGGAAAAAAAAAGTCCTTGTGTGTCAGCATCAGAGTGCGCAGTCAGATTGACAGGCCTTTAATTAATGTCCTGGTCAAAAGGGAACACAAACTCCCTCTCTCATCCTCCATCCCCCAACCCCGCCCACTCTCCTGGTGCCAATGTGGGGCGCCCGGTGTTTCGGAGTGGTTTATTAACGGCTCGACTGGTTAGCTCAGGCTAAAGAGGGCAATTAGCATTATCCTCAGCCATATGCTGCCCATTGAGCCCTGAGGCAAGTCAAAATCGCCCCCAAAATCGCCCCAACCTTACATCTCCAGGGGACTTCCACCGGCCCGGGCACATGTGTGGGAGCACGCGAAACCCGCACGGGCCTGCTGACACTACCGCTAAGTCACATGGCCCGTTACTGCCGCCTCAGCAAGGTACAGGGACACGTCCTGCTGGATAAGCTGTCTCAGGGCTTTAGATGCTGATGATTTGTGGGGTTGGAGCAAAACGGCAGCAGCTGTTTCTGAAGTATATTACAGTTCACATGGATGTTATGAGCATTATAGGGCCTCTGGACAGGTTGGCAGTCACACAGTTACACCTATGGACATTTTAGCATCTCCAGTCCATCTGAACACTTGAGGAAACGGCACAGAAATGGGGAGAACATGCAAGCTCTGCACTGAAAGGACCTTCAGCCTCCCAGCATTGTTGTTTTTTGCATTTTATTGCACAATCTTTAACCAAAGAAAAACTCAACTGCAGCTGATATTTCTCTGATCATGAAGTTTATGTATTTATAGTTTTGAAGAAGAAAAAAAAAAAAAGCAGTGTCTGGCTAGGATGGGCAAGGAGCCACCCAAGACTATGTGTGACCTGTGTGGAAAACTCTTTTAATGTACTCTGATGTAGTGAATTGTGGTATCAGGGAGGGTCTCTGATCTTCCCAAGGGTTTTCGCTCAGAAAATGGTGGAGATGGAAGCACCGGGTGAAAATATTCTTCTTCTCTTGGTGCACAGTAACATAGTAATGAGTCATTTGTGCTGGGCGAACTTTTTTTTTATTTTATTTGAAAGAAGGTCCAGCCGTAAGAAGCTTAAGTGAACTTTCTGTCATCCTCATGTCTCACTACTCTGGTTTGCAGCCCTAACGTATCAGCTGCTCTCTTTCTCATTGGAAAGAAAAGCTCAGCGAAGAAAGAAGCACAACAACGACCGAGTTGGACTCTCACACACTGCTGATGACATGCATTGGTTGAGACATCCTCCACGATACCGAATTGAACGCCAGGTTTCTCTCTGTACATGAAACATGTTCAGCTTGGCCGTAAAGTCACCTTGCCCATCTGGTTGATGTTACGCTGATTGGTTTTTCACTAACGTGGAGATGCAATCAGCCCCTCGTGCAGCAAGTGAACAGAGAGGACGCTGATGTTGTGGCTGGATTGAGTTAAAGCTGTCCCACATAATGATGGATAATGAGAGAGAATCTGTCTTTCGGCAGCGGCTGCACTTTGCCTTTCCTTCTCTTTCCACTCTTCTTTCCTGTTTCCACCCCCCCCCCCCCTTTCTCTTTCTCTCTTTTCTCTCTTTTCTCTCTCTCTCTTTCTCTTTCTCTCTGTGGCATGAAGCTCTGGTTTGGCCCCATCTGGAGTAGATGAAGTCAGAGAGCCACATTATTGGGCTCCGGGCTTTGATCCTCCTCTTCTGGGTCAGTCACTGCTGCAGCTGCAACCACTGCACTGACCCCACAGAGCCTAAAATATACACACACACACACACACAGAGGCATAAAGCACACGCAACACACATTGTCGCTGCTGTAAAACAAAATTGGCTAAATCTGTAACATTATAGAAAAATAAAGTTCTTTCTGCATTTTCAGTTGGTTGAAGTCTGGTTTTTTTTTTTTTTTTTTTTTTTTTTTTTTTGCTGTAGCGATGATTTGTATCTAAGCACACAGGCCATTACAAAATTTTAATCCTGCTTCCTGGAAAACCCCCTTGTCTTCACAATCTAATATACAAACATCCTTTAAGTTTATAAAGTTTAAAAATACTTAAAGTAAAATCTTGTTGTCATAACAACCAAGTGCATTTGCACACATCTGCATATTTAGCTACTGTAGCCCCACGCATTCATGCTGAGGTTATCAGGAGTGTTAATTACACATCAGTCTTAAAGGTGCGGAAACAAAAAACAGCTGTCTTACTAAAGTGACGTTGGAAAGCGATCATTTCGAAAGGCTGGTAAACCTACAGAAGTGTCAACCCCTGTTGAAAAGTGTAAGATATCGACCCTTTATGAGCTTTTGTTCACATGGGCAACATTCGCATGGACTAGATTACTGATTGAGCTATTTTAGTGCTAAAAGTGTAAAAGTTTAGAGGATTAAATGTGTGATCAGCCCGTTCACAAACACAGGCAACACGTAGAAACGGCTGTCTTTTATTGTGTGTTGTGAGCATAGTTATCAGCACCATTATTTTCCAATTAAGCTCCAGCACACTCACACCCTCACATACGTTTGCACACACAAGATCACACACACACACACACCTCAGACATTATCCACTTCTTTTACATACTGCTTCCAAATTCACCATCTGTGTGTGTGTGTGTGTGTGTGCGCGCGTGCATAATATGGACATGGATAATGATGTTAACCAAGAGGCTATTCTAAGTTCTGTTCGAGTTTGTCTGAACTCTCTGATTAATCTCTGCTTCCTCAGCATTTAAGACATTTGAGCAGATATTTTCTTTCATTGGGCTCTTTTCTAATAGTTGCTGGTTTGTTTTCTAGGTGTATGCACCATCCCCAAACTCCGAAGACTTCAACAGAGATTCTCCTTCCTATCCTTCGTCCAAACCCCCCAGCAGTATGTTTGCAAGCACTTTCTTTGGTAAGTCTCCATCTCTGCAAGTAGAGGTTTCATTCCTTGCTTTTGAACGACTACCTTAATAGTACACTTAGTAAAGGGCCATTTATAATTCCCTTCACTTCATTTAATTTATTACTTTAATTAATAGCCATGAAGTGTCTGCACAGCTACCTGTCTCTCTCTCAAACGCATGCAGCGCCAGAGACTTGAGCACACATTGGAGGGGAGCTTAACTCACATTTTTGTTCCATAGTAAATACTAAATAATTATTTTTGTACTACACAGGTGCATTCAATTCATTCATAGTACATTCTTCAAAATAAAGAACTGCTTTTATTTTCATGTTTTTTTTTAAAGAATATTTTTAAGTGAAGTGTGAGTGTGCAGAAGAATTACCACATGAAGTTATGCATCTTTCCATCTGACTGAAACCTGTATTTTGAACAGTAGAGTCAAAGTAAGATCTAATATTAAAAATGATCAGACCTGTGATTTAGGGTTTAATGAAGGTCTGGAAAACTGTTGTCTGTGAACTGTTCCTTACTCCAATCAGACGGGACCCACAATTCCTCTGACCCGTGGAACTCGTCCAACGGAATCAGCCAGCCTGGTTATGGGGGAATGCTGGGAGGATCTTCATCTCACATGCCGCAGTCTGGGAACTACACCAATCTGCATTCGCACGACCGCCTGGTGAGAATTCACGCTTTCTACCTGCACTTCATAACTACACGTTTCCTACCTGCCCTTTATGAGGCCTGTGTTGACACCACCCAGCGCATACATGCGTCACACCCCCAGGAAATGAGAAAAGGTGTGTGATTAGAAGTGTCAGCCCCACACTCTAGGCCCACTCAGCATCCAAATTGCCAGAAAAAAGGAGTCACATTCACACCCTTATATTTAGAAGAACAGGAGAGACTGTGAGTTGAAGTCAAAGCCAAGAATCGTACAAGAGTGTTGAAGTTCTCGCCTCGAGTTGCTCCACGCTGGTTTGTTGAAAGATCAGCAGTGTCAGCGATTTTGCCCCACCTCCAATTCACTTCCCTCCTAGATTAACGCCTGCTGGCCGTGATGTTACCATGAAAATATCTTACTTTAGCTAAATTTAACTACACACGAGCCTAAAACTTTTAATCTGATGGAGACATAACTTGCATTTGCAATCAAAAGAAAGCAGTAAAGCAGAGGATTGAGGTTTAGTTTTTCTGTAACGAGATCGTCTGTCCATTGTAACTTGGGTCTCTGTGTGTCTGTGTGTTACAGAACTACCCCCCACACTCAGTGTCCCCCACGGACATCAACCCCAGTCTCCCGCCCATGTCCAGCTTCCACCGCAGCGCAGCCAGCAGCTCGCCTTTCGTCACTGCCTCGCACACCCCGCCCGTCAGCACAGAGGGAGTCATGGGTACAGCACAGCATGCACGGAAAACACACAAAAGAAAACAGTAATAACAAAACCCAAATGAGGTGGCGCACGCAGGTCCAAGATCCACCAGGGACTCAGAAGGGTTTATTTTCTTTGGCAGTTATTTTGGTCCTGCTTCCTTTAGCCAAACCTTCCTTACAACCTCTAGAAACATGGCCAGATAATTCATCCCCTTGGTAGAAAGCAACTCAAATTATACCACAGATATAATGATGGATAGGATGAGCTATATTTTAAGTTACTGTGGCCAGATCATCCTTCTCAGAAGACATATGATGTAACGTTATACAACAGATATAAATACAGATAGGCATCCATACAGACACTGTTATGCAACTGTTTCACAGTTAACATCCTCTGTGCACACTAATGCACACTTCAAATGCACAGTTACTGTTTACTTGCGAAGTGTGACATATCGGGGTGGGGGGGGGCATTAAATAAAGCATATACTTTTTTTTTTTGCAAAATCTTAAAATCTCCAAATAAAGGGAAATCTGGTGCTAAAAGACATAAAATTGCATAAACATGTACATGTAACCTGTGGGATGACATTCTAAGGTTTGTGATTTGCTGTTTCTGTAGCTGCTGCCAACAGAGGGAACACCACTGGAAGTTCTCAGACTGGAGATGCGCTGGGGAAAGCCCTCGCTTCGGTAAGACCAACACGCAGTTTATCGATTTCCACTATTCCGGCATCCCAGGGCAGGGTCCCATACACTTGTAAGATGCAGATCAGTATATGTGTGTTTGTCTGTTTTGGGCTGTAGAAAAGATTTGCATGTCTTGTTGTGTGATTTGAAGTGCTTTAAGTGCAAACTCGCTCCATGTTATCTGACTGGCTCTAATAATCGGGACGTTAATGTGCAGTCTGTGAGATTACTGAGCTCGAATATAATGGCGTGGTTAAGTCTTTAGAAGAGACTAGTGCTCTTTGGGTGAGTATTAGCGACAGTGCTGAAGGCTGGTGAGATTGAATAAGGTCAGGGGATGTGTTTGTGGGTGTTTTTTGGACCTAAGTCTGGATAATTGTGCTCTTAATCTCGCAATATACAAGGAAAGGAGCCGTACATGAAAACCGTCCCAAAGCCTATGGATTATACGTCGCTCAGGATAATGAACTCTGGGCATTTGTGCCATTTTCTAATGTAGCTGCCTCCAACTCAAGCTCACAATAACAGCTTGGACTTGTTGTGCTCACAGTTACCCTGAAGATATATTTATCTGAGGAAGCAGCCTCATGCAAGCCAGCATACAATATTTTACAGTAAGACCTTTTTCTTTGCACATCTGGACCCAATCTCCACTCTTCTGTTCTTTACTTCTCTGTGCCAAGTGCTGAGCATCACCAATAACATTCAATATTATTAGTTTTTGGATGTATGATGTAATACGTTATCAGATTAAATTTACGCTTGCATGTTAAAGTTAACTCCTGAAACGACAGGGAGGTTTCAACAGGTCCAGGTTCTGTTACACATTTCTGAATCTAATTTGCATTGAAGACCATGTTGTTATTTAATTATAAGCCTTGGGCTGTAAAAAGGTCAGTGTTTAAAAAGTCTTTAGTCCCCGAGAAAGAATAGAAGACTATCTCACAAACATTTCATGCAGTTGTGTTTGAGCAACCCGTGCCATTAGTTCGCAAAGGAAGAACGTGTGGAGAACTTATACCGAGAACATTTCCACGTTTGTACAGTTTCCGTTTATCTGGGGAGTTTAACATACTGGAAAAAGTTCTATTAAAATCTGCAAACTTTATTTTAGCAGATAAAAAGTAACGTGTAGAAGTGCATCTCTAAAAGTTGTGGATTTTGTCAGGGCTGAACAACGAAACGTATTTAAATTAAAATCAAAATCACATGTCATTTTTAAATCGCAAGCACTACAGTTTCACTTATACCCTTAATTCTGCCATACTGATCACGTCTAATCCTGCAGAACTTGTGGTCCTGGCAGTCTGGCACATTACATTTACTACTCAAGCCTCAAGCATGGAAGGAAAAAATTACTTTTTGGCAAGAAATGTGCCTCCACGAAAAGAAAAATATTAATTTCAGGGAAATAATCACAATGAAATGGCTTTTAGAGTTCTGGTTTAAAAAATAACAATGATGTATTTTCCCAAAGTCATGCTGTTTTAGTCTAAACAGCTGTAGATTCGATATTCTTCCATCTTGAATGTCTCGACTCTTGAATGAGTAGCCTAATTAGACTGTTAAATTGTTTTCTTCTCTTAAACTTACTGTGATGCATGCAGTTCTGTAAAGTGGGCTCAAGAGTTTGTGAAAAGAAACATGCTGTCCATTTAGTATTTATGCACTTTAAACTGTTCTTTAAAAGCACCAGTGTTATACGTCACAGTTTGCCTCGCCGTCCTGTTAAAACTGGGAAAAATGTTGGAGAACACTGGTAACTGTGCACAGGATATATTGCCTAGAACTGATACTGCACTTGATTTAATTTCCTAAACAAACCAATAAGAACTTCATCGTCCAGCGGTTCTTTTACAGCTCTGGCTCCTCTTCTCTCTGACACTGAGCGGCGTCTGCACTCTTCACCGCTGAGAAATGAAAAGCCTAATCGTGCCTCTTTGATGGAAGAGGGGCGTAGAACAAAAAAAAATGTAATAAGATCGGGGCGGGTAAAGGAAAAAACGGTAGGCATGCTCCGCGCACACACAACTAAGAAATTGTGGGGCTGAACGATAATCACAAATTAAGTCTTTTTGTATGCGTAGACTCAATTCCATTAGCATGACAAAGCAGCAGTGAAACGGACACGGCGGGGTTTGGGTGAGGCGCGGGCCGAGTGAGGCTGAGGGGGTTTGGGCAGTGTTGGGGGGGCTCATCCCGCCGCGCCACACATTGTGCCCCTTTTGTTGGCGCCCCTTTTAGACGGGACGTGCTTATTGGCCCCCCGCTGGCGGAGTGCAGCGTAACTGATGAGGGGGTGGGGCTGGGTTTGTTGTTGGTAAAATGAGAGCTGTTAGAGCGTGAATGCGGCAGAAGCTGGCCCGGGACGATCGGAACGGGGCGGGCCGGAGCCCCTCTGGGTCAGGAGTCACATGCACGCTCAGGTCCATCGCTGCCTTTGTTTGTTTTACTGCTTCATTTGAAAGCGAAGCCGCAATTCGCCATTAATACTTGGGCTGCTGATTTGACCTTTAACAATAAGAGCACATCTTCAAATGAGGAAGAGTGTGTACTCCTCTCACTCTTTATTTAGGAACTGTAACCCCTGTAGATTTTACACAGATCTTCATATTGTTCAGGTTCAGTTTTAGGGTTCAGATTTGGCCCACAATTAAAGTAAGGACCAGAGTGAGAGTTATGTTTGGCAAATTAAAGATAAGCTTAGAAAATGTAACTATTCTATAAAGTGTTAACAAAGAAACAGTTGACACTTCATACACTTCTTACTGCAGTACAACTAGTGTCGGGGCACTTGTGGTGGAATTGCCCTGATGAGCATTTCCAAAAAATAAAAAACATTCCACGTCACTCGCAGTTGAAAATGCTGCTAGTTATAGGTGGCTGATATGGGAAACACATAATATCTTGATTCTTAAAGGATTATCCATGATGCTCTTTGTCTTTCTGTAAATCTGATCTGGGTTTCAAAAGGAGGAGAAGAAGGGACCTCAAAAAATGATCAGAATGTTTGTTTGTTTTTAATCAAAATCTCAAAAAATCCAGTTAAACAGAACTAATTAGGCTTGCTTTGCTCTGAATAAGCTGCTAGTCTGTTTTTTTTTTTTATTTTAAGTACTGTCTATCAAAATACGCTCAGAAATGCATTTTGTCATGTCATTTATAACGATAATGATATATATATAAATATAATTATATTGCTCAGAGTGTTGTCACCTGTTGCTCAGTTGTCCTCATGCTTTTTCACCTCTGGGGAAAAAAAGGCATCATTAAAAAAGTTGAACAACATGAATTTTTTGAAAGGTTTTTGAAAAGCGTGAAATTTCTTCTAGGAAATTTAGTTGTTTTATAAATCTTGAACATTACCATAAGATATACATTTTTTTGGACGCAACACTGTTGCATACTTTAACTTCTTAAAATGGAATTCAGCTCCAAGTGCGAGCAGTTTCGGGTCACTTGCTGCTGAGCTGATTCTGAACAGTGTCCTACTTCCCTCAACATCTCTGAATATGAATCAAACAGGCAGATTTCCGCTGAGAATTATCGTTGGAACAGTTATACTGTCTTAGCAAGAAATCGGAGACCGTTTACTCCCTCTTTCTCTTTCGTTTTCACATTCACCCACCCACCCCCACTTCGCCCTCAGAGAGATGCACTCCCTAAGCCTCGGGCAGGATTTGCAGAGTTGATTGAAACACAAAAGTGAAGCATTCAGGATTTAATAAGAAGATTAATAACGATAGTAACAGCGTTTTGATGTGTTTTTGAAAGTCAAATGAGCTTTGTGATCCTGCTGCAGGAGATGTCCTGAAACTTCAGAGCCGTTAAGAAGCAAATCCTGCCAGATCTGCATTGTGTCCGTTCTAATTAGTAGGAATCAAGCCCTAATATTCCTGCGAGCCCCCATAGCGTGCTCCATAGCAGAACTCCAACACTTTCCCATCAGGGCCAAAAGAAAGAAAAGGAGAAGAGCGCAATGTGTGAACGTGAAAACAAACAAAAAAAAAACTGAGCACGATCCAGGAGCTTCTAAGTTAAAATCTCCGTATTTAAAGCATAATTCGCTTTGGAATGTGCTTCTGTAGCCTCTGGAGCCACCAGTTGGCTTCTGACACCATATGACATTCTGTGAACCATCACCATGGACTAAAGTTCAGAAGAAATATAGGCTTTAAGAAGAAGACCACTGTCACTGTTTTCAGATGTGCTGTTATTGTTATTATTTATTATTATTATGTATTTTTTTACATTATATTTTCCAGTTTCATACTCTTGGGTGAAAACATGACCTGCCCATCCTGTAGCTGCCAGGCCCAGTACTAGTCAGCTTGGGTGTCAAGTGGTGTAAGGAGGCATTGAGACCCAGACACCAAACATCTCTTGCTTTTTATTCAGGGCGAGTTTTATTAAATTAGATGTTTGGCTGAATTGTCACTTGGCTCTTTCTCCAACAGCGTGCTGTAGAGTGAGGGTGCAAAGCTACTTTGCTGTGCTGGGAAGCAGAGGCAGGAAAGCTTTCATACCCTTTCTCTCTCTCTCTCTCTCTCTCTCACTCACACACACACACACACACACACACACACACACACACACACACACCTGCAGCTGGTTTAATGTGCCGTGGTGGTCCCTGATGCGGCACTGCTGGTTATTGGGCAGAGGGGCGAGTGTGTGTGAGCAAGTGTGTGCTGCTTTATTACCTCTCATCCATAACAGCAGATGAGACAGGAGCAGAGCAGAAGCCTCACAGCCAAACTCATTCACTCTAATGAGCTCTGAAAGAGAGATTAATGATGTTCTCTCTCTCTCTCTCTCTCTCTCTCTCTCTCTCTCTCTCTCTCTCTCTCTTTACTTAGTTCTCTTACTTGCTCCTTTCTCTCTAGCTTGTGTTCTCACTGTTTCTCTGTTTCTGTCTTCCTGTTCTTTTTCTCTCTTGCACTCTGTCTGCCCCCCCTCCCTCTCTCTCTGAAGTAAACAGGTTTTGATGGAGATTTCAGAGCTGGGCCAGAGTGAGAATCACAGACACATTTCAAGGTTTTAAAAAAAAAAAACAACATTTAGCTTGGTTTGGGAAATTCTATTTTGGGTGTTTTGTGGGTCCTGACTCAGGACATACTTATTGCTGTGCTGTGCAAGACCGCAGAAGGGCAGCAGACCTATGAGCAAAGGATTCTGGGACCTGGGGCTGGTGTGCAGGTGTCATACAGAACACTGTGTGCAGGAGGTGTTGGTTTGTTTTTTAGATTTTTTCTGCAGCCATTATAAAGGGTGAGGTAGGTTGTTAAAGACCCATATGTACGCTGTGGGCTCTTTTATAGCCTTTCAGCCAGTAAAATCAGCAGAATTGATGAGGCAGTTTGACTGAGGGACGCTAACAGACTCCATAAAGCCAGACAGGTTGCACTTAGTCAGTGGGCTGTTTTTACTGATGTTTATTTCTCCGTCACCCTCTCTCAGTTGTTCTGTCCTAAAAATGCATTCTTTCGTATTGACTTTTGTCAGAATGGACAAACTTTTTGGAACACTGTTAGAAATCCCATACAGGCAAATGATCTGTTTAATGTTTCTGTTGGAATAACGTATTGATACAAGGATAACTAGGCAGATCAGAAATGGCTAATTTGCAATCTTAATACTTCTCCCTCTCTCTTTTTCTCTCTCTCTCTCTCTCTCTCTCTCACTCACTCACAGATTTACTCTCCTGACCACACCAGCAGTAGTTTCCCCTCTAACCCCTCCACACCAGTTGGCTCGCCCTCTCCTCTGACGGCCCAGGCGGGCGCTGCCTCCGCAGGTACAGTGGTGACAGCCAGCGGCCCCTCGGGAAGGGCAGGTAGAGAAACCAGTCTGCCTCTTTGAGCTACACTACACCAGCACCACATCCTCTTCATTCTGCCCTCATCAGCACTCTTCTGCATGCACTGTTATTCGTACACACACTTCCCACTGTATCTCTATGAGAACTTTGTCTTTTTACAAATTTTTACATGATTTATTTTATTATTAGATTTTATATTTAGAATACTTTTTAAAATGCGATGCACACAGATGTTACGGGAAGAGTTGTTTTCTTGGCATGTAAACATCTGGGGGTGTTACGCTTCAGTAGTCAATAGATGATAATTTTGCATGTTTCGACATTCAAAAAGGTTTGTGCAATTTTGGCCAAACAAATTGAACTAAATGCAGCAACGTGTGCATCTCTTACACCTTAGTGTTAATCTGAACATCATCCATCTACCTTTATGGTCCAGCCTACACTCTTTCATTCTGCCACACATTAAAACCCAAGATCAGTTTGCCCTACACACACAAATATATGTCTGTTGTGATGCACGTTCCGCTAAAAGAATGAATTCAAAAAAGAGAGAAGAACAGGGCCACTCTGGGGATGAACAGCATTTTGCTGTAATTGATTGTGGATCTGGGCTGTATAGATCTGAGAAATCGGAACTGTTCTTCTGAATCTCATATCTTTTTCTTCTTCCATTTTTGGTCTCAGCATTAGGCTCCAGCATGATAAACACATGACTGGAGGGGTGGCTGAAAATTAAAAAACAGAGGTTTACATGTAGGAATCATGTTAAAGGAGCAGACGTTTAAAGGGGAGGCATAGGCTTTGTCCATGAGTAATGAAGGGCACAATACAAGCAAGACCTTCATGTGCCAGATTTTTTGGTAGGTAGATCATCCTCAGCACCGCAGTGGTACTACAGGTGACCTCTGTTTAGGGCGCGTATCCTACTCCTGTGAAGATATTATCAGTGTCAAACCAATCTGACAGAGAAAGCAGACGACCAACTAAACTGAGACCCACATTGATTGTGGAAGTGCAGGAGTAGATCAGTGTGTTGTTTTAGAGGGCAGGCAGTTGTGGTGGGTGGGTGTGTGGGTGGGTATTTGTGTGTGTGTTGTGGCGACAGCTGTCTCTGTGTCTGTCTCTCTCCTCAGCCTCAGCTGCTGTCCTGCTCTTCACACAGCTGTTCCCCCCCGCAGCCCGGCCCGCAGACCCCTCATTTATTAGCCTGACTGGCTGACTGCACGAGAAAGTGTGTGTGTGTGTGTGTGTGTGTGTGTGTTTGGGATGGAGCGAGGGATGACTCAGCTGATGATGCCCTGACGGGAACGCTGCTCTCCCTCCGCCAGCCTTTAGCTCCCTCTTTTTTTACTCATTCACTCTCACACACACACACACACACGCGCACATATACATATACCCATATATCCTACTTGATCTGTTGCATTGAGCCTTTATACCTCCCTTCACATGTCTTCTTAAGGCTGTGAAAATGATTAATTTAAATAAAATTGAAATCTATTTATATCTACGTTCTTGAAAACTGGCAGTTTTCAAGATTATAAACTCCCTTAAACCGTGAAACACGCTCATTTAAAAGACAAAAGCTTTCGTTCATCTCTTTCCAGTGAGTTCTCTGAGGATCGTTCTGCTAAAAATCTCATTTATACACTTATCCACTAATCCCAGATGTAGTTGATCAGCCAAGACATGTTCTCAAAATATTGCTTTAGTTTAGAGCTGGGAACAGATACTAGAAGTCAATAGACATCGAAGTCATCATTGTTAATACGCCCCCGAAACCTCGAAATCTGCTCAAATCCCACCCGGCTCCTTAATAAAGCGGAGCGGTCTTGTGGACGTGGCTTTGGGAATGGCTAACTGTGAACTATAAAAATGAACAAAATTTCACATTGAAGTAAATACTGCCTTTTCAAGCAGAGGGTCTGTTTTCCTGAACCACTTCTTTGGGGTTAGAGAGCTGATCCAGGACAATTCATGAAGAGCTGTATGCTGTTCAAGCTGGTTGAAGATGATTTTGGCCTCTCATACAAGCAGAATTTGGAACCTAAGCTTGTATTTGCCGGTGTAACTGGATAGTTGCGTATATGAGGTTATTTTGCTGAACATTTTCTGTAAAAGGCTCTGTATGCTTTGTTATCGGTCAGTATTGTCTGTAGATTTTTCGATTAATAATGTAATCAATAGAGGGAGATCTAAAAACGTAATTTGTTTACATAATGCAGTCGTATCTCTGCCTGAAATCATTACCGTATCGCATTAATTTGCTTTGCACATTCAGCATGTAGTCAGAGTTTCCTTGCTTTGTTGTGCTCTGCCTTCTTACTTTGAAGGTTTTTTTTTTTCTTTATTTGATCAGGGCCTATACTTAGACAGTGGTGTGTAATGTGCCATGATGTTATGATTAAGCACAAATGCATCCATCTGTTCCTCAGGATTAATTCAGTAACTGCTGCATAAGCCATCTCCTCAGTGCAGGCCTGTGCCTCTGCTGCTGGCCAATTAGAGTTCGCTCCACGTGGGGAGCAGTACACACACTCACGCTCATTTGTCATACTGGCCGCCGGTGAGAGAGCGCCTTATTAAAACGCCGCACTCGTACAAACACCCGCACAGCCCCCTCATTTCCTGCCCTGAAGTAATTTTTAATAGCCACATTAATGAAAGTCTGCTTCTCGGGGCTTTTGTGTTTTAAGAAAGAAAATTCCCTCAGACGGGGCCCTTTTTATAGGTTTGGGAAAACGAAAGGTTGTAACGTTTTTACCTAAACCTACACTTGCGTTAGTGATGGAGAAGAGTTCTTGTAGTTGCTGCTGTGGAAAGCCTTCCTGTTTGAAGAAGCTCTCTAAGCAAAAAAAGAAAAAAAAAGCAAAACAATTTCAACATGGGCTGGCAATGTGGTGATTTAGGCGTAGTGATAATTTGTCATAATGATTGTCTTCTGAACTTATTTGCAGAGCATGGAACAAATAAAATGAAATTCCTGTGCTTGCGCACACATGCATGTTTCATTAAAGAGGTTTAGCTCTGACTGTTCTCTGTTTAGTCTCTGTTTTTAAATATTTCTCAATGGTGGCCCTCATTCTTCCCTCTGCAAAGTCTTGTCCTTGCTGGTCTTGATGGGTCTGAGCTGTTTTAGAAGCAAGAGGAACTAGACATGAGGCAGGTTGTTTTTATGGATGTGTTTGTATATATATACACATATAGACCACTATTGAGAGATATTTTTGCGATACTCAGCTGCATCTGTAGTGTTAGATAACTCCTACTCCTGCTGAACTATCAGGTTAGGTTCAAGCCAGTAACTGGCCCTTTAGCTCTAATGTAAATAATCTGAGAATTTAGTTTAGGTCAGGATCCATTAGGAATACTTGACCTGTTTCCTTTAGATATACACACACACTCGCTCAAACTGCAGCCCTTGTGTTCAACGCACAACTTCCTGTAGCTCTTGGTTTGCCAATTGGAGCGGGAAAGACAGAGTTGGAAGCATAGACAAAGCAAGAGTGAGGGAGGGACTGGGACAACCCCCCTCCTTTTTTTTTGATTTGTGATTAGCAGATGTGAATTCCTTTGGAGCGGTGCTGATTTATGACCAGTCAGAATCAGTACACTTAGACTTAAAGCAGACTCCAGTAATTTACATCCTCATTATAGGAAAGCACTGAACACACATTCACAGATACAAACAATCTCATAGCATACAGACATGGTTATGAGTGCACTGCACTCAAAAAAAACAAAGGTGCCTTTTTTAAGCAGCGCATAGGAGTTGGTTCCCTAGAGAACCTTCTGGCAGATACAGTTTTACCAATTAAGTATTTGTAAGAGCATTTTAAGAGTTTAAGGCATCTCCCTGTAATGTAAAGGTTCTTTACTAAGTTTAAGGTCTTAGACCTGTTCCTCAGGGCAAGAACCATGGAGTAGCTGCTAGTGCAAGACCCAGAGTTTGGGTTGGAGAAAGGTGTGTGTTTGTGTGTCATGTTTCACGTGTGCAATGGTGTGAGTAACATAAACTGATGACCGAGAGCTGTAGCATCATCCTGTCGGGTCTAGAACTTCGTCACCTCCACACGATCACAAAGATCAGAGTTAGAGGAAGGTCGTCCGTGCTCGAGCCAAAGCCCTTATCAGTGTCCCGCATTGTTCTGGGACTTTTTTAGCCATGAATTCATTAATGAGCGGAAGTAGCACACGTCCCTGGGTATCGGTGTGGGTGTTGGAGCTGGCCTCCAGATCCGCTCATATTGCAGGATGCAGCCCAGTCATAGGAAATGATGCATCTGGACCCCGAGAGGAAAACGGCCCGAGTTGAGAACGAGCTGAAATCAGGCAGGATGGGGAGAATAAGCTTTGGCTCTTCTCTAAAGTGGCCAGAAGTAAGGGTGTAACTCATTGACCTCAACAGTTCGATTCGATACGATTCTTTAGAAAGTGAGTCATGAAATCTTAAAATGACTTGCTTTCGAATTCAGTATTCAGTACCAAATACAAGTAAACATTCATTCTTTTATTTTGACATTTGTAAATGATCTTAAAGATTTTGGCCAAATTGCACATACTTTATCAAATGGTTTTAAAAAAGATGACTTTGCAAAATGTATTAAACCTTCAGATCAGCACACCTTTCACACCAAGCTTTAGGCTCTCCTGTCACCGAGGTGAAAATATCAGGTGATTGACAGCCACTGTTTCTGTCTCTGTCCTCACAGGTACTACCCAGTGGCCTCGTGCGCCCGGACAAACACCGTCTTCCCCGAGTTATGAAAACTCTCTCCACTCTCTGGTAAGTTTCCCCTCCCCCTACATACACACACACACACACACATACACACACTCTTAGCACTTTATAATGGACACTATCCGAGTGTATGGCTGGCTGCTGGAGGGCAAACAGGCTAGCATTACACGCACATTCCTGCCTGACAAATGTCGGGGAGTGGGGTTGGGGAGGTGCCATGCAGAACAATACCCCATCCCTCGGGGCGTGTCTCCTGCCATCTGTCCGCTCCGAAGCAGGCTGGGTGGGGACTGGCTGCTGTGTGAGTCAGATGGGGGTTGTAGGGTGACTTGGGGGGTGGGATTGGTCTGGATGTGAGAGGGGGGTGGGGTACTGGCAGCTGTTGCATTGGAGCATTGCTTCTGGATTCCAGGGCTAACTGGGGAAAAGAGCCTTGACAGGGATCACTTTACACACTCGCACACACACGCACATACTCTTACACGTCTGTTTCCCACATCATGCATTCACACCATAGGGTGTGTAGATAAATATTTACACACTCAATTTGTGTGCAGTTGCCACTGCATTTTGGACTGTGATTTGGCCATGTGTTAAGGCTGAATGTGAGACAGTACTGCACCAAACAAGGCAGAGAAAGGTCTCTTTTTTTGGGGGAATTAAATGAGTATTCTGCCCTGAATTTCATAACATGCTGTAGGCAAAGTAAAGGTGGCCACAAGTAGCAGAATCTTAAGTATTTTGCAAGGTCAGTCAATAAGACACACACCCCAGTGTTTTGCAGTTGTTTTTGATGTGTTTATCCTGCCTGTTTACTTAAGCGGAGCCACAATAAATCAGGGATAATACAAGAAGATGAAGTGGCACACAGTTCAGTGATTGAAACTGAGGCCTGAGATCTTTTAGGTTTGGAAATGTGTGGAACAGAGACATCCAAACACTATGGCTGGTGTATAGGCAGCAGTGAAGAATGAAACATTTCCTTTTTAACATTTATTAAAACTGTAAAAAAGTAAAAAGTATGATAAAGCAGAAGCTACCTTAAATATCAGAGAACTGCAACACTTTCTTTTTCTTTTCTTTAATTATCTGGAGTTTGGGTGCACAAGTTTTTGTTGGCTAAAATGCCAAGTGCAAGTAAAGAAAAGGAAGGATATTTCAAATTGAGTTTCTAGAAAGTGAATTTGTATGTTTCGTATAATGGTATGTTCCTCATAATGCCAGTGAGGTGAAGTTAGAGTGTCCCGTTGCTCTGTAAAATTAAACATCCGTATAGGCCACACTCTGGGCAGCCCTGATCTAGTAGAGAACCTTCATCGCCAACACTTTTCACAGCACTCCATAAACCAGTCACAGTGTTTACAGATTCTCCACACAATTCTCAGCCTTACCTCACAAGATCTCAGTGGGTTTTAAATCGGTCCTGAATTTCTCGAAATGAGCTGCGTGGCGTTTTCCATCGTCTTGTTGGATTATTCACTATTTGTTGTGGTCCAGTTCCCCCAAGTGAACGAACAGGAGAACCACGTCAAGACAGCTGCTAAACATCAGAGTGTGACGTTACATGCATGTGAGCTGTTCCTCTGACTGGGAATGTATTAGAATTACATTTTTAATGGTATAATCATGCACACCTTTGCACCGTCTGTGATAATTGTGTTTCTGATTCAGTTGAAAAGAGTCTGAGGGAAAAACTGGTGTGAAGCAATTTGAGAAATTTGAATTTCAGTGATCGTCTTTGGTCAAGTGCCTTTAGTTTGCCTCAAATCTTGGTACCAATTTTTTGTGACGGAACAGAAAAAAGCATTGTGCCGTATTTACCCCTCAAGGCTCTCGAATATCAGTGTCAGCCTTAAACAGAAAGCAAAGCTTTTAACCCAGACTGGCCTGCCTTAATGCCTGGTACCCTTTCTCTGCTTTAGTGTGTTTCTTTAGCCCTTCTTGCCCCTTCTCTGCCTGTCTCTCTGTCTGTGTGCGTGTGTGTCAGTATGTAACTGTCTCACCGCTCTCCCGTTCCTGTCTAACTTTAGAAAAATCGCGTGCATCAGCAGCTGCATGAGCATCTCCAGGATGCCATGTCCTTCTTAAAGGATGTCTGCGAGGTATTCCTGCTATTTACATGATGTTTCCGTCCATCTCTCCTCGCTCTGTTTTTCTTATCTAATCATCAGCTTAGCTTGAAGTCATTTTTCTTTTATTATTTTGGGTTTGTTTGCTTTTTCCAAGTCATTTTGTCCAGCAGTTTTTTCATCTTGGGATTATCAGATGCACTCTTAAAAATAAAGGTACCGCAGTCAACATGGGACCCCTTTGGTTCTCAGAAACCGTTCTGTAGCCATTTCGTACACATTTGTCCTCTGTCTTTACTCCAAGCATAGAGAGATCGAGCAAAATGTTGGACTGTCTGGAGAACAGCTGCTCGAAAGAATCTTTTAAGTTTAAAGAACCTGCTCATAACCGTTAGGTTCTGTTTTCAAGCACTGTATTTTCTGAGCCACTTAGAAGCCTTTATTTTTAACAGTCATACCATTTTATCATCACATTGTTTGCTAGAAGAGTCCATGGGCAACGTTTCTTAGGTTTGTCCTGCAGGAGGCTTCAGGACGCATGTGTTTTTCATCGGGTCAACATGTTTAGTAATTTCACATTCTTCGGCTTTTCTGTCCATTTGAGATTTTCTTTTCCATTTTGAAGCTTTATTTTCCCATAAACTGTGTCTCCTCACCTTCACGTGTTTGTTTGGTAATATTCTTGTTTAACCTTCGATCTCGTTCTCTACACCTTCTACTCTTTGTCTATCCTTCCCTTTAAGTCTCGGATGGAGGACCGTCTGGACAGACTAGACGATGCCATCCACGTCCTCCGGAACCACGCCGTGGGCTCCACCACTTCTCTGCCCAGCGACATCCACAACTTGCTGGGTCAGGCACACAATGGGCCAATCGCAGCCATCGGCTCCAGCTTCCCCACATCCGGATTGGTCACCAACAGGACAGCATCTATGGTAACAATTTGTTTTTTTACTTCGGAAAACAAAAACTTAATAGTTTCAAAGCTCTCTTTGAAGTCTTTTTTTTTTATTTATTTGATTTTATTTTTTTTTTCTGTCAAGTTCAAAGTCCACCCGTCAATCAATAGCAGTTGAAGAAAAATTGAGGAAAATCAGCTAAATATGTCGGCTTTTGAGTCAGCTGGGGAGAGAGGGGAAAAAAGAAAAGCATGCACTTTTTTCATTACGCTTCTCTAAATAGGCTAATAAACAAGGCAGAGCCACCTGTTTAAAATGAACCCACGGCCATGTGCTGAAACGGAACCATTTTCCACAGAGGGCCGTTTAACTTAAACCCACATACTTTCCGTGTGCGTAATGGCTGGCCTACGGCTGCCTCGCTTGCTTTCTTTCTGTCTTCTCGTTCTCGGCTCGGCGGGATTGGATGAGAAAAGCAGGCTGGAGTTGAGCTCTGTCCTGGAAAAGTCCGCTGAGCATCAGGTCGGTCAGGGGCTCGGACTGTGGGACAGTGGGGATCGCTGCGATGCGTGCTTTACCGAAACGTAGCCTGTAAGCTTGCTCTTATTCATTTAAGAGTCCCCCTACAGAACAGACCTGGAGCACAGCTGTAGGGGAAGAAACAACAGAGGCAAGTGTTTTCCCATTAAGTCTCCCGCGCTAGGACATAATCCAGGCCATATTTTTTTTTTTTTTTACGTCTCCTCATACATTGTCTATTGGGAACGATAGCAACATTGATTAATATTCTCCTCACGAAATTCCCTCCAAAAGCAGTTCTGTTTGGGGGAAAAACATCTTATTTTGTGTTTAAATGTAGTGTTTAAAAAGTAACCTTTCATATTGAAATCACAACCTTCACTCATTCATGAAAACAATTGTTCAGTCTTTATCAGCAAAATCAGATGACAGGCTTTTCCCCCCACTTGTATGGAGATTTGCTGAAGCATTAGTCATTCAGTTGCACAATCTTAGATGTCATTCATTTCAGAGTTACTTCCATATGCGTGCACAGATAGAATCCTGGATTACAAGTTGGCTGAGACCAATTGAATACGGGTGTAAATCTCAGCAGTTACATTTTGTTACAGAAGTGATTCAGCGCATCATGAAATGTCAAGTTTCACCACCGTTGGAGTTGATCATTACCATAAGATTCAGAAACAAAGAGGCACATGGAAATAGAGACACCTAACATTTTCACGTTTTTACACTTAAAAACAGTTTATATGGGGATTTTATATCAGCTGGAAATACCCCAGGGCTATCGTATGCATGCTGTCTGAGCCAGTGAAATGACCTTTTTGATGTGATTTGTAGATTTTGTAAGTTCCTCTGCAGTCAACAAACTTAAATAAGACATTTTTTGTTGGAAAAAAGCGAAAACACCAAATGTCCCACAGGCTTTGCACAGGTCATTTTACATTTTTTTTTCCCGCAAAGTTAAATTCAGCATATTAAAAAGTCCATTAAAATCTACAGAAGTGTGTCCTCTTCTTTCATTTAGTGCTAAAGAAGTTGCAATTGACTGCAAATGTTTTGCAGTTGTAATAGTTTTTACAATTATTATGGTGATTTATATGTAGTTACATATATGTTACACATGGGAGCTCACATCCTGCAATTGTATACAGATGTGTGTGTGTGTGTGTGTGTGTGTGTGTGTGTGTGTGTGTGTGTGTGTGTGAGAGTGTGTGTTACAGACGAGTGTAAGGGCGCACTGTGGCTTGACCACAGATCTGTGCTGTGTTTGTGTGATTCTGTTTATGTCCGTGTGAAAAGGGGGTCTGTGTCAAGGCCGTCAGTGAACTACTGTTTGTTCTTATGTATGGCAAGAGAGTTCTCAGTTTAGCGCACACACACACACACACACACAGTCCAAGACAGCACCCTGATTCAGCATGCTTTTATGTAGGCATTTTCTCTCTCTCTCTCTCTCTCTCTCTCTCTCTCTCTCGCTCTCTCTCTCTCTCTCTCTCACTTAACAACTCAGGAAATCTGATGCCTCAGACAAATGTGTGTGGTGTGTTTGTGTGTGACTGAAGTCTTCAGCTGTATGGTAATCAAGCCCGTTGAGGAAAACTGCCGCCTTCTTCGGGTGGCACCCCCTCCATGCTCCTCCTCCATCCCAGACAAAGAGTTGTTTGGACACCTGTTGAGAATGCTGCTGAGATTAGTGTGAGGCAGTGGGGGAAGGCAGGGGTTCAGTGGGGTTAACAGAGGCCAACAGTGACTTTGGATCACATTCCTAAAGGAAAAGGGTGAAAAGCCCCCCTCTTGTCGCTTTCATCTAAGGTTGCACTCTATGGAAAAACTATTACCCTCGCCATTGTTTGTTGTGTATGTGTGTTTGATATTTATAGATCTATATCCGCAATAGAATTTGTTAGATTGTCAGAAAATAAACACAGATGCAAAGAATAAAATCAGACTTATTGGACGAACATACTTCTCTGCCATTAAGACTGGCATTGAAAGTGAAAGTGACAACCCTGGTCATTGTGAAACGCAGCACAGCGCAACACAACAAAATCCATGCAACACACTCTGCTCTGAGGCTGTATATTGCAGAATATAATTGATTATAATCCTAACCATAATCATTTGATATAATACAAACTCCTGCCTACCTCTAAAAATAAAACACAGACTGTTGTAATCCGTAGTTCCTCTTTAATTCTACAATTGACCACATTGTTGGGAAACATTGAATTTCTGTTTTTCTTGTATTTTTGCTTCTTTCTTCTTCATTTGCAGTTTTTTCCTAAGTACTGAGATTTTATTTTTCCCATGTCCATCACACCTATTTCTGTGTTCATTGCCTGCTGTTTAATCTTATGTTATCTTGCCTCTGCTAACAAAATATGCTGAAAATAAGTCAGGACCCTTATAGCACCTTCTTTGATGGAGAATTTCATGTGAGATACATGTGCTCTGTATTCGTGAAGCATGAATTTGAAGGTCATATGACTCAGAGGACTTATTTCCATTGTGGTCCCTGAAAGATGTTAAGATGACACTTTGTAAAATGTCCTGAGCGTGAGAGAGGTTGTTTTTTGTACTAGGAGAAGAGCTCAGAGCTTGGAGTACGGTGGGAGCAGAGAGACTCGGACGCTGCGACTTGCTCTTTGGTTTAATGTAAATGGTTTTTGCTCTCTGGCGGCTGATCAGATCACCGCGATCAGGGAGGATCTTGATGTCCGAGTTCTGTTCTCTGGCTCACATTCTCACGCCGATGTGTTGTGACAGGGTCCTGCCCATCGTGAAGAAGCTGTCAGCCTGAACTCCAACCACACAGGACTGCAGAGCAGCGCCGGGCCAGCCTCCAGCGCCGAGCTCAACCACCAGGCAGAGACCTTCCGAGGTGCCTTTCGCTTACTTTCCCCTCCTTTTTATATTCTTCATTCACCGCCTATTGGACTTACTCTTGAGGGGCATTCAGTTTGTAGCCTCCTGGGATTGAGTGACTGTTTTATGACTATATACATTTTATAAATGTGTAATATATCCAGTACTGTGCAAAAGTTTAAGGCAGGTGTGTAAAATACTGTAAACAAAGAACGCTTACAAAAATCGAAGTGTTGATCATTTATTTTCATCAATCAACAAAATACAGTGAATGAACAAAAGAGAATCTAAATCAAATCAGTATTTGGTGTGACCACCCTTTGCCTTCAAAACAGCATCAATTCTTCTAGGTACACTTGCACACGGTTTTTGAAGGAACTCGGCTGGTAGGTTGTTCCAAAAATCTTGGAGAACGAACCACAGATCTTCTGTGGATGTAGCTTCCTCACATCCTTCTGTCTCTTCATGTGATCCAGACACACTGGATGATGTTGAGATCAGGGCTCTGTGGGGCCAGAAGAACTGATGCTGGTTTGAAGGCAAAAGGTAGAAACACCAAATATTGATCTGATTTAGATTTTTCTTTTGTTCGCTCACTTTGCATTTTGTAAATTGATCAAAATAAACAATCGTTATTTATATTTCTGAAAGCGTTCTTTGTTTACAGCATTTTTTCCACACCTGCCTAAAGCTTTTGCACAGCACTGTATATACACACACAAACACACACACTTTTTATGATCAATAGACTTATCAACTTTTATTTGCTTAATTAATTTCTGGAACAGTTGTTTATAGTATGAATGAACTCTTTTTTTTCCCCAGCTTCATATTGCAAAAGCAATAGAACCATATTTATAATTGAACACTTCATTAGTAATCCATTGTGATCAAGAAAAGTCACATCACAGTGTGTCACAATTTGCTTTTTTAGCAAATCATACAACACTAACCCTCGTTTCAATACATAAAAGGTTCCTTTTAACTGATTTCTGTAGAAATGTCAACACATTACAAAAGAGGTCAGACTCACTGGATGCAAGAAATGAAGAAATATATATTGTGTACCATTTCTTTAAGTTTTACAGTGTTATATCTAATAATAAATAATTCTAAGCTGAAAAATGAATTGATTTCTCCATAAAATGCTATGTTTTTATGAAGATTTCTTGCATTTTACTTTTAGTATTTCAGAGGATGTGTTCAGACGGTGATTGGTGGGGTGTGTTTCTGTACAAACACAGGTCTTGTTAGCGGACTGCAAGCTCAGGTGGCATCGTCTCTGGAGCTTAAGTTAGAAAATCAGGATAAGGATGACATGCACGACAACAACTCCTCTGAGGACCTCAGATCAGAAGACGAGAGCGATAAAAGGGACATCAAGACACCCAGAGGAGGCACTCGAACGAGGTAAGTCCCATTCAAGCAGCTTTCTACACCATACAGCTGCGTGAGAGTATCTTAAGGATGCCCACCTAACTTGAAAAATCCTCAAAACACAATTTCTGTTTATTTGCTCAACATTTGCTTTTATTGCATGTTTTCCTGCCGGGACTTTGCTTAGCAGTAATATTTATTCTGCTGTTATAAACCTTTATCTTTGGTAATATAATCTAGCATGTGGTCCTCTTGCCCTCTGCAGCAGCATAAATGAGGACGAGGATCTGAACCCAGAGCAGAAAGCGGAGCGCGAGCGCGAGAGGAGAATGGCCAATAATGCGCGAGAGCGGCTGCGGGTGCGAGATATCAACGAAGCATTTAAGGAGCTGGGCCGAATGTGCCAGCTACACCTGAAGAGCGAGAAGCCTCAGACCAAACTCCTCATCCTGCACCAGGCCGTGGCTGTCATCCTCAGCCTGGAGCAGCAAGTCAGAGGTAAGCCGCTCTCCACTCTCCTGAGATACTGCTCTCCACTCCACTCCACTCTGCAGAACAGTGTGCCACATTAATTAGATTAAACATTTGGAACACAGAACAAGAGGAAAAAGAGACCCCAAGATTTTGACGTGCATAAAGCTCAACTTAAAATTTAACTCAAGTTTTCTTCCTCACATTCAGAGCGGAACCTGAACCCCAAAGCGGCCTGCCTTAAGCGGAGAGAGGAGGAGAAGGTGTCTGGCGTTTCGGGGGAACCCCAGCAGACTCATCCAGCTGTTCACCCCGGCCTGACAGACACATCCAACCCCATGGGCCATCTGTGAGCACTCTACAGGTGAGCAACAAGTTAGAGGTAGTGTAGATCATTATTGTGTTCAGGATATATACACTGTATGTATATGTTATGGTAACATATATTACCATTATATTAAAAAAATATATATATACATATATATATATGATATACACTATATTTAGAGAAAATAAGCTTGTTTTTAGGTAAGGAGAATAATATTATTATTAATCCACAGTAATAATATAGTCTGTAATATACAGGTAATTTGTTCTTAATTTAGATAATTGTGTGTATATAACTAATATGCAGAAGAGCTTCTCATGGCCTGTTTTAATATGTATATATATATACAGTACTGTGCAAAAGTTTTAGGCAGGTGTGAAAAAATGCTGTAAACGAAGAACGCTTTCAGAAATGGAAGTGTTGATCATTTATTTTCATCGATCAACAAAATGCAGTGAATGAACAAAAGAGAATCTAAATCAAATCAATATTTGGTGTGACCACCCTTTGCCTTCAAAACAGCATCAGTTCTTCTAGGTACGCTTGCACACAGTTTTTGAAGGAACTCGGCTGGTCGGTCGTTCCAAACATGACTGTGTTTCTCCTCCGTGTGACGTTGATGATCATCAGCACCTGTTTGGTAACATTAGTTGATCAGACACCGACTATAATCCTACAGAATCCCTGACTTTGAGCAAGTGTACCTAGAAGAACTGATGCTGCTTTGAAGGCAAACAGTAGTAACACCAAATATTGATCTGATGTAGATTTTTCTTTTGTTCGCTCACTTTGCATTTTGTAAATTGATCAAAATAAACAATCATTATTTATATTTCTGAAAGCGTTCTTTCTTTACAGCCTGCCTAAAACATTTGCACAGTACTGTACTTTTTTATATTTATATATATATATATATATATATATATATATATATATATATACACACAAAATATAACATACAATATATGCGGTAGGGCTGAGTAATATGAGATATAGATTTCATCCAAATCTTCTCTGAGTGTATTATATTGTCAGTAATTAAAGAGCAATGGCAAGCTTTCTTTACCGTGAGACCCTGATTAGTTCGGTTCAGTGCAGTGTAACATAATTTATCATTTTGGAAAAAAAATCTTGACTTATTGAATGAATATATTTTTGACCGTGTCACCCACCCCTAATATGCAGAACAGTTTATTTGCAGACCATTTTAGACTTGGCTGCATCTTCTGTAGCATTGCCTGAAATACAGGAAGTTGTTCGGACTGCTCTCGTTGGGTTTAAAGTTTGTCGTTCATGATGTTGATTCATACAAACTTGTTGGTACGTAGAACTCAGAACGTTCATATTGATTTCCTAACTTTTGTATAATTGGGAATTCGACAAATTTCTAGGCAGAGATGCGTCCCTTTGAATGTGCAGCATGAAAGTGAAGGTCAGGCTTTAAAAAGGTGTTGATTGACAGTCAGACAACCTCCTTCACTATAAATACTCATTTGATGTTTTTATTTGAACTTTCAGATCAAAGTGATGCAGAGGGAGACTGTAAGATAGCGTCGGTGACCTTGCTTTCCAAGGGCAGACAGGACTCGCAGCTTGTGACAAATTTGGAAAGACAGAGACCACTCGAAGCAAAATCCCACAGTCAAGCAATCCTGAGCTCGAAGAAAACTGGCAAGCGCCAAACTTCCTCAGAAGACATCCAACAACGTTCAGCAGAGTTTTGCCCAAGAGAAACACGCAGCCACAAACATCCACACAAGCAGAAAGCCCTTCAGCACATATCACTGTCTGCAAGCAGTGTGTCACATCTGTACAATCAGAGACTGTCGCGGTCCCCTCCACGTGGAAGTTGCCTTGTGCCTAAACTGAATTGACGAATGCATTGTAACAGCAATTGTTTTCCTTTGTTTTGTTTTTTGTGTTTGTTTTTGAATTTTTTCTATTTATTATGTTACTGAGCTATAAAGTCTATGTTTAAAGGGAAAGTTATGACATTGCTTTGAAAAGCCGGTGGAATTTCAGTAAATCTTCAGTTTGCTAGGGATTCGGTCACTACGCTGGAGCCGACCTGGCCCTCAAACGCCAAACTCCGCTACACGCGCCTGTCCGCTCCATCGGATTTACACCCATACCAGATTTTTTTTGACCGCACTCAGATGTTGTAAACCTGTCCGTGGCAATTGTAATGACCTCAGTCTCAAAGACCCCAGTTTTGTCTGGAAAAAGTAAATAAGAAGTAATATATTATTTATATTTGTTAGTTTCATTCCACGTAATGGCATGACGAACCAAAACTACCTAAATGACGTGCGACGTTTGTGTCAAGTGTTGCCGAGACTCCGGTAGCGTAGCGGAGAAAAGGTCCAGGATGGCAAACTCGAGCTTTACTGAAAGGTCAAAAGTCACCTGCAGGCTGACATGTTTATAGTCATTAGTAAAGCAAATACAAGAGAGCAGACCAGTTACTAAACCCTAGCATTCCTCGCATACTTCATAGTGTCTTAACCGAAGGAAAAGAGG
Source organism: Hepsetus odoe (assembly GCA_017165825.1). Lineage (NCBI taxonomy): Eukaryota > Metazoa > Chordata > Actinopteri > Characiformes > Hepsetidae > Hepsetus > Hepsetus odoe. Next base: position 15,700,686 of record CM029391.1, read on the forward strand.
GGCGCGTCGTCTTGCCCTTTCAATTCCTTTGCCATAATAGTGTTAAAGTGGAAAGGAAATGGAGAATTTCCATTTATTGCAGTTTGTTTCTGATGTTACATTATTTTCGGTCTCTGCTTAGTTGAACAGCGGCGGTGGTCGTGCTTCTTGGGGCGTCTGCACTGAGGACCCTCCTTCTATGCTTTAGCCTAACGCTGAGGAACTAGACATTTAGCTATGTCAGAGAGTAGCTATGAAACGATGACCACAACATCACCTGGCCTGAACTGAAGTTTTGCTTTTCTATTTCTTTCTGTCTAAAAACCATTAACGTTAAAAAAAAGGAAAAAAAAAAAAAGAACAAAATGTAAAAACAAAAAAATCATTACTCTGAGTAACCATGTTATATGTTTATTTGTAATTGCATACAAAGCATCTCTAGGCTTCATAGTAAAGCGTATATTGTTGTGTGAAAATAGAAGAAAGATATTCTAAGTTTCTTAGGATGGCTTCGTCTCTCCCCCAAAGCATTGAAGTACTTGATAACAGTGATCAGCAGAGTGTGAGTGCAATGTCTGTCATCTGAGAAAGAAAGCTCTAATGATTTCAAACGCTGTGATGCAACCACAGCTACGCTCTTAAATACAGAGGTGCTAGAAAGGGTTCTTTCACCCACAGAAGAACCATGTGTGGTTTCCTGAAAAAAGACCATGGTTTTAAAGAAAGAACTGTTATCCTGATCTAGAGTCTTTATTTCGTGGTAGTTCACTTGTAACTCTTTCCCAAACTTGGTCCAGGAAACAAGTGGTTCTTCTGCGGTTCCCACAAAGAACCCTTTGTGGAACCTTTTTTCTTCTTTTTTTTTTCTTTCAAAAGTGGCAAAACAATGAACAAACACCAGAACCAAAATCATCATCATTCACTTCCTTTTGTTTCTTCCTATTTTGAGAATATATCTGGTCTTAATCCTTCTTTAGGTTTTTTTTTTTCCCCCCGTCTTTCGTCTTCCTCCAAAAACAAAAACTGCCACACTGGAATGACAGTCTAAAGAACAAAAAGACAAACCAGATGAATATGTAATTTCCATCTATTATCACCTTTTTCTTTTCTCTTGTTTTCTTTGTGCAAAGTCTCTCCTTTCACACACTCCCTGTGAAATCCACTAGTCTTTGTGGCCTTGTCATACATTTCAGTATTCACTAGCGTGTTGTTTTTTGCTGGCTGAAGTTGATCGAGGTTGTCATCTCTTTGTCTTTTTTCTTGTTTTTTTTTTTTGCTTTTGCTTTTGCTTTTGTTTGTTTGTTTGTTTGTTTGTTTGTCCTTCGCTCCTCTGTTGGCTATGTTAGTCTTTGCCGTATGCCCTGATGCTTTCCCTCATAAGAAGAAGAAAAAAATCTATGAAAAGGATAAAAAAAAAAAAACCAAAAAAAAACATTTGGCTTATTTTTCACTGTAGTTAGGCTTTTATACAATAATATTGTAAGAACATTTCTTGAATTCTAAATATTACTCTTTCTAGATTTTTGAAATCAAAAAGTTTTGAGTAAAAAGTTTCTTACTTTATTTTACTATATTAGATAGTAAAAAAAAAATGTACGGTTATTTACCATAACCTGTCCATTATTATTGAAAAAAAAAACTTATGAATAGCATCTTAAGAACATGAAGTAGGATTGTAGCTCGAGGTGTAGTGCGTATGGGGTATCGTACGAGCTCAATGTTCTCTAGGATGTCCTCTCTCTTTCTAGTCTGCATTGTTGGTTGATAAAGATTTGTACCCCTGTCAAAATCCAAGGTATTGTCGATGCACATCTGAAATAAAAGAAACCAGCAGCAAGAAGTCAAACTTTTTTTTTTTTCTTTCTGTCTCTGTAACAGAAAACACAATATGTATATAACATTTATGTAGCAATAAATGTGCCATCTTTTTTAACACGATTGTAAGTGCGTTTATTTCGTCCACCTCTCCCGTCTTTCTTTTAATCTGAACGAAATCCAGATGCAAGTGCATTGAGCTCGTGTCCAAAAAAGAACCGATACGTATTTCAGTCAGTGGGCTTTGGACGTCCTGCCGCAGCATCTGCTCTTTAGAAGACTTTTCTACAGTGGATTTAGGCCAAATGAAGAATTCTGTGCAGGAGTGTGTTTTATACGATGTAACTCATTTTTGAAAGCATTTCGGTGGACCGTTGTAGTCTGTAATGAATAAAGTATTACATATGTTTCTATTTTTAATAAAGTGTGATAGCAGTACGCTCACATCAAGAAGTGCCCTTGTTTTGGAGTCTCTGTCCCGCGCACCGTTTGTTTAGCGTGTGTAGATGTTATTGATGCTGGCTGGTTGGCTTCCATGAGCTTTTGGCGTTTCTTCAGACGTTCCTGTGTGAAGAGTTCGGCATCTGTCTTTAACTCGACTTAAAGCGCAGTCTTGGGGAAAATTCTTTCAAAAATATACTGTACAAATCTGGTTTATTCCCTAAACATGAATGTTCTTTCTTTCATTTGGTTTCCAGGGTTTTTGTCATTCATTCAAACAAACAAATGCTCATGCTGACCTTTGTTCGCAGCCTTGGATGTCCTGTCTAGCTGGGGTGTATTCTTTAAAAGGCTGTGTCACCATGGCAACAAGTACCAACCCTACCTGTCCAAAGGTTGTCGATATTTTTAGTAAAACGAGATATTAGAAGTCGTATTTTTAACACTGTTAAGTAAAAGTCATTTATATACACTTTGATTTTATTCCAAAAACTCTTTTTTTATTATGAACTGCCACCGAGACAGCAGCCGTTTCTTTCTTTCTTTCTTTCTTTATTGCAGAGTGATGGAAAGGAGCTAAGAACATCTCACAGGGCAGTTAAAGTCCTGCGGTGTCTCTTGAGTGGCCAACAGGAGGTCGCCGCTCATTTTTCCGCTCATCTGTGCGTGTTTGCAGGGTGACATCAGTGCTGGCTGTCCAATTAAAAGACTAAACCAAAGCCCAGCTTTGGTCTCGTGGGCCCAACACATCTGCCTCACATTATCCTGCTGTACATGTGTGAGCGAGAGACAGTTCCTCAATGGGACGCGTCCCACGCTGACAGGCTGGATCAGGACAGCGCTCTGAGGAGCTTGTCTGACTGCTGTTGAGCTCTGAGGCCAATTCAGTAAAACACCGGGAGCCCATGGAGTCCCAGCAGCACCAGCACACCTCATCTGGCCTCGGGGCCTCGGGTGGGAGTATTTGGTCCCATTTCCTCTTTGAGCTGTGTGGGACTGATTGTGTGTGTGTGTGTGTGTGTGTTCCTTCCTGACTTTATCATGCCCTGGAGTGTTTACTTGCGGTCACCTAGAAAAACAGGCATGTTTCATGTGAGCTGGAGACCACCGTGTTGGAGGCTGATTTTCTCCCCTCGGCTGTCACTTTGGCTCATGTTTGCTGGAGTCCAATCAGAAAAAGTTGCCACGCTTAGCGAGCATAAACTCACCGGTCAGTCTGTTGGACTCCATGATTATTTCTGTTGGCAGGACACTGCAGGCCTTCCCTCCACACTTGTGTACTTTTAGCAAATAATGGTTTTCTTTTGCAGCAAAATGCCTGGAGCACATTCCCAACACCAAGATGTTCACGCGAACTGGGGTCCCGGGCACGACATCCGCGCTGATGGACACGGGAAGCCTTTAAAAGTTGAGGATTAAGCCTATTTATGTGAAAGATCACAAAACTCATCTTTAGGCTCCATATTCATGCTAGAAATAGAATTTGTAACTACAATATAGATCCATCCTTCTTCAATATATCATCTTATATATTTTAGCATTTTATGCACAATCATTTCTGACACCACTCAGACTTAAATATTTTTTTAAAATGCACTTAAGGTGTTTTATCTGTTTATTATCTGAGCAATATTAGTTAAATGATCAAAATATCTTCTAAAAATCACCAGTAGGTTGCCCTGAGGTACCCTTGAGCAAGGTACCATCCCTGTCACTGTTCCCCGGGCCCTTTCAATAGCTGCCCACTGCTGCACGGTGTTCGAGTGCATGGGTTAAATGCAGAGGTCCAATTTCGTTGTGGTTCACTGTCTGCTGTGCTGTGACCTCGCAATGACAAGGGTTGTCACTTTCACTTTCATTTGTCAGAATGATTCTGATTATTCATGTAACTTTATTCGAAATGTGCCGCTTTTGAAAGTGACTGATGTCCTTCAAACACCGCAACACCTTAATGAAATGCTTCCTCTGGATTTAACCCGTTCACTCAGTAGGCAGCCATACATCCAGCGCCCGGGGAGCAGTGTTGGGGACGGTACCTTGCTCAAGTTTTCTGGGCCATTTTAGAGTCTCCATCAGTCCGTACACATGTAAACTTTTAATTTACGGTCTTCCTAATTACATATAGGCTGTAAAGTTACACTGGACTCACATTTATACTCTCCTCTGCACTTCAACTGCTTTTAATCGGCTGAAAGCAGCCCGTTATTTTTAGGTTAGCGTACTTCTTTGCTTTGTTTTCTACTCGTGTTGTGACACCGGCCTCCCCTCCAGTTTGCTTGTTAGCTTTTAATCATGGCAAAAAACACTGCAGGAATATTCTTTTTATAAAAATGCTGCTTTGTGCAGTTTTCTTTAGTTCTGGGCCCCATTTTGTCATGGTTCACGACCGCATGCCCAACAGTGTGGCCATCCATGACAAAATGGTTGGTCATACTTGAGTTACACATTATAAAACAAACGCTTGCTAAGCCTGCACAGACCCACAAAGCCAAGGAGACCGAACTCTGTTTGCCAAGTGCTGCCAGCTAATGGGGTTTCTTCACCCTCACGTTTCCTCATCCCTCGTTCCAAACGGAGACACACACTTCCCTCTGCTGGACTGCCTCTGAGGGTCTGAGCTGTGAACAGAGCTTCCTTTGTGCCCTGCTGGAACTCGACCCTGCACTAGTCTTCATATACAAACTGCGGTCCAGCACACTGTGAGGTACACCTATAAACAGAGGTGCCCGTTTATTAAGTACACCACTCTCTAGCTACACCTACTGGCCATTTTATTGGAAACACCTACTTTACACTTACGCTGCACATAACGAGTCCCAGGACGACCTTCGACCAGATTTTATCTGGGTGCTGCCGTGACCCTGACATGGTGCAGGTACAACTGTATCAGGCTAAGGGTCATTCCTGGAATTCATACCAAGACCGAAAGGTTGTGGGTTCGAGTCTCAGACCTGAAGGTTTGCCTGAGTTACCCTTGAGCAAGGTACCGTCCCCCAACAATGGTCCCCTAGTACTGGCATTGCAGCCCACTGCTCCTGGTGTGTGTGTGTGTGTTTGTCTTTGGAACATCCAGGATGTTTCCCTGCCTTTTGCCCTGTGAGAGCTGGGATGGACTCCAGCACTGCCTGTGATCATAATCAGGACAAGTGGTTCAGAAAATGAATGAGTGTTTAGGTGTTTCTGATCAAATGGACGATGAATGTAAGTGTTACTAATGAAATGGCTTCTCGCTGAAGCAACAACAGGAGGTGACCCTGCTCTGTTCGTTGTTTTAAAGGCCTCGGGCCGCGGCTGTGGCAGTGAAGTGGTTGGAGACTCGGCTCTGGTGAAAAGAAGGACCATATTTTATATCACGGCCTTCAGAAGACGCTAGAGCTCGAGCACGGAACCTTTTGAAACAGAAAGACCTTGAGAGAGCATTCCTCGCCTGTGCCGCATTTCAAATTTCCACCAGCTTTTTTAACATCTTCACCCAAAAACATCAGCATGCAGCTCGGTTAGTGATGATCATGCTGTTTATCCACCAAGTTTACCTCTACAGTGTATCACCTTACAGCACTAATAGCTTGGTCAGTGTCACAGTGATAAATGAACAGTGCAGAAAGTAATCAATTATAATTTACATATGCACAGCTGTATTATAATCTCAGACACTAGATGGAGCTGTCAGTCCACAATATTCTCTTCAAGGTTCCGCTCATGTCCCAATGCATTTATAGGTTCATGTACATATTTATCCATATATATATATAATCACTAACTAGTGCCATTTATTCAGCTCCATGGGAGGATCTGTGATTTTGTGACTTTGTTACATCAAAAATACATTTCCTGCATGTATATATACACATGAGAAAATGAATACTTTTTTCAAATTTTAGATTCCACTCCTTTTATAGGTCTTTAATTCACACTTTCTCAGGTGTCTCACTCTAAAGGCATTTTTAGACTCACTGTAGTATTTTTAAAGTGGACTGCCCAGCTGCGAAGGTCAACACGGGTCGTTTTTTCGGTGTTAATCGTGAAAGTGAAAGTGACAACCCTTGTCATTGCGAGGTCACAGCACTGCACACCATGAACCACAACGAAATTGGACCTCTGCTTTTAACCCATGCACACAAACACCGTGCAGCAGTGGGCAGCTATTGAAAGCGCCCGGGGAGCAGTGACGGGGACGGTACCTTGCTCAGGGGTACCTCAGGGCAACCTACTTTTGAGGGAATCGAACCCACAATCTTCCGATGCGGGGCCAACTCCAGATTCTCCACTCCTTTAATCCACCAGTATAGCTTAGCGACTCTAACACACCTGATCCAGGAGTGGAGCTGGATCAACCTGGAGCAGATTCAGTCAGGGCATCATCGTCAGGGCATCATCATGACCCTGAGTGAAAAGGTGCTGCATCTGTAAAAGGAATCTGGTCAGGTTGGGACTGAATCTGCTCCAGGTTGATCCAGCTCCACTCCTGGATCAGGTGTGTTAGAGTCGCTAAGCTTTACTGGTGGATTAAAGGAGTGGAGAATCTGGATGAGACAAATCATTTGAGCTCAGTGGTTTATTTTGCACAGGACTAAATCAGCTGATCATGCATTCCTCTCAGTCTGTGCTGCCCGGTTCTGGTTCTGGAGGCCCGGTGTTCAGCAGGGTTTAGTAATTTCCCTGCTCACACACATCTGGATCAAACTCTCCTGCTAATTGCCAGGTTTAGTGGGTGCGTCTGAGAAGGGAACCTACTAAACTGTGCTGGACAGCGGCTCCACTGGACCCCTGCTCCAAGCCAATGGGCTCTTAATGGTGTCGCACATCTGGCAAATGAAACTGCAATGAAGGAATCAATTCTGAAGATCAGTTTGTCTTCCAGCTGCTTATGACTGGGCCAGGCTGGAGTATCTGACAGGGAAGCCAGCATGGCTGACTCTTTTCCCCGCTCTGTTAAATAATGTGGATTTACCCTTTAAGACAGCCCGGGGGGCGGGGCGAAGGCGGGGCTATTAGATGCCGTGGGAGGAGCGGGGCGTGGAATGGGGCGGGGCTTGTGCGGTGCTTCGCCCTCTGGCTGAAGTCGAACTTACCCTGAAAACAAGCAGGACTGAGTGACTTTGGAGAACTCCAGCGGAGCATGGACTGCAGTTTAGCTCTAGAACTTTCTCACACGACGTGATCAGACAGCAGGCTATCTCCCAGCGTCCTTCACGCAGGAAAACGGTGAGTTTGAGCTACTTTTCAGCACTTTTTTGAGCCTGGGAAGCTCATAGGGGATCAACAGGCAGGTCAGTTTTCTGAGCCCTGCAGCAGGGAAACGTCCCACCACTGCATGGAGTCCTGGGACGTTTAAAAGTCTAACAGTGATCAGGCTGATTGGGTCACCTGGGGCCCGTTGAGCCCCAGTCACACAAGATTTGCAGAACCTCCTTTCAACTGCAGTCAGGATGTCCAGCCTGAATCCTCAGTGGGACCTCCAGTGTCCTTTCTGCTGTCCTCTGTACAGAGACACTGACCTGAGTCAGTCCTGATCTACACACCTGGGCTGCTAAAGGTGAGGAGGAGGAGGAGGAAGCCACCTGGAAGCGGGTGGATCTCCCAGAGCAAGGCTGGAGCTCCTTGAGGGGAAGAACTGGGCTTTGTGGAGGCGGGTTTCTGTTTGAGGTGGAAGTTGCAGGATGAGCCAGGCATGCTGTGCAAATTGTATCCAAAACCTTGTATGTCTTTTAAAAACACCAAAATCAAAATTAGCTACAAATCTCATTAGTACGTTGAATCTGGAGGAAAAGCAGTGATTACAGAGAGTTAATAGGCTTTTATCAGTATATAATAACATTTACATATTTATTATGATGGATCTTTTACACGTTGGTTACAGTGTAGACAAGCTGTTTAAACGTGGTGACGCTTCTAAATTGAAAATGAACTCATTTTTAAACGAGTTCTGTTCAATCCGATGCGAAAGCAGGGTGTCGGTCCAATCCAAGCATCTCTTCTCCTGCTTATACACCATATATATCTGATATTCAGAAGCACATGTAACGTCAAACAAAGACCAGAAACTGAGTTTAATGTTGAACAGAAACACTTTCGGGCTCCGTTTAATCTCCAGTCCGTTAAAACTCAGGGGAAACAGCCCGTTTTGAATCGGCCTCTTAATGAAGTCCATTAAATCAACACTGTTCAGCCCCGCCCATTCAGACTGACATTATAAGAAGTGTTTCTGTCCAGATTACTGGACTGGACGGCCAATCAGAACAGAGCTCGTTTTAAAGGCACAGTAAAATGCCTGTTTAATTCTAAGGGCTAAAGAGAGGTTTGGAAATGAGTGTGTAAAAGTGAATTATGGCTGTTTTGGTACGTAACCCTGCACTGACGTCGTAATGTTGTCAGTGGGCCTCTGGGAAAATAATAAAGCACGAAAAATGTAGGATAAGGGTCTTTTTTTTTTTTTTTTTTTTTAAGTGTAATAAAGACACGCCTAAGAGAGGCCTGGGCCAGTTGCTTCATTCCCTCCTCTCTCCTCCATTGGACGAGCGTCCATGGCCTTCACCCCGGGACTGTGTTACGTACCCGGTCATATCCAGTGAAAACACAGAATATGATGACATCTCAGCTCTGTCGGATCAAAACTCGTATCTCCAAAATAGTCACTGTCAAAGAAAATGAAAAAGTTCTTGAGTTCTTTTTTTTTTTTTTTTTTAATGATCCTTTTTGGATCATTTTAATGGCACATCTGTCCCAAAGTATTTCTGCATTGTAAAGTAAATGTAAAGATGGATGATATAATGGTTATGTTGGTACTGGCAGATGAATGCTTAAAATAATGAACATCACCCAGATGTTTAGATCTGATGGATATTTCAATCTTTGATTTTTTCTTTTTTGTTTGTTTAGTATTTCATTCTTTTTACTGCACTTAAGTTTTGGTGCATTTTATTTTGTATCCCATTATTTAAAAAGTGCTGTATTTCTCCATGATGTCAGTCTTGATGAGCTTAAATTAGCTCTCATCCTCAAACTGGAGAGAAAGAATACCAATTAATAGAAATCACACTGACAATGATAAGCTATAAGATATTAATACAGCAATGTCTTATGTTAGCCAATCGTCCCCATATAAGTGCATCCATTAGCTTTCATATGACCACATGAACAGGGGGAAGGAAGTCGGTTTAAGTTAAGAGGTTTTGCGTTAACAGTGGTATCCATCCACCAGAGAAGTATAAAAACACAACAATGGTGATGTGTTGGGTGGAGGGTGAGGATATTTTCGCTGGCACCGACCATGTGGCCTTCCTCTGAGTAGGAAGCCAAAACTTCAGCACTTCCAGAGGATACAATGAAAGGAAAAGGAGCTGCATTAACACCCCCATGTCCCTGCATGCAGGACACATGTGATACTGAGGCTGAAAGAAGCTATTGTGTCGTCTCTTCTCTGTTTTATGTAGCGCAGTGCTTTTTCTCATGTGTGTTGCTATTTAACTCGCCCTCATTGTTCTCCCTCCTCCTCTTTTATAAAGGCCCCAGCGTTTGAGTCGCTCATGGTCCCCTGTGTATAAACTGTAAACCAGGAACTTGCAAACTGTTGGACTTTCGCTCATCAAGGAGCTTTAGGTATCATGTGCAGGTTGTCCATGAATGAGCCTGTTGGGCCCTGTCCCATGGAACCTCGCTCACCACCCAGCAGCCATGGTGTGTCCTCTGTGATGGAGAAGAACCAATGAGAATCAGATGTTTATTTGTTTGTGTTATCAGCCGTGTCGGCAGGAAGCTGTTAAAAGGCCTTTTGCTGCTCTTATGCCTGGAGAGATGTGATAGGTATGTTGCTTTGTGTTCTGAGAAATGGCAGGGTCATTGCTCAGTGTCGGACGCCACCGCATGAATTAAAGTGTCCTTTCAGAGCCTGAGGTGTAACCGGATACATGAATGGCTGTCATGTAGGGGAAAGGTGCTGATTGACATGAGAACATGACCTTGAGGCCTTCGCTATACTGCTTGGGCTCGACTGAAAACCGGCACGTTGCTATTAATGTTGTGACAGCTGGAGCCCACTTGCTATGATATTTTCTCATGTTTCATGCACTTCACAAACCCAGTCTTCTCTTGACCCTCACCTTCTTATCTTCCTGACCTCGGGCTCTGGACTGTAGCGCTGTTTGCTTTCCAAGCTGGGGTTTATTTTCCAAGAGGCCTGCCTATAGCCCGGGGTCAAGCTTCCCTTTTTGCAGTTTTAAGAACGTGTTGGAGATTATAGCGTCTGAGCTGAAATACCAGGTACTTAAGTGCCCGTGTATGTGCCATGCCCATATGATTCATGATGTAAATGGTCTTGTGGTGTTCTGTACCTGATCCTGTACCTCATCATTTTGAAGCAACCACAGAGGTTCTAACACTAATCCAGTTTACTCTGTAATGAGTGTTTAGCTACTAATACTTGCAGCAAGGAATGCTCGTTGTCCTCCTGTAAATTCCTTCTTTTTTTTTTTTTGTCCAACTTTTTGTTTGGCTTGTGTTGTCAACATAAATGTCTGGCCAGAAAGCTCTTTTGCTGTTTAAGACCACACACACACTCCATTCACTGCTGGACACAAATAAACTCCATGACCTAATCAATGGTCACTAGACTTTAAGGTCTCATTAGTGGCTGTTAGAATTTCCAAACATTTACAGAAGTCATTTGGATCTGAAAGCATGGAAGAAATAATGAACTAATGGCTTTGTTTGCAGAGGTCAACCTTGTCCAGGGAGAGGGATTCTCTTGCCATTCCTAATGGAGTCCTATAAAGTCAGTGGCCTTCCAAACAATGGACTACAGCAGACTTACACTCAGCCCGCTCGTATAAAAGGTGAAAATAACAGCACCTATGGCCTGAGCATCAGAGTCCAAGGCATAGATGGACATCCATATGTGGTTCTCAATAATCAAGACAGAGTGTCCAATCCTTATGCAGCTCCAAAGAATAATGGGCACGTTGATCCTGAAGCTTCCTTTATTGACAACTATCAAGAGTATGACTTCAGAGGAAGCAGGGAAAATATGTCCAGTAACCCATTCGCAGAATATAGAGCCCAGAATCAAAAGAAACCTACTGGCCCTCACAATGGAGTCGCAGAGCCCAGAGATACTCAAGCAAAGAAGTCACCTGCTCTGCTAAACTTCCAGAAGCATCCAGAGATCCTGAAACCTTATGACCCAGAGAGTAACACTCTTGATAACGTCCATAGTGTTCCACCCCAACCTCTCTCTGCAGCTGAGACTAGAAACCTCTATCCAGGGTCCTTGCCCAGGGTACCGCCCTTGGCTGTGGACCATGGCAGATCCAGCAGCATAGACCAGCCCAAAGGCCAGGATCCACCTGTGCAGGATGCAAACAAACAGGCTCAGCCCATTCGCCAACTGCTACCAACAAACGTTCAGACAAGTTTCTCTAAATTTCAACTTCAGCCTAAACCTCAAGCACAAGCACAAGTCAAGGCCCAATCTCAACCCCAGCACAAGCCTCCATCCCCTTCCCCGCCTCACCAACGCCTTCCTGTTCCTCAGCCATCTTCTGCTGCCAGTGTTCCCACTGAACAGCCTTCTTGTAGGACCCCAAGCACAACTAGCAGTGCAAACTCCAGTCTGGAACGAAGTCGAAGAGAGCCTGATATCCTTCCTTTGAGAAGAACTGACTCTAGTGGACCCGTACTTCAGTCCTCGCGCATCCGCCATGCCTCTGTGTCCTCCAGTTCGCCAAGCAAAGACGAGCAGTTGGAGTCACTGTATGCAGAAACCATTAACCGCCATGAGAACCGTCGTTACATTCCCTTCATGCCAGGAACTGGTCGAGACATTGACACTGGGTCCATTAAAGGTGTGGACATGCTCATCAGTAAGTTTGACGGCAAGGAGGGTCAGCAGAGGAGAGGGCGAACAGGCCGACGGAACCGAATCAACCCAGAGGACCGTAAGCGCTCCCGTAGTGTGGATAGTGCTTTGCCCTTTGGTCTGCAGGGAAACACAGAGTACCTGGATGAAGTGAGCCGAAATCGAGGCAGGTCCTCTGAGCATCTGCTCAGGCCATCACAGCTTCTGCAAAAGTCCCCTTTGTCCCCACCGTCCACCTTTGGACGCAGGTCAGCCTTTAGAGAAGTGGCACGGGTAAGCAGCGCACCTGGATCTCCACAAGGAACAGTGTCCAGTTCTACGGCATCTATTGTGGGCTTTAAGAAACCTCTTTCTCGACCCACCATTCTGCCTTTGGACCACAAGGCAACTGAGGCAGGGACGGTAACGCCAAGCACACGGACACTGACCAGTGTGGCTACCACGTCTTTGTCCAGGCCTGTTCCTCATAGCAACAAGAAATCGAGTACAGAGGTAGATGCCAAGGTAAGAAAAGTTTGTGTTTTTTGTTTGTCTTGTTTTCTTGTTTGTTGACAGTCGTTACCTGTTTTTGTGAAACCTTCTCATGTCGTAGGTGTTGGCTGAAATCTGGAATTTTGATAAAGAGTTTTCAAAGAAGGGTTCTGACTGTTTTCTTTTGGTTTGGCATTTCCTTTTGGGAATAAATTAAACTGGACATTTCTGCTTTCACTGACGTTGTGTTTTTCCACACTGGAACAGACAACACCTGATCTTCTCAAAGGTCAACAGGAGCTGTCACAACAAACACATGAAGAGACTGCCAAGCAGATCTTATTCAATTACCTCAAAGATGGGTGAGTTCTCAGAATATAATCCTTTTTTAATTGGCTGAAGTGAACATCACTCTTACAGAGCTTTGCATTCTTTCTCTTGGAAAAATAACCTCCGAGTAATGTTAAGGCAAACAGCCCAAGTTCACACTCATGCAGTTTTCTCGGTTTGGCGTTGATTCAGGATCTCTGCCCTCTCTGTAACCTTCAAAGCCCTGTGGATGTCATTACATCAAATGCCCCATTAAAGCACCCAGCTGGGTTTTATCATAGTCCAGCTCATTGATAACACTGCAGAGATTCAGGCTCTCCAGACCCACATGGAGTAAACTCAGCTGTTAATTGAGCACACCCACTCGCCCCCGCATTCTCTGACTCAGAAGGTAAAGATGTGCCCTGTTGGACCTGAAACGAAGGGCAACGGCAGGTCACTGCAGTCAGACTAAAGGCTGGTCCCTCTTCACTGTTGTCACTACTGCGTTCTGATTAAATGCTAAACGCCACTACGGGTCATTCATTTCCATTTCTTCCGCTCCTCTGCGTCTTCCTCATTCACACTGACCCCCTGCATGTCCTCTCTCACCACATCCATAAACCTCCTCTTTTCCTCTTTCCTGGCAGCTCCATCCTCAACATCCTCCTCCCGATATAATCCTCGCCTCTCCTCTGGACACACCAGCACAAATTCGCGTCTCTAACTTTGTCTCCAAAGCGTCACTCCCATGGAAAATCTTAGCATCTTTTCCTCAGACACCTCCAGCTCTGCTGTCTTTTCATCAGAGCCGCTGTCTCCAACCCATATATCATAGCTACAATTGCTTTTACAAAATTATAAATCCAGTTCTGAGATCTGATTGGCTGAGCCATATTTTAATGCTGCTGACAACTTTTTTTTTTTTTTTTTTTAATGATTAAGGCTGATCTGAATCTATGACTAAATGATCTATTAATATGCAGTTTTAGAGCGTTTTTACTTAATCTTTGTAAACCGTATATAAATAAATTCCATGAATAATCTAATAATCTAAATGTCTTACACTATACATTGGTAAAAGTTGTAATTTTAAAGCTGTTTCTAATGGTATGTAACATCTTAAATTTGGTCAATTCTACACTTCATTTTGTTCTGTTAGTGTAAGATATTTTTTCTGTCTTGGATCAGTTTCTCCTCCTTAGGACACCTTGTTCATTATTAGCCAGCTCCCTGTTTGATTGTTTCAATGGAATTACAGGAGTTCGATGTGTGTATTTGGGATAGCGAGACTCCGTTCTGGGACTATACACCTCCTCCCTCTGGATCGAGTCAGGAGTCCTGCTCTGCTCGCCTTTGCTTAACAAGGGCTGAAGTTCCTCCAGAGCTGCCGCTTGTTTCCTGTACTTGTCTAATCCTGCACGATCGTTGCTCTGCTTCAAAGGCACAGCAGAGAAATCCCAAAGTCCTGCACTGCTCCGCCAATACTCTTCGGTAACCATACACTCTGCTGACGTCATATTCTGCGTGTCAGGAGTTCTGCCCTCCCTGCATTCCTTGTGTGCTTCTTGTAGAAAGATGAAGCAGAGAGATTATAGCCAGCGCAGGATCAGGTGCACTAAACCTTAACAGCCTGGAATTGAGTGTTTTCAGTGACATGAAACCAGCATGGCATGATGCCTGGGCTTCAGAACTCAGTGAGCTTGAAATTATCCACAGGAGGCAGATGTGATGTCAGAATGCTCAACGGCGATTGAAAAAGCTGGACCGAAAACAATGGGATTGTGAAACGATCATCCAGACGCAATCGAACGTTTCATTTGATTGAGGTGCCCAAACTTTTGCACACGCCGTGCATGCACAGCCTGCAATATTTCTGGCCTCCAGACCAAGGCTGTGCCTGCATGACAGGCCGAGGGAAACAAAAATTTCAAAACAATGTTGGATTTGCTCACGTTAGGCGAAGGAGTCCCTGTGTGGTGATGTCATGAAACTGTCAGAGTGCTGAGTGTGTGTGTGTGTGTGTGTGTGTGTGTGTGTGTGTGTGTGAGAGCAGGTCCCATGCTGCAGGTTTCTGTCACAGTATGTAGACTGGAATGCAGACCTGCAGCTTGGTGTCTGTCTCTCTGACTGTAATTCGTACAGTTTCTGTGAAGGACTCCTGCAGTGCTGGTTAAGTCCAGCGCAGACACATTCTCAGGCATGTGCTTGACCGCTGGTAATTAGGGTGGGCGGGTCAGGGGGTGACACATCAAAGCTGAGCATGGTGCCGTCTCAAGCAGACTGCTTTTTTTTCCCAGAAATGTCAAGGATTAAACTCTGATCCACTTCACTCGCACATGCTGGCTTTTGTAACTTGGGAGGATGTGGCGCTGTAGACATGTTCTGTGTGTGTGTGTGTGCGCGCAAATATATGTACACACACTTCAGGGCCTAAATGTCCAGGCTGTGATGAATATTTATGTAAATGATTTTTGAAAAAAACTTCAAATAAGAGACTTGTGTGTTTTTACAGGAGCAACGATAGTGACGACACCACCAAGAGGAAGGTAAACCTGGTTTTCGAAAAGATCCAGACGTTGAAGTCCCGGGCTGCGGGGAGTGTGCAAGTGGACAACAAAGTGAGCCGTTGTTGTGGTGTAGTAATTGGGCTCAGCACAGAGCTAATACTGTGAGCTCCTTATCAGAAGGCTGTCCGCTGTGAGCAGCTTTTTCCCAGGCCGTGCTGCGCTCGCGGCTAATGTTTAGACATGTGCGTGCTGGAGGAGAAAGCGCATGGGTCCAAATGTTAACACTCGCTGCCAAATCCCTGCCTTTGTCTTTGCCATGAAAAATGATCTTTGCTTAAAAAAAAATGCACTGGAGCTTTTCAAAGTCGGAGTAAATAATATCCGCTGGAAAACTTTGGCCAGAATGACGAGAACATGTCTGCAGAGTACATAAAGCATAAATCACTCGGTTTTACAATAAGATTGTGGGGCTCGAGATTTGTTGGTCACTATATTCTCAAGGACTGCAGAATTTATCACCCCCTAATAGTCTTTGCAATGTTTGCCTTTGCTGGTCAGTTTCCACAGACCACTTTATGTAAATGAGCCGTCTAACCAATTACAGTGCTGTTTATCTTGGACTCCGAGCATCCTGGCCAGTCACGGTTCACGGTGCCATTTTTGCATGATTTGTTTTGTTTTCAAGCAATGTTTTAATTTTGAACATTTATCATTCATTATTTTGGTCCAAACACTGCTATATTTAGCATTTAACATTACTGACCGATATTTTAATCACAGTGTATATATAATGTCAAGGCGAGTGTTTTACCTGCTTTAACCGCTAATAAACTTCCTCCCACAGTCTCCAGACCTCGCGGCTCAGTCCAAAGCCCTGCAGGAACAGAAGGCCGAGCTGGAGAAAGAGCTTTCTCATCTCAGAAAGCTACTTGAGGAAGAAAACAAGGTACTTCAAAACTGCATTTATCCAGAATGCATGCTGTGCAGTGGTGACCTAGTGGTTAGGGAACAGGGACCAGGCCCCAGGGTCAGAAGGTCATGGGTTCGAATCCCAGACCAGTAGGTTGCCTTGAGGTACCCTTGAGCAAGGTACCGTCCCCATCACTGCTCCCCGGGCTGGCCCCTGCTGCACGGTGTGTGTGGGTGAAATCCAGAGGTTGAATTTTGTTGTCTCGCTGTGTGCTCTGCCGTGTTTCACAATGACAAGAACAGTCACTTTATTAGAATGACTTTATTTGTTGAGGCAGATGCATTACAAGCGTACAGTAGGTCATTACTTATCACTGAATGGCCTCTTGCTCACAATGCTTTCAATAAAACTGAAGAACATGGAGCCTCTGTGCCTCATCAGCTACATCTCGGGCCTCCTGGACGGTCTGCTTTCCGCGCTGCATTAGCTTCCTCCCTGCCTTCTGAAAATCCCCCTTCAGAAGATAATCATATTAAACTATTACTGGATTTTGAAGCAGACGGGGCCAGAGAAAGCTACAGCTGCCCAGACAGATCGATTTCACCGAGCCTGTATATATGCTCCAGGAGAAATTTCAACAACAAATAAACTGAAAAATGCCAGATTTAAGTGTGTTCACCGCTAAGAACCCATCAGGTTCACTCTGAATATTGACCAAAGTCAACAAATTGTTATTTTATACCTTGTATATTCACATATTTTTCCTTTTATCAGACTCTGAAAGTTCACTCAGTGGTTTAGATATAAACTGTAGTCCAGCTGTTTCTAATCTCATCTGTTGTGCATATAAAATTGTGTATATAATCTCATATTTCTCCCTTCAGAAGCAGGAGGGTTTGAGCGAAGCCCAGGAGAAAGCTGGCGTTGGACTGAAAGACCTGCAGAAGGAGCTGGAGCTGAGTCGGGCCGAATGCAGCAAACTGAAGGATGCATTGGCCAAAACGGAGGCGGACCTGCGCACCACGCTGGAGGAGTACGTTTCGCTGTGAAAGCGTTGTCATTTAGAACAGATCCTTATCACTGCTGAGCACAACTTTCTGTAATGACCCTGTGTTGAGCGGCAGGGACGGCGGGTCAGAGAGAAGTGGTCACAGGGCCGTTTCTGTCTCTGTGCGATAATGGTTGGTCTGTTCAGCTGATCTGTTGAGTGTTATTCCCCAGCGGATGGGCTTGCAGGTGCTTCTACCTGAGATCACTCACAGGTGGGTGACAGGGCAGGTGTGAGCTGGACAGTTAATTGTTAATGGGCTGTACTCACTCTGTGGGCAGGCAGGATTCAGTGTGCAGGTGTGTGTGCTTATTTCCTTTAGAAATATAGTTCTTACACCTAGATTAATTTTATTATTAGAATTATTTTTTATTTTTTGTACATGCCTTATGTTTACATTTACGTCATTTAGCCGACGCTCTTATCCAGAGCGACTTTCAATTACTTCCTTCCTCTGTTCCATTGCACAGTCCTGGAGCAATTCAGGGAGACGTTTCACGGCAGGTTGTTCTTTTAAGACTTTGTTCTAACAACGACGAGACGTGTATCTCTGCTAGGACGTTGTTTAACTTTAAAATGGGACATTTTGATCCCATAAGCTAATCATTTTTGTTAAAACGTTTGTGTGTGGCAGGCTCTTCCAGGTAAAGATGGAGAGAGAGCAGTATCAGACGGAGATCAGGGACCTACAGGACCAGCTTTCAGAGATGCATGATGAGCTTGATGGAGCCAAGCGGTCCCAGACTGACAGCACAGAGAAGGAGTGCATGATGGAGGTGACCCACACATTTCTCACGCTTTCAGGATCAGGTTTTTTAATTTTGTGATGAAGTAAATCTGCAAATATGGCTGTAATGGAAGCTTGTATGGGTGGCGTGGTGAGGAGCGCTGTCTCCTCACAGTGAGAAGGTCCTGGGTTTGAGTCCCGGGGGGTCTGGATCCTTTCTGTGTGCAGTTTGCCTGCTCCCCTTGTATCTGAGCATGTTTCCTCCCACCATCCAGTGACATGTCAGGTGAACAGGTGATGCTAAATTGTCCCCTAGGTAAGTGTGTGTGTGTGTGTGTGTGTACCTGCCCTGCAGTGCACTGGCAACCTGTCCAGTGTGTTTCCCCGCCTTTCACAATGTGAGAGCTGGCACCCTGCGCAACCCTTATCAGTACAAGTGGCTCAGAAAATGAAAAAGAGAATGGAAGCTTGTAGCTTTTAGCATCGGGCAGGCTGCATGCCTGATCAGTAGACTGAAGATGTTCAGAAGTATAGATGACAGACTGACACTGATTAATAAGGGTTCAAGGTGGCGGCTGCTGCAGTTTTAGCTGCGTGACGCTGGTTTGTGTTGCTGTGGAATATTACTGAAACCACACACACACGTCTGAACACTGAATATGAAATTCTGTGTAAATATCTCATGCAAATTTTATACTTCCATGTTTACACTAAGTATCTCAGGCAGCGATTCGATTATGAAGACTTGACGACAGGGAGTAATTATCCTGCTCCCCCTCCTCCTCAGGACCTGTTGCAGCTCAAGCTGGATCTGCAGGAGGTGCTGCTGGCTAAGGAGGAGCAGGAGGAGGTGCTGAGGAGGCGCGAGAGAGAGCTGACCGCTCTGAAAGGAGCTCTGAAGGAGGAGGTGTCCACCCACGACCTGGAGGTGGACAAACTGAGGGAACAGTACGAGAAAGAGCTGCAGAAACTACAGGCGTCTGTGGAGGAGGCCAAACAGGTAACGCAACAACCCCCGGCCATTGTTCCTCTTTCTTTCTTGCTTTCTCTCTCTTTCTTCCTTTTGGTCTTTCTGCCATTTCTATCTGTCTCTCTTTATTTCAATCTGTCTTTTTTATTATTATTTTTTATTTATTTTTTTTTTACTGTCTCTCTCTCTTTTGTCACTTGTCTGTTATGCCCACACTTTGCTCTTTCTGCAGCTTTATTTTGCATGCCCATGCATTCTTTCCTTCATCGTTCTTTAACCACAGCTTTTCTTTTTCTCCTCCCTTCATTCCTGCTTCCCAGCCCAGAAGGCGGGTGGACGTGTGTCCCCGCGCTGTTTGTAAACGCTCCTCCCTCCAAGTTCATACCAGCAGCAGAAGAAGTGCGATAAAAGAGTATTTGATGGATGAATGATGAAGAGGAAGTGTTTCTGAAGCTGTACTGGTGTCGAGGTGTTGAAGGATTTTGGGGTGAAAGTTCTTGTCAGGTTTACGCGTTCAAATGTCCATTTTCGCTCTGGAACGAACAGTCTGTGATCAGAGAAATAAATCCGTCTGGCTCGGCTGAACTAAACACTTCATTTCAGGTTTGCTGTTGTGAAACTGCGACTGTGAAATAACTGAACATTAACTCTGACTTTACTGGATCCTGCGATCACCCTGAGACTTGCCTCGGATTGGTCAGGATGCTCACAACACTGCATATTTGACTGAACTCATTTGAATATTGGTGGCACTTGAACGTCGTTATGTATCAATGATTTGGGGAAACACCTTTTGTGTTTAATTCATGATTCAATTGCAATTTAAATGAGAATATTTTCTTCTTCCAGTCCTGTTTTTGCAAAAAAAGTTTTTTTTTTTTTTGTTAGTTTTTTTTCTGGCTTGAGTGGTAAAAGTAAGGTACTGGCACTTCTAACTTTAACCAGTGAGAACATGTCTGTATGTGATCATTAAAACTGCAGTTTTGTATTCTGATAAAAAAAAATTTACATGCTTTCAAGTTGCGATTTAAAAAAAAAAACAAATTGCGGCCTGGTCGAGGCTGTGGGGAAGGTCCGAGATGGTTGGGGGAGGCTGGATTGCGATGGGGGGCATCATGAAAGAAGAGTGAGACGAGGAGGGAAAGGAGTGAGAGAAGCAGGGGGTAGTTTATGTTGTGTCTGTTGTGTAGAAACGTCCTGTTAGTGAAGGGCGGAGCTCCTTCATATCCTGAATAGGGCTTTCCTTTCACTGTACCCCCCGAAGAGCTGAGATCACATCCTGTCCTGCAACAACAGCACTTCATCTTCCTGACTGAGGCCTAAAATCAGACAACAACTGCATCCTGCTCAGAGGAACGCTCCGACTCTCCACAATACAGCTGTGTCATTGTTTGTTGACCTCATCCTGGCTGTTTCTGTCGCTGTAATGTAATGAACATATTGGAGAACAGCAAGCAGAAGATGATGGCTTGCCCGTGAAGTCATGTTTTATTGTGCATTTATATTTGTGTGACAATTGACTTTTCTTTCGTTGGTGATGGCTGATGGTCTGCACAGGTGAACATGCACCTATTTTATATTTGTGTGACCTCACAAAGTCACCAGGTTAATAACAGGATGTTTTTTGCAACTGACATTCCATTCATTGGCTCCTATGGCTTGGAGAGTGAGTGACTTGTACTGTGTTACTCCATTAAAAAAGTGAGGAAAATGCATCTTTCCATCAAACGAATCCTTTAAGTTGCATCCTTTCAGAGCTTATTGCAGCTCTACATTTTGCAAGCCTACTGTCGATGCTTTGCTACGGCCTGTGTGACCAAAAGCAGGACAGAGGGAGTGAAATTGGAAAACTGTTTAAAAAAAAAAAAAAAAAGTTTGTGAGTGTGGGGTGTTATTGAGCGGCTGCTCTCTCTGGCTGTGTTAGCATTGACCGCTTGGCCCCATGTGGAGAAGAATGCTGTAAAGTGGAGCACTAAATCACCCTCTCTGCTGCTTAATTGCAGTGGCAGGCCGTCACTAATCTAATGGGGCGCTGATGGGGAGACTCGCTGGCCCAGGCTGCCTTCCTTTCCTTTATTTTGTTTCTCTCTTCTGTCTCTTTGTCTCTGCCTGACTGTCTCTGTCTCTCTTTCAGTTTCTCCTGCGCTTTCTCTCATTTATATCTCTCTCTCTCTCTCTCTCTCTCTCTCTCTCTCTCTCTCTCTCTCTCTCTCTCTCTCTCTCTCTCTCTCTCTCGGCACCAATGTAACAAGTGGGTCAGTTTGTTGATAAAGGGGGGAAGAGTGAGAGAAAATGTGATCTCTATACAGAACCACAGTATTCCGAGTTGATCATTCCTCTTTTGTAGTTTCCTGTGTATCTGTAAAGCAGTAATCCTGAAGATTTGATCGGCTTCCGCCAGCATTTGTATCTGTTTAAGGCCGAGGAATGTGAATTAGGTTGATGGAGAGGAGTTCAGGTTGGGGAGCAGTGGTTATAGAGTGTATTATCATCACACACTGAAATACAGTCGCTTACATGGTTTCTGACGCTCTCTGACACAATATTCTCTACAGTGCAAAACCTCACATCCCTTTTGGCTCTTTGACTCCATGTGGGGTAAGAGGGAAATCTGTGCTCTTTTAATAAAGGCTGCACGAAGCACCGCCTGTTCCTGGTTATCGTGATCCGGGTCTCTGCTATGCTGATAGGCCACATCATGAAAACGAGCCTCTAACCAGTCAAAAGATGACCAATCACAGCGTGTGATTAGTTTAGTGTGTTTGGTTCTCTTCATCTATAAGGATTAATAGGCTGATTTCGTTACTATTTAAGACTGATCTGTGTAAATGTCCTCTTTTCTGATTGGCTGCAGCATATTGCTGATTATCCAAAAATGTGTTGGATCACAAAAACCCTCTTTTTAAAATGGGCTGCTTTAACACTGAATGTATAGGTTTGGGAGTGAAAGTTTATTAATATTTAGATTCCAAAACAGTTAAAAAGACTTCAGATTGTTGATAAGCTCTTATCCCTGAATCGGACGGGACGGTGGTCTGGGTGGCAGTAAGTGCTGTTGCCCTCGGGGCAGCAGATGATGTGAGAGTGGTGAGTTGCTGTGTTAGCCAGTGTGTTTGTTTTCCGGAGACTGGGGTGACTGGGCTGTTTGGGAAATGGGAGTCCCACAGGACGCGGTGTGTTTCCTCAGCTGATGATAGCAGCACTGTTTGGGGCTGTTCCACAGGGGGACAAGATTTAAGGGGGGTGTTTGAAAAGAAAGATGAGGAAAGCACTTGAAGCAAAGGGAAGGGGAGAATGAAAGAAGGAGGAAGAGAAAGAATGAAGGGGGGGCATGTTGGGTTGGGGAAATGAAGCTCAGCAAAGGGATCTGATAATCCATCTGCGTCCTGTCCAAAAGTGGTTCAGGGTGTTGCGGTCTAGCCCGGTCTGCTCATATTAGTGATTAGCAGTGTTTCAGTCTGTGGGGTCCAATCAGAACAGAGCTCATTTTCCTTTCAGCAATAAAGGATGCAGAAATACAAACAACCTTTAGAATGAAAGGATGGAGGTTTTTTTTTTTTATTTATTTTTTTAAAAATTAATTTTCAAATTAAGTAATTAATTTAAATGAGAAAACATGTCTTTTTTTAAGACGCAGTTCGTTCTATTGCTGCTGCTTCTTTCTTTTATCTCCTGTTGGCTTGTCAGGGTGGCCTCCTGGTAAATAGGCCGCGATGAGGTTATAACAGGGTGCGGACAGGCTATAGCAGTGACCCGAATTCTTCTGACCATTGTCTTCCGGTATGGGTGCCTGGCATGAGGTGCATGTTCAGGGTTGGCACTGCCAAAGTGTGCGTAAGGATGAGTGTCCCAATAGGCTGCCTGTGGAGAGCTCTGCAGGACAGCAGCCTGTGGAGGATTAAGAGTAGAGGGGAGAAGTGAGGATTTCCCCTTGAACTCTCAATGAGATTGACCTCGCTGGCAGAAGATTAAAAAGCAGAGGAGGGGAGCATATTTTGTACGGCCTGCGTAATGAAGAAAAGACGATACATTTTAATGATGATGCAAGAAACTTGTTTCTGCCGCACGGTGGTTTCTTAGCTTGCTTTAACATCACTTTTGCGATGCTTCTTCTGGAGTCTTGGGGGTTAGACACAGTATGGGTGTTTCCCTTAGTTTTAAATCCCTTCAGAAAGTTTGAAAGCTATGCAGTATTTTCTAGAGTAATTATTTTTTCCAGATCATCTTAATTTCTTCCTGTTCTCTGCATCTTCTTCTTTCACCCTAACTGCCTGCATGTCCTCTCTCACCATAAGCCTCCTCTTTGGTTTTCCACTTCTCCTCTCACCTGGCAGCTCCATCCTCAACATCCTTCTCCTGATATGATCCTCATCTCTCCTCTGTCCAAATCAGCGCAGTCTTGCTTCTCCAAATCGTCCACCCTGAGCTGTCCCTCTAATAAACTCATTCTTAATCCTCTCCATCCTCATCTGTCCACAAAAATCTTAGGATCTTTAACTCTTACACCTCGACTTTTCTCCAGCATCACTGTCTCCAAGCTGTAGAACTTAGCTGGTCTCACTATCTTCATATTAGCCTTCACTAGAGATCTGCTGCATACTTGAACTGGTCATGCAAACTAGAGATGCTGTCCTTTCCATCGTGTGTGAGGCTGTTCAGAGTTCCCTGAAACCTCCATGCTAGAGAAGCCCAAAGCCATGACCCTGTGGCTCAGCTTGGCACCAACCAAATGCTCTACTTTCACAGAAATGTCCTCTTCTAGCATCTCTGATCAGTCCCTGTGATTCCAGTAGACTTACACTTGCTGGAAAGGGGCCAGTGGCTCTCAAGCAGCGCTCCTTCATTTCCCGAATGAGCTCTTCTTCCCTGCTTGCTCTCCTCCGCGTCTATGAGGCTTTTGTTCCACATGGGGTCTATTGTAATGCACACCGGCTGGACGAAGGAACAGACTGAGGCTTATTTGGAGCTCTGAGTGAAGCTTGAGCTTTGGGGCTGCTGCTGCCTTCAAAGAGTGATAAGGTTTCCAGGGCTTGGCTGAGCTGCTTTTTGAGCTTGTGCCTTTATCTTTATCTGTGTCGCGCTCTTTCCTATCCTTTTGTTGAATCAAGTGCTCGGTGCAGATAGCGCGTTAACATTTGCACACTGGAGCCGCGACTTCGCTGCAGGATGGTGTAAACTAGGGCCCAAGCAATATATCGCTCACTCGAAAAATCGGCCGATATTAACGACGAGTTGCACTGATTTTTCTGGACTTTTTTTGATTAAAGTGATTATGATGCAAAATCTTCTTTTCCTTTCGGCTGCTCCCGTTTAGGAGTCGTCACAGTGGCTCAACTGTCTCCATTTCTTCCGGTCCTCTGCATCTTCCTCCTTCAAACCGACCACCTGCATGTCCTCTCTCACCACATCCATAAACCTTCTCTTTGGTCTTCCTCTTTTTCCTCCTTCCTGGCAGCTCCATCTTCATCATCCTCCTCCTGATCCTCGTCTCTCCTCTGGACATGTCCCAACCAAAGCAACCTTGCTTCTCTAACTTTGTCTCCAAAACATCTAACCTGATCTGTCCCTCTAATATACTCATTTCTAATCCTGTCCATCCTCGTCACACCCAACGAAAATCTCAGCATCTTTAACTCTGATGCATCCAGCTCCGCCTCTTGTGTTTTCATCAGGGCCACCGTCTCCAACCCGTACAACATAGCTGGTCTCACTACATTTGCATTTAGCAGACGCTCTTATCCAGAGCGCCTTACATTTCCTGATTACAGGGACAGTCCCGCTGGAGCAACTCCGGGTTAAGGGTTTTGCTCAGGGACTCAGTGGTGGTAGTCCTGGCGGTGGTAATCACTACTGTCCTGTAAACCTTCCCTTTTACTCTAGCTGGTCCCATCTGCCACAGATCCCTCCTGCCACTCTTCTCAACCCATTCCAACCTGCAGTCACTTCTTCACCTCTCTTCCGCACACTCCATTACTCTGAACTGTTGATCCCAAGTATTTAAACTCCTCCACCTTTGTCACCTCTACTCCCTCCATCCTAACCACTCCACTTTCCTCCCTTTCATTCACACTCATGTATCCTCTCTTTGTCCTGCTCTTTTTCATTCCTCTCCTCTCAAGAGCACATCTCCATCTCTCCAGGTTCTCTTCAACTGCTCAGTACTCCCACTACAGATCACAATATCATTTAATAAAGAAGCAAAATGACCATCTTAATTGATGATGATGATGATGAGATTACAGGTGAAGTGAAAGTGACTATTTTGTCATTGTGAAGTGAACCACAACGAAATGTAACCTCTGCTTTTCACCCATGCGCTGTGCAACAGGGGGCAGCTATTTAAAGTGCCCAAGGAGCAGTGATGGGGACGGGACCTTGCTCAAGGGTACCTCGGGGCAACTTGCTGGTCTGGGATTCAAACCCACAACCTTCCGATCCCAGGGCCGACTGCTTAAAATCACTAGGCCACCGCTGCCCCGGTGTCGACAGTGCCATTACAGTCATTTTATTTTGCCAAAACCCGTGTCTGAGAAAGAGTAGCTTGTTAGTGATTATGCAATAACTTTTTTTAAGGGAAACATTTTTACAGCTTTGTTTGAGAATGAAGTAAAAATGTCTTTTGAAGCTTACATTTTGCTTTGGTGCATTTCAAACCCTGTGGATTTTTCTTTTGTACTGAGTGAAGAAGGCAGGATGTTTATCTGCACTTCTACTTCACAGTGGTTTTGATAGAGTGACTGGAAAGACTTGTCCTCTTGGTTATCGGTGTCCTCATGAGGACGTTGTTCACAAAGTCTGAAGAACAGATTGTTCCGGGCTGTTGCTACAGATTTGCATTGTTTAGATAACATTATAAAGTTCTTTGTCTCCAGTACCTGTAGGTGTTGAGAGACTGTCCCTGCAGGATCATTTGAAGCTCAAGGCCACCAGTCGATGTTTGTTGATGGTTTCTGTTTTAATTTAAGGGGAGCTTCAGTGAATTTTTCAAAATTGCTTCATTGTTGAACAGTCAGAATGGAGTTCTTCAGCGTGATAAGACTTCGTGCTCAAGAAAGTCAGAATTGTTCCCAGGGGCGGTGAGTGGAGCCAGACGTCCCGAGTATCTAAGACTTCTTAAAGCTCCTTCACAGACAGTTATTTGATGTAACAGGTCATGAACACACTGCCTGATGCCTGAGAGATTAAGAGGGTACATAACGGTTGCTTTTAGGCAAAATGGTTTCCAAAAATCTAGGTTTAGAGGTGGGTTTGAAAGGGAAAAATGAAACTATTTAATAGGTTTTAAATTATGGCCTCTGGTCGTGTTCACCACCAGTGTGGAGAAGGTTTTTACGGTGCACCATTTCCATAAAAAAACCCATAAATCAAGGAAAAAATTTGAGAAATTTCACTTTAAGGTTAGAGAGCTGGACAGTGTGACGAGCGCTAATGCAACATAATCCAAAGAGAACTACAGTCCATTACAGACCTGTGATTAAAAATACATCTGTCTTCAGTTCGCTGTGGCTTTGAGAGATTTTGCCCTCAGATTAGTTTTTTTTTAATTTGAGCTTTGATGATTTGAGAGTGGATTAGAGCAGATTAAGCTTTTTAGAGGTGCTTTGGTGTGCACGGATGTGACGGGCGACTGGGCCGTGGCGTGTTTGGGTTTGAGACTGCTCTGTGTTTGGGGAACTGCTGTAGGCATCGGTGTCGAGAGCTCTTGGTGTAATTTAGCAGCTGATGGAGTGTTTTTTATTCCAACCCTGAGAAAGACTTCAGCAAGACTATTGTTATGTCGATTAAGAGCAGCTACGGATTCCCACGCAGGTCCCTGTGCTGTCGAATCCTCAGAGCCCAGGTTTAAAGCAGCCCAGGAGGAAAAAACACAAGAGCTGAATGGAGGGTTCTTCACATCTGAGGCTGAAAAGAAACACTCAGTGCAGCACGCACTTCTGAATGTCCACTCTTTTATCTCTTTCACTCTCTCTCCTCTCCCTATCTCTCTCTCTCTCTCTCTCTCTCTCTCTCTCTCTCTCTCTGTCTCACCTTTTTCTCTCTGTCAGTCTCTCCCTCTCTTTCTCAGTCTCTCTCTCTCTCTCTCTCTCTCTCTCTCAGTCAGTCTGTCCTATCTCTCTCTCTCTCTCTCTCTCTCTCCCTCCCTCTCTCTCCCTCCCTCTCGCTCCCTATCTGTCGCTATCTCTTCCCCCTCTCTCTCTTTCTCACCTTTTTCTCTCTCTCTCTGTCTCTCTGTCTGTCTATCAATCAGTCAGTCTGTCCTTTCTCTCTCTGTCTGTCTCTCAGTCAGTCTGTCCTCTCTCTCTCTCTTTCCCTCCCTCTCTCTCCCTATCTCTCTGTCTCTCTCTCTCACCTTTTTCTCTGTCAGTCAGTCTGTCTTTCTCTCTCTCTCTCTCTCTCTCTCTCTCTCTCTCTCTCTCTCTCTCTCTTTCTCTCCCTCTCTCTCTCCCTATCTGTCGCTATCTCTTCCCCCCCCTCTCTTTCTCTCACCTTTTTCTCTCTCTCTGTCTGTCTCTCTGTCTGTCTCTCAGTCAGTCTGTCCTCTCTCTCTCTCTCTTTCCCTCCCTCTCTCTCCCTATCTGTCGCTATCTCTTTCCCCTCTCTCTTTCTTTCACCTTTTTCTCTGTCAGTCAGTCTGTCCTCTCTCTCTCTCTGATTTTCTTTGTTCAGAGTGGATCACTTGTGGGTGAACGAGTTTCATGTTGGACTCCAGGCCTCTGTGAAAAGAGAGGAAAGACCGTCGATGCTTGAAGTGTGTTCAGTGAGCTTGATTAGGACGTGTCTGGAAGGTCATGTGTCTTTGTTTTCGAACAGTGTGCTTGATTAGGAAATTGGGCCGAGAACAGGCTCAGTTATATCTGGTTTCTGGGGTTTTGATAAGAACCGTATCGTTGGTGGTTTTCCAGGAAGTGTGTCTTTTCTCTTTTTTTTCCTGTGTTGTATTGTAACCAATGTGACGGATCACTTGACCTCTGACGCAGTTGATCAAAACATCTGTCACCATGGTGACTGCCCGGGCCCTGACCTGTACCTCTTTCATATACACTGTAAACTCGTGCCATCAACAGCCTGAGCAAAAGCTAACGTGATTATTTAGAAATTGCACCGACGGCTGTAAAGATTCAGTTACTTTAGTCTCATTGTTGACTGTTTGCTTTCAGCTTTTTCTTTCTGTTTCTCTTTGCTCTGTAGCTACTTATTAACTGGCGCCTCCCCCAAGACCCCTTGACCCGAGGAGGTGAGGAACAAGTCTGTAATGGGTTAGAGTTAATAATCTGTCTCCTCTCTCGCTCTGTCTGTCTCCTACTGGGTGAAAGTTGAGGAACTGTTCTCCAGATCTTCCTGAAGGACAGTGTTGTTGTCTCTGTACCTGAGCAGTTCTCCAGATCTTCCTGAAGGACAGTGTTGTTGTCTCTCATGTTCAGTCCAGTCTCTGTACCTGAGCAGTTCTCCAGATCTTCCTGAAGGACAGTGTTGTTGTCTCTCATGTTCAGTTCAGTCTCTGTACCTGAGCGGTTCTCCAGATCTTCCTGAAGGACAGTGTTGTTGTCTCTCATGTTCAGTTCAGTCTCTGTGTGGATTAACCAACACAGAACTATCAAACTGCTCAGGTACAGTGATCTACGTCTGAACCTTCAAGCAGAACAAAGCGTCTAACTGAGGACATGAAGCAGTGAAGAAACCGGTGCAGATGATTCCAGATGATCAGGTGATTCGTTTACTGCTGATGCTGAACGCTGAGTGGTTGGAACCCCTTTATCTAGAACCTTGTATCTTTAGACACTGCAGAGTGGAGCATTAAAATATTTGTTCCTGTTTCTTTAATCTACTCAATATGCAAAAGAAAAAGGTGAGAAAAGCAGTTTCTTTCACTCCAAAAAGGTGATTCACTAGCAGAATATAAAGAAATGAGGGGAGGCTGTAAAATAATAATAGAAATAGCGAGAGTTGTTAGTAATATTCAGTGTTAATGTGAATGATGGTCTCAGGTTGTAACAGGCTGCTAGAAATCTGGCTGCGTGTGAGATCAGCTCTCTCTAAACTGATTGAGACTGATTAAGTCTGAATGTGCTCTCGCCGGGAGTTAGCAGAGCGCTCAAAGTACAGTTCAGTTTTCTGAATGAGCAGCATCTCCTCTGAGCCTCTGCACTGCAGTAACCCTCACAAACTGCCCTGAATATCAGGAGGGGGCTGAGGGGGGGGCAGAAACTCACAGCTGCAGAGAGGAATCTATTTCTAATGGTTTACAACTGATACAGTGAATGCATTTCTTTTAAAGTATGAGCCAATCAGAAGCTAGTCCTGTCAGCTTGTCCTCGTTTTCTCACAAACCCAGTACATTATTGTCTAGACAATGTACACACACACACACACACACACACACACACACACACACACACGGTTGCACTGAATACGTCCTCATCTGACTGGTGGCTAATCACTGGCTCTGTTCTGGATGCTTCACTCCATTAGTGCTGAGGCATCTCACATCCTGTCAGACCAGATTGCTGTTCCAGAGTATGAACCTATTACTTACTGTGTGTGTGTGTGTGTGTGTGTGTGTGTGTGTGTGTGTGTGTGTGTGTGTGTGTGTGTGTGTGTGAGCCCAGTCTATCTGTACCAGTCTAGCTGTATGTAATGGACAGTAAATGTTTTTATAGCAAGATTTGGAGACAACCACTGTAAACCAACCATACAGCTCAGCTTAGGGGGTGTGATTGATTGATTGATTGATTGATTGATTGATTTTATTATTATTTTTGTTTGTTTAATCATTTAGATTTTTCTTTGATGTTTGATTTTTGTTACTGTTTGGGTTTATGATTATTTTTGTTTCGTCTTTGGTTTGGGTTTTCTTTGATCTGGTTTAAGACTGAATCCCTGCATCTTCTATAACCCTTAAATCCTCAAAGCTCTTAAGAATGAGATTTAATAATTAATATGAACAGTGTGAAGGAGTTTGGTTAAAGCAGAACTGAAACAAAGCAAATATCGTTGAGACTGTCATGCGACGATCTTCAGATGAGAGTACGGTGTTCCTTCTCTTGATGACAGAACCTGTTTGTTGACATGCCTGCATAAGTGGCGTCTGACCGGCTCTTCCAGTTTTAGGACAGACCTCGCTGTGTTTAAGCTTCCAGTTGTCATCAGCAGGCAGCGAGTGGCTTCTTACTTGGCAGCCATCGCTACATCTAAGATTTCTATTTGTTTACCACAGAGAGAGCGTTCCTGACTCTTTTCCTGACACCTTTTATTGTCTGGGGTCTGAGCTTGTGCAAGACCGCTAGGAAGCCTCTGGGACATGTCGCACACGTCCAGCAGAGCCGCGAAACCGCCAGAGCCGGTTCTTCCATTCATAAGAGCCGGCGTGGAGAGGTCAGAGCGAAGCCAAGAGCACTGTGGCCAAATCCTGCCTTACAAATCCACACAGCCACCAGCGGAGCTCAGCCTAATTAGAGAATTTGGTCTTGTTTACAGACAAATGCTTAACAAGCAGCAATGCTCAGGCTTAAATGGACCCAGAAGACTTTTAAAAAGTGGCAGGTGCAGGCCATTGAGGGGCTGCAGTGGTCATGCCCAGCTGACTCTAAATGGACAGGAGTGATTATCTGGACTGGATCAGTCCGCTAATTCCTCGCACTGTTAGGAAGCAGGCATGTGAGGGTTTTTTCCTTCTCCGTTCACTCAGGCCTTTAGCTTCAATCATTTATCCTGTGAATGAAATCAAGCAGCCATCGCTCGTTAAACTCCCGTTGGATTTGTATTGATGTCTCCATAAACTCAGATTGTCTTAAAGGAGCTTTATAGAGATGAAATCGGATTAATGAATTTAGCCGGCGACGTTCGAGTGACTGTCCAGTCAGATTTGTCCGGCGTCCCTTCCTCTTCTCTGGCCTCCTCATTCACGCAGCACAGAGAGGAAAGGACTGCATGTGCTTCCTCCGAGTCACATGAAGCGACTCCTGTCTCCTGTCACTCCTGATTAGTCTTGGGCTCAAAGTCCCAATCTATGTGTTTGGTTATTTTTCTTTATTCAGACAATTCAGTGTTTAAAACTGCACAAGATTTGGTACGTTTTGTGATCAATGGTAACGCCACGGCACACACTTCCACACTTTTTGGGGGGGACAGTGTCCTACTATTTAGGGACTAGGCCCTTAGGATCTGAAGGTCAAATCCCTGCCCTGAGATACCCTTGAGCAAGGTACCGTCCCCATCATGAGGCTTGAGTCCCTGAGGCTGCATTTCGTTGTGGTTCACTGTGTGCTGTGTTACACAATGACAAATAGTCACTGTCACTTTCACTTTCCCTCAATTATATTTTCCTGTCTACTTTTAACCATGATCCTGGTCGACCTTCACTCCGTGCTCCTCTCCCTTTGAGTCTACACTTCCCAACTTTTATTTAAAGAGTGTCGAAGTGTAAGAATGAAGCCAATAGTGCCAGACTGGTGCAATTAAAGATCAATGATTACCCACCTTTGCTTCATCTCTCTCTATCTCTCTCTTTCTCTCGTTCTCTGTTCTTTGTGTGTGTTCAGAGTAATGCAGTGGTGTGTAAGGAGAAGGCGGAGATGGAAGGGGCGCGGGGGGCAGCAGAAGGTCAGGTGGGCCGACTTTCTCAGGAAGCGGAGCGGCTGAGGAAGAGGGTGCAGGAGCTGGAGAACGAGGTGGCCAAACTCAACCGCATCATTGATGAGGCCAAGCTGCAGGAGAGCAGACTGGGAGAGAAGGCCAACCGCCTAGAGGTGAGACACACACACACACACACACACACACACACACACACCCCACCTTGAAGTTTCAAACCCAAAAACCATCACTGATTTAAAAAAAAAAAAAAAAAAGGTTGGGAGAGAGATGGTGGCCAATAAACTACTTTAAGCTTCAGATGTGATTTGTCTTATTTATATGGGACAAAGTATAGACCCTTTGCCTACAGTATATAAATACATGAATAAATATAAATATATATAAGTTCATTATATATACATTTTAAAGTTTAATTAGAGCTGCTATTATTAGTTAATATTGGCAGTCAACTCCACAACTGTTATGCTTTATATTATTCATTTTATATTATTCAGTGACTAAATGGAAACAGCATGAACAGGCGGAGTTAATGTTTTATTGTTCCTCGTTTAGAGTTAAAAATGGAAGGAATATTCAAATGAGCCAGTAAAATGATTTGACCAGATTAATAATAATATGACAATCACAAATTATAAATCTGTTCCCGCTCGATTATAAACTATATTCAGAAAAGGTTTTGTGACAAGAGTTCATGGTTGTGACATCATGACCATTTAATAATTTTTAATGAGGAAAATGCATAAAAATGCTCCCTAGTGGTTAGGGAGTCGACCACAGGATCGGAAGATTGGGGGTGCAAACCCCTCACCAGTAGGTTGCCCTGATTCCCTTGAGCAAGGTACCGTCCCTGTCACTGCTCCCCAGGCGCTTTCATAGCTGCCCACTGCTGCATGGTGTTCGTACGGGTTAAATGCAGAGGTCCCATTTCGTTGTGGTTCACTGTGTGCTGTGCTGTGACCTCGCAGTGACGAGAATAGTCACTTTCACTTTCACCTTTACATCATCCAGTTGTCTTCATGTCATTCGAATCCTTGAATTATGACTCTTTTAAAGTCCCTATGTGGTATTTTTTTTGTGTGTGTGTATGGCGGCAGAAAGGGAAGAGGCAGTTGGAGGAGTCGCTTGCTGAGGTCAAAGAAGAAGAAGAAGAAATGAGTCGGGCCAACAGAGCGTTGACGGCACGCTTGGAGGAAGTGCAGGTCAGACGCACTTCTGAAACACACCGTAACACACAGATCGGAACACCAAAGGTCTTGAAAAAGACTCCATCCTCTGTATTTTTTATTTTTTTTCTCTTTTTCCTCTTCAGAGAAATCTGACCAGATTGACGCAGGAGCACCGAGAGCTAGAGGAGCGTCTGAGGGAGGAAAGGAGCTTGAAGGAGAAGTTCAAAAGCACAAAGAATGAGATCGAGGAGGAGAGGAGGCTGTTAGACAGAACTGTGGAGAAACTGCAGAGAGAGGTGAGACTGATGGACCGCTGATATCATCCTGAACCCAGGCTTCTCTGGCGAGAGCTGCTGGGCCTCCAGAAAGTCGTCTTGGTGTAGTGTGTCTTGGTGTAGTGGACAACCCCGGTGTCCTCCTGCATGCTGTTTTAATTTGAGCAGACAAATTGATTCGGAACCTGTCCAGGGTGTGTCCCCCCGTCCTTCGCCCTGTGTGCGCTGGGTTGGACTCCAGCACTCCCCCGCGACCCCGTTTGGGACAAGCGGCATAAAATGATTGACTGAAAATTGATTCGGAAACATTCGGATCTGCCTTTATGTGGTTTGAGTGATCAGACTGTAGTCTGGTTACATTGCATCCTGGGATGCATCCAGTCAACTAACAGCTTCACTATTAAGCTTTTTGGAACTTTATTCTTGTCCTAAAATGCTTTTTCTTAAAAAAAAGTAATTTACTTTACATCTTTTTGCTTCCTGTTTTTATTCTCTATCTGAAATGACCTGTTAGAGCTCCTTTATCTCCAAAGGGGTGTGGGGTCAGCAGGCAGGGGTGTGGCCAGATATAGGAAGGGTGGAGTTAGTGTAACCTATTGTGTGATGACGTCCGTGTACATTGTGGTATCACCGGAGAACGAGTTCCTTTCCTCAGAAAGCTTCTCTCTGTCGATGGTACTTTAAGCCATCCATGTTCCATGTTTAAAGACTTCTAACACACCATCTAAAAGGCAAAAGAAAATATAGGTTATATAAAAATATATAAAATCCATGTAGGTATTGTCCCCAAAGCTTAAAAGTCAAAAAAAAAAAAAAAAAAAAAAAAATGGAGAAGGCGGAGAACTCACCTAATGGGTGAGTCCCAGTTCAGGAGGATTAATGAATACCTCCCACTGAACTGTCTTCAAATGAATCAAGTGCATCCAGGCACTGCTTTCCAGACTCCTTTTCAAATGGTGTTATTGGCTTCAAACGTTAAATAACAAACAAATAAATAAAGTAAAATTAAATCGACCAGCTCTGTTGGCCGTTTAGAAATCGTGCCCTGTAAATCCAAACTGGTCCAGCGTTATTATATAATATTGTAACAGTTTATTCGCTGCTGCCGAGCAAACCAATCCAACTATATGTCTGAAAATCAGTATTTAGTTGTTTTTTTGTCTTAAAATTTTGGAAGAGAAGACATTTAGTGTTTATTTGGTTTTTATTGAACGTTGAATTCGAGGCATTTCTGGCCTTTTGCAGTAAAAAATGCTCTGATTGGCCTCCAAAAAAGAAAGGATGGATGCATTTTAAGTCATAAAATTTCAGCAGATATAAGTTGAGGCATTTTCTTGTTGGCAAACAGATTCAGCTAAATCACAGTAGCACAAGTGGGTGTTTATGAAGGGTGTGTGTGCGTGTGTGTGTGTGTGTGTGTGTGTGTGTGTGTGTGTGTGTGTGTGTGTGCTCTGACTACAATAGGCCTTTGTAAAAAGATGAACATTGTTTTTAACCTGTGTTTGTGGGTAGATGAGTGAAATCGTGGAGGCGTCTCAGAGCTCCACGCAGGAGCTCCAGGAGCAGATAGACGCGTACAAGGAGAAGAACAGGAAGGAGCTGGCGGAGCTCCAGAGGCAGCTGAGAGACAGAGGACTGGAGCTGGAAAAATCTCGCCTAACCGCCAAATCTCTGCAGGAGGAGGTGGGTGGGACTGCAATTACAGCCAAACTGTCGCCAAACACTCCCCCATTTTAGCTATAAACACAAACTCAACCAGCTTTCTTGTTGTTACATTGACTTTAACCCAGACTTCGCAGCTGGAAGCATCAACAAGATGTAAGTCACTGCCTTCAGAGAGAGATTTACATTCACATTTACATTTACGGCATTTATCAGACGCTCTCATCCAGAGCGACTTCCACGTCCTAACTACAGGGACAGTCCCGCTGGAGACGCTCAGGGTTAAGGTCTTGCTCAGGGACCCAGTGGTGGTAGAGGTGGAGGTGATAATCACTACTGTCCTGTAAACCTTCCCTTTTACTCTAGCTGGTCCCATCTGCCACAGATCACTCCTGCCACTCTTCTCAACCCATTCCTACCTAGGCCCTATATTCAGAAGGTCATGGGTTTAAATCCCAGACCAGCAGGTTGCCCTAAGGTACCCCTGAGCAAGGTACCGTCCCCATCACTGCTCCCCGGGTGCTTTCAACAGCTGCCCCCAGCTGCATGTGTTTGTGTGTGGGTTAAATGCAGAGGTTTGATTTCGCTGGGTGTTGTGCCGTGTACTCACAATGACAAGAATAGTCACTTTCACTTAAAAGGAGCTATGTCCTAGGTCAAGAGGAAAAAATAATGGCACCATCACACCGAGCACATCTGTTGTTTCCGGACCAGGACGATGCGCCATCATTGATGGAACAATAAATTCTGAATTAAACATCAAATTATGAAGAAAAATGTCAGGAAATCTGTCTATGGACTCTGAACATCTCTCATACATCTGCCTCACTCTGATCTGTAATATTGAATCATTTTTCTCAGTATTTAAGAAGAACTTTATATCCTGAAAACCTACAGTCCAGAAAGAAGCAGAAGGGCTTTTAAAAATAAACACTTGAGAAAGACGCACCTCATACTTTGCATAACTGAGATGCTTTCATTTCTGTTCCTTCCGTCCTTCCTCCTCTCTTCTGCTCTCTGGCTGTAGAAGAAGAGCAGTCTGCTCTGGGTTCAGTAAAACTGAGACGATTTTTTTTTTATTATCTACTTTTGAAGGGGGTCTCCGACCCCTCCAGTTTATACACTCAACAAACCCCGTGACCCTTGACCTCTGTTGATGAGATGCAGTTAGGGTCCCTTAGATTGTCACCACTGTGGCATGTGGGGAATGTTATTGTTTGATATGGGAATTGTGAGTCAGTTGAACGTGTGTGTGTGTGTGTGTGTGTGTGTGTGTGTGTGTGGTATGTAGGCCAGTGGTGCCCTGCCCCCAGCCTCTTTAAGACTGGAGTGGAGAACTGAGCCTGTTTAACATACTCAGCTTAAACATTCCTCCAGTCTCATCAGGCTTTTGAGAGCTTAAACTGGATCTGGTGTGCATATAAATAAATACCACGTCCAAATATATGCAAATATAAGCAAATAACTGCAGACGTTTAGATGCCTGCTGGTCATCTGATGCTCTACATCATCTCTACACTGTCATCGTTCTGCACACTTTTATAGTTGCTTTATTTTTGCTGCAATTTTCTGCAAAGGAAACCGATGATCATAAAACATTGGGTGTTTTCTGTAGTGATGGAGCTCCATCCAATTAAAACACAAGATCTGCACAGCCCAGTTCTGAGGGGGCTCTAAGGAGAGACTCTATTTTAAGCATGATCCTAAACAGTGAACCCACAGCCATTTATACACTAAACCTCTGAAAACTTATGAAAGTGAGTATCGACATGGTGAAACACAACGAAATCCATCCTCTGCTTTTCACCCGCACACACCTGGAGGAGAGCAGTGGACACTTCCTTGCTCAAGGGTACCTCAGGGCAACCTACTGGTCTGGGATTCAAACTCACGACCTTCCGATCCTGGGGCCGAGTCCCTAAACACGAGACCACCGCTGCCCCGTGTCAGGTTATTACAGCATCTCGTTTTGTCTTCTTCACCTGTCGGCTTGGTTACTTTTGGTTATCAAGTCACGTCAAGTAGGATTTTATTGTAATTTTGGTTATAAATACATATTAATGTTTTTAAAGTGCTTATAACCTAAATAATAACCATTGATAATCTCATTTTAAATACCTGTAAAGTGGAAACAGTTGTGTTTTGGCTTTATGCTGCCCATTCTCTTCCAGGGAAATCAATTTTATTTATATATAAAATAAAGTGTGTGTGTGTGTGTTTGTGTTAAACACCTGTGTCAGCAGTAGGTGTGTCAAAGTTGCTCATATGACAGGTTGTCTGGACAGTCTTGTAAGAATAATGCATATTTGTGTGGGTCTGGAGGAAGTGTGTGAGTGTCGAGAGAAAGAATGACGTGTATTCGGAAGAGAGAGAGAACAATAGGCAGAGAAAAGTCAGATATGAAGAGACATGATGTTCAGGCCCTTCCCTGCACAGCTGTGTGTGTGTGTGTGTGTGTGTGTGCTATTGAGAGTGGAGAGATTTTGTTTTTCTCAGGCACACACAGGTCTGAATAAATGTCCATCTTGTGTCGTTCATGGATCTAATCACTTTGCAACATCTTCATCAGTGGGACAGGGTCCTGCCGCGGGACCACCGGTGACAGGATTTATTATTATTAGGTGTATAAATGGACTAATAATACTTGCCCAGTGATGGTCCTGTGAGGGGTCTTAAAGAAGTGGCGCACACACACACACACACACACACACACACACACACACAGAATGCATACACACAATTATTATTTTTTTAATTCTGTGCATGAGCTTAGCCCTGTTATTCTCAGGTTTTTGTACAAAATCACTCCTGAAAGTACACACACACACACACACTCCTCAGTTGTTTCTACAGCTGCTTCCTCAAGTCTGATCTGATCCCTGCTTCAGCTCCAAACACACCCTTAGCGCACACTCCCACACTGTAGCGCACACTCCCACACTGTAGCGCACACTCCCACACTGTAGCACACACTCCCACTGCACCTCGCACTCCGCATGCAGGTACTCGTCTCTTTGTGTTTTCCCGTCCCTCTGTCATTTGTTACTGCAGTCACAGAAAAGAGGTGAAAACAGACACCTGTTTATCTGACGCACACACTCCGCCGTGTCACTCTGGAGGTCTTGGTCATGGGGAGAAGCGGCTGCACATTCTTGGCTAAGGCAGCATCTTGTGGCCGAATGTGTAACTACAGAAGCAGCGCGGGCGGGAGTGTGTTGTTGCGCTGAGGTGATGAAAGCTGGAGCGGACGGTGCCGTGTGTACGGCTGAACGCACTGATGTGATACATTTCTCCAGTTTATCTCTGGGTTTAATGGAGTTACGATGGGTGTAAATGAAAACTATTCCATTCCGAACTCTAACATCACTATGGATTCAATACTTTTAAAGATTCAAATTGAATTTGAATGTAAATTTAGAATGGTTTATTTCTAATATTCTCATTTTTCAAAGTTGAAAAATGCACTCCGTTTACAAAAGACTCTGGAGGGCCCAGACGTGAAATAGCAGTATTGTGTTCAACTTTTATTACGGCTGAAGTTCAGACTTTATTGTATATTACTGAATTTGGCATAAATGAATAATAGTTTCTAGCTTTCCAGAATAAATACAGTTGGACCTTCACACTGATGAATTTGCACAACTGTAGGTAGAACTGCTTTATGGAAGAATGTCCGCTCACATGTTGAGTTTGTGTGTGTGTGTGTGTGTGTGTGTGTGTGTGTGCGCAGCTAGCTCAGCTAGAAGGAGACCTGAGGCAGTGTAGCAGAGAGAAAGATGAAGCAGAGCAGAGGGCAAAGGATCTGGAGCAGAAGGTCTTCGAGCTGGAGGTGAATGCCGAAACCAAAGCCCAGAGCAATGAAAAGACCAAACAGTTCAAACTGCTGGAGGTAAACACACACACACACACACACACACACACACACACACCAGCAACAAGAATGTGGAAACATTATTCGTAATATGTCTATTGGCTTTATCTTGTGATTTGATTATGCAGATCCTCTGAGGTCTACAGCATCCTTAGCTTGCCATGACTCATATATATTATAATAACATGTACAAAAGCCTTGAGCCACCCCCTTACATTATCACATTTATCTTCCTAAAGGACAACATTTTTGGCTCTTATTTTCAGTGGTTAACCCCTTTATCTAGAACCTTGTACTTTTGCTCCAATTTCTTTAATGTGATCTTCACAGTATGACCCAGTTAAACCCGCTTCCTCCCTGTTTATGGAACTCCTTTTGCTCCTGATCATCATCATCATCATCATCATCATCATCATCATCATCATCATCATGATGTCTTTGACATTGTCCTGCAGGATCGTGTCTCTCAGCTGGAGATGGACCTGGATGAGGAGAGGCAGAGTGGGGACCTCCTGATGGACAGAATAGACCGAGGCAGAGAGCAGGTCAGTGTGCCTCACCTCACCTCAGCTAAAAACAGTGGCGATAAAGTAAAGCAGGCTCAGAGACCCGGTCAGCAGGAGGTTACTGAGTAGCGGACAGGGATTTAGGCACTCATAATGAAGATGGATGGCGTGATTGCTAAAATGTAATGCTAAATGTATTATTTAGACATCAAGGTTACATTTCATTACTTTTTGACCTTTGAAAAATATGATTTTAAGCATTGAGCTGAAATACCTGATACGATCACCGCAGCTCCTGAGTAAAGTGCACGTTCAAGTTTGAAATATCTGCAGAACACCGTGCCAGACACGCTGCCATGTCAGTGTCCCTGCCGAGCTGAGAGTAACCCACCTCCCAAACTACCCAGCAAGAGCAGAAACCCTGAGTTCAGTGGTGAATGGGTCAGGACGGTTCTCCCAGTACCAAATCCCAGTTCTCAGTTGCACTACCTACTAAAATGTTAATGTAAAGGTCTCAGAGTTCATTCATGCTCTGGATGATGTTTTTTTTTTGGTCTGTAAGTGGATCTTGCGTAATCGTTCGCTCTGGCAGGCTGCCCCTGCATGTAACTCTGCCTGTCCAGTTTTCTGGCATCAATTAAAAGCTCTTTCTAAAGCGCCGCCACAGCCAAAATACTCCAGCTGCCAAGCTTCTGAGGTCCTTTCAGAGAGAGGGAGAAGGTTGGGGAATACCCCAGCAGAGATTTAATGTAGCTATCAGAGTGAGCTTATGCGGTTTTATGTTCCGGTTCCTCGTCTAACTGAGGTAAACGGGTTCAGCACCTGTATGACTCGCTGGCTTTGGATCGATAGGATACAGCGTTCAAAAGTCCCGAAAAAAGGAGTGTCATTTATAATACTGTCATTTACTACACATGGAAACAACAAACCTCTGAATCGAGTGCATTCAGTGTGCGTGCGTGTGTGTGTGTGTGTGTGAAAGTTCCTCTAGAAACAAGGCATTTATTTTCACACAGCACATGGGAAGTAAGACATGTTTACACTTTAAACTCTGGCCCTGTTTTAGGCCCTTCCTTTTCTTGTGTATTGTTTATAAAGAAGCTCCTTTTTCCCATGACACAATAAGATTCCTGCGTTCGACGGCACCTGTACCTGTCGGGACGCTTTTAGATGGGCAGTGTCTGAGCCTGTACCTGTCGGGACGCTTTTAGATGGGCAGTGTCTGAGCCGAAGTACTGATGAATAAAAGAGGGCATGATATTGGGCCTTTTTAACTTTCCTGTTTATATTAATACAATGGTTAGGAATTCAGGAATAGAGCCAACAGTAACAGCACGGTGGTGCTCTGAGAGGGTTTAGAGGGAAGTGCATTATGGGGGGTTTGGTGGCACATCAGGAAAGGCACACCTGCACCTCTTGGCATCAGGTGCAGGAACAAGCATCTAAATGACTGTAATCTCTCTCACTCTCTCTCTCTCTCTCTCTCTTTCCATCGTGTGTGTGTGTGTGTGTGTGTGTGTGCTGCTGAGTTAGCACCCTGCAGCACACACTGGTGCACACACCCCATCGCTCACCCCGGCACTACACTGTCACACACTAATTGGCATAAAATATCATCCTCCATTACCACCGCATGCCAGCTTCCAGCCGCCTTCTCATCCTCCCTCCATCAATCTTCTTCTCTTTTTGTTCTCTTTCTTTTTGGACCGCTTCTGCTTGATCAGGAAAGTTGTACGTAAGTTTAGGGGTTTCCTCTGGGGGGGGGTACTTATTACCTCAGATCTGCCTTTCCAACAGAAATCCTGTTTGCGCTACAAGTCAGAAGAAGTCCTGATTCTTTAACGGTTTTCTTACTGAAAGTGGGAGAATTTCTCACTGCACAATAAGAACTGTGCATCTCTTCTTTTCCATTTTAATGTGTAAGCGAAGCTTGAACACAGCAGACGCACTTCCTGTTGCGTTATTTTGAAGAATGAAAACATGAAAATAATGTTTTACATGGAGCTACATTAAAAGAAGCTCTTGCCTCTATTTGCACAGCGGCAGGAGAGTAAGCCGCATGGTTGGGGTTTGTGACGAGGCCTAATTTGAGTAAATTCCTTGGACCTGATTTTTTGGAAATGTTGTGAATCGCCCTTCCCATCTGCAGGCTGTGAGAAGTGACCGAGGCTGCTGGTTATTTCTGACCGTGTTGGTCTCCAGGTTCACTGGGGTCCGGTTCCTGGAGCTGCTGGAGGTGTGCTGCAGAATGCCGCCCGGCCAGAATGTGAACAGTTGAGCGAAATCACGCACTCGGCTGATCACGCGGCCCTGGGAGTGTAACATAACGCTCACGGAACCGCCTCGTGTGAAAGGAACACGCCGAGTGGAAAGGAGACACTGTCTGAATCCTTTCCTTTTCTTCTCTTATGACACAGAATATTCGTGCGCAGTGAAAAGCGCTCTGGCTGCATGGAGGGCTGATGACTGACGGCGTGTGATGACTGTACGCTTGTGTTTCAGGATGTACTGAAAGTGACTCTGCAGCACAGCAAACAATTCAAATCGTTCATGATCAGGTCTTGATTTTTAAATTGGCCACTGTGCGGAAGCATTCTTCCTATTGGCCGATCAAACCGTGGGCTAATTTGCATATCTTGCATACTAAGTATTTAATAAAAATGTCATTTTCCTCACCTCACTATTCATCCATGTATCAGGCCTTTAGATACTAGGTGTATTTAGAGTTTTAGGACAGGTTTATTTGCCTTTCACAGAGACACTACACAGAGTTACAGGGAGAAATGAAATGATGTTTATTTTTAGTACTTTGCTTAACACAAACGAAGTATAAACAAAGTATTAAACAATAAATTCAATGTAAATAATGAATACAGTATAAAAATACTATATTCATAAAAGTCATTTTTTGGCAAACACAAATGTTAGATATGGATCTGTAAAGAGATGGACTGAGAAAATGGTTCTGTCTGGAACCAAGCCAGGTTCCACTATTTTTTGCTTTATAGGACCTTAGGAAAAAAAAATCCCACAACTCAAAGTGTATATCAAGAGCAAACATGCAGCCGTGATCCTGAGCAGGATTGTGCCCATAAGGTGAAAGGCTGAGAAACACCCTGAACCTGAACGAGAACAAGCATGGTGATGCGGACCATTAATGAATTCGTTCGAATCTGATGAAAGTAAAAGGGAAGATATGCCGCTCATGTTTAAAAAGATTCTTTCAGAGTTGATGGTGCACAAAACTGGGCTGTGTTGCCAAATCTTGATTTTATCAACAGGACATCAAAAGAGAGCTCAACGCGGCTCGGGCCTTGTGTCACGTTATTATAAACATGAACTCGTTTACAGAAATCTGCTCAGTAATAGCTTTACAGACGATCGTCCTCCAGTATATTTGTCTTCACGCTGAAAGAGGCCGACGAGGCATTCGCTAAGATTAAAGGGAGAAATGGAGAGTCTGTTTGATAGGAATCTTAAAGCTGAGGGATAATTAGCATTGGAGGAATGTGAAGTCGTATGGGAGTGCCATAAATCATCGTCCTCCATATTTCTTGCCAACCGAAAAAAAGCAAGAGCTGCTCCTAAAATAAAACCCAACTTTTGGCTACTTTTACTGAAAATAAAGTGTAAATGATATATTACCTCTAATCTTCTTCTTCTTCTTCTTTCGGCGGCTCCCGTTTAGGTGTCATCAATCTCCATTTCTTCTTGTCCTCTGCACCTTCCTCAGTCAGCATCCATAAACCTCTTTGGTCACCCTCTTCTCTTTCTTGGCAGCTCCATCCTCAACATCGTTCTTTTTATATATTCCTCATCTCTCCTCTGGACATGTCCAAACCAAGACTTTGTCTCCGAGCTGTCCCTCCTATTATGCTAGTTTCTAATCCTGTCCATCCTCGTCACACCCGGCGAAAATCTCAACGTCTTTATCTCTGATCCCTCCAGCTCCGCCTCCTGTCTTTTCATCAGCGCCAACGTCTCCAACCCGTACAACATAGCTGGTCTCACTACTGTCCTATAAACCTTCCCTTTTACTCTAGCTGGTACCCGTCTGCCACAGATCACTCCTCCACTCTTCTCCACCCATTCCAACCTGCCTGCACTCTCTTCTTCACCTCTCTTCCACACTCGCTGTTAACTGCTGATCCCAAATATTTAAACTCCTTTACCTTCACCACCGCTACTCCCTGCATCCTAACCACTCCGCTGTCCTCACTTTCATTCACACTCATGTGTTCTGTCTTTGTCCTACTTTTATAGCGCTCCTCTAAATATTTAGATTGGGAAATTCTACTGGAAATAGCTGTTGAATATTTAACTCTGTACGCTTATGTAGATTTCTAGGATTGTGTCTGTAACATTGCTTGTCTTGCTGTAACAT
This sequence comes from Hepsetus odoe, assembly GCA_017165825.1. NCBI lineage: Eukaryota > Metazoa > Chordata > Actinopteri > Characiformes > Hepsetidae > Hepsetus > Hepsetus odoe. The sequence goes on from CM029391.1 coordinate 15,744,174, forward strand.
TTATTGACTGGCATTTAAGGTCTGGGATCTTGATGTGTGAAGCGTCACAGAGGGGTGTCATGCCATCTCATGAGCTTGAGATGGTGTGTGTAGATGGAACCTGTCTAAGAGTGGTGTTCATGGTGTGTAACAGGTGGAGCAGTTGAGGAATGAGCTACTACAGGAGAGAGCCAGCAAGCAGGACCTGGAGTGTGATAAGGTTGCCCTGGAAAGACAGGTAAGCGCCTCGCATGCCAAGTCAGCACATCATTTTGGGATTTTCACATCACATGAGCCATTCACATGTTCAGGTTTATTTACTTGCTTTTGGGCTCAAATAATAAATAAATCTCAGCTTCCAGGTGTTACCATGGTAACCCAGCCTGACCTGTCTCAGTATATTCCCAACATAATCTCCCATTGAAGAAAAATACAGCAATACAACCAGTGGTGACTGATGTAAGCAGGTGGTCTAATTACTCACTCATTTTCTGAGCCGTTTGTCCCGATTAGGATCCCAGGTGGTGCTGGAGCCTATCCGCACTCTCGCGGGCCCCCTGCACAGGCTGCCAGTCCATCGCAGGGAAGCAGGTCTATTAAGTGAGCGTTGAAAAGAAGTAAAACATAGAAAGAGCGAGTGACCCTTCACTGCTGAAATGGGCAAAATTGAATAAAAATCCACGAAAGAGAAGAAACTCTATCCTTTGTGTCTGAATGACTCGGCTGAGAATAACTCATAAATAAAATGATGGTCATTTCAGTGCCGCTCAAAAGCTGCTGAAGTCCCAGAGCTTGGGTTCCAGTTTTATTCTCAGCAGCTGCATTTGATATTCAGGTTCTGCTGAAGTCAACAGTCAGCCAGACCTGCTGGGTTCGATTTATTTGGATATAAACTCCACAAACCTCCCGGGACGGGTTTGGCAGAAATGTTTTATTACACAGAGAGACTGTACCACCCTGAGAAAACGGCCTCAGCTTGCGCAAGCCAGAGGCCAATTTTTGCTTTTGGAATTCTGAACACTTAACTGCTACACTGTGAACAGGACCTACGGTTTTGTAGAGAAAAGTCATTTTTATGAGGAATGCTCTGGATATTGTAACCACATCTGTATCGGCAGATAGTTGCCTGAAAAGGTATGAGCACTGGACGTTCAGATTTGCTCAGTTTTTGAACTGATATTGATGCATTTTGGCTTAGAAATATCTAATTGCATTTTTGGTAACCAGTATTTTGATTGCAATATAAATGTGATTTGTGTTTTTGTTTGGCTATTTTTTGCACAAAAAGGTCCATTTAATCTGACCTGAGGCTTGAGAATGGCCAAGAAACAAGCTTTGCATCTTTTTAGATTTTTATTTTTAAACCTGTTAATATTGGATAATGTAGGGAATCGCAATCTGCAGCACTTTCAGTTTAAGAAGATCACTAGGATGACTGGATTGTTAAACAAAAATGCCTTCATTTTTCAATTTTTTACCTCATTTTTAAGCTTATAGATATTAAAGGCAAATTATATATTTTAATACACACGGAAATGTCAATTTTTTTTTTTTTTTTGGCTTCTTTTATGGGCAGATTTGCGCTCGAAAAGTATCGACATTTGACCTAAAAATCCGACGTCAGTGCAGCCGTGATTTTAAAGCCTGTTAATTGGCTCAGAGTAACGTTGAGTTCTCTGTTACTGTTCCCGGATCTTTGTCTTCCATTATTGTATTTCATTATATTTCTCTCTCCCTCATGACATGATGGACATGATGGCGCTGTGGCTGAAAGTGATTGTGAAAATGGCTGCTAATGTGTCCTGTACTTGCCACATCAATCAGTCAGTAAAGACTCTGTCAGACTCTCTCACCGAGAGGCAGTTTCATCGTCAGGTGTAGTTTTAAAACAACCACGTCAAACCTCAGTGCAGAAACTCTCCAGAACACCTTTAAACGCTCTAAAGTCCCAGCTGAACTAGAGGAGACTGTTCGACACCAGCGGTTAGTCTGAGGACTGACATTAAACAGTTGAACAGCAGTTGACTGGACGTCCTGATATTTGCTCCTGTTTCTTTTCAGAATAAAGATCTGAAGAGTAGAGTAGCTCATCTGGAGAATTCGCAGAAATCCAGTAAGGAGGGGCTGGTGGCCCAGCTGGAGAGCCGGATCCAGCAGCTGGAGGAGAGACTGGAAGGAGAAGAGAGGTTCGAAACCCGGCAAATCCTCACACATTTAAAACAACCAAACTCTTATTTTTAAAAGCCCTTAATGTGCTTTTCTTGTGTTTCACTATTTTTAGATTCATCAAACATTCGTGTGGTTTTATGGATTCAAATTTGCCCTAATGACATTTTTTGCACAACCTTTTTCCAGCATTTCTTCAGCACCTAATGGTTACTATGCCTTTAAGACTTGAGCTGACTGAATATAGCTGTATATAACTGAAGAAAAAATTTGCTCGTTGACGTTTAAACTGTTAAATTGCAAAAAAAAAAAAAAAAAAAAAAAAAAAATAGTACTAACTAAATGACTGGGAGTCAAATTCTGGCTAAATGAAAGAGAAAGTGACTATGTTTAACCTTGTGAAACACGGCACAGCACACATTGAAACCACAATGAAATGAAACCTCTGCTTTTCACCCACACACACCGTGCAGCAGGGGGCAGCTATTTAATGCGCCCGGGGAGCAGTGATGGGGACGGTACCTTGCTCAAGGGTACCTCAAGGCAACCTACTGGTCTGGGATTCAAACCCATGACCTTCTGATCCTGGGGCCTAGTCCCTAACCACCAGACCACAGCTGCCTACAATTGCTATTCAATAAATCATTACAATAGAAATGCTTTCATGTTCAGTCTATGAACTACAGTAAATGGACAAAAGTTGTTTTGAATTTCTGTGACAGCAGAATGAACTTTGATTTGGTGCATCGTGGCGATGCAGTTGTATAGACTAGAAGCACTAGAACCTGTATAACCGCATTAAAAATCTGCTCTATTCGCCCCTGCGTTAGGCGGCGTGTGAAATACCACGCATGCAAACAGTAGAACATTTTTCACCACACTGAATAACGTGAAAATCAACGTGTGCTCCACAGAGATCGGGCCAACCTGCAGTTGGTGAATCGGAGGCTAGAGCGCAAAGTGAAGGAGATGGTGATGCAGATGGATGAGGAGCACCAATCACTGCAGGATCAGAAAGATCAGGTGAAAACAACACACCTGCTCACACCTTTCACCTGGTCGTCTGACTTTCTGCACATCCTGCACGTGTGTACGAGAGTGCGCTTGGATGTTCACACTCGGGAGGTGTCGGGGACACCAGTTTTGTATTTACAGTCATTGGCCATTTAGTTTAAACGCCAAGATGATGAGCTACATGACCGCTTTGTTCCCATATGTTGCTTTGCAGACTGTCGTTCAGTGCTGGTCCTGTAAGGCTCTTCAAAGTGCCCTTTTTGGGGCGTTTTCAATATAATGATTAGTGTGTATGAGGAAGGGTGTATGGAACAGTGTACGTGGTGATGGTGTTCAGTCAGCATCTCATGTCGCGCGTGTGCTTGTACGCATGCAGCTGAATCTACGTCTGAAAGCCCTGAAGAGGCAGATGGATGAGGCAGAGGAGGAGATCGATCGGCTGGAGCACGGAAAGAAGAAACTGCAGCGAGACCTGGAGGAGCAGCAAGAGGTTAACGAGCAGCTTCAGAATCAGCTCAAATCCCTGCGCAGTGAGATGAGGTAAACACTATTGCGTAATCACGGATCCAGAATCGGTTCAAAACACTGGGCGCTAAAGAGGGAAAACAGCTTGTTTGTTTAAGCAGGTCAGTCAATTGTAAAATCTCACTTTTAAACGGGATTATTATATTATATTTATTTATATATATATATAATATTTAATACATTATAGAACCGAATGTAGACAGTAAGAACAAAACAAAGCTATTATTGTCGTCGTCGTTATAATTATTGAAGGTACTGCTGTTATATTTGATATTTGATTATACAACAGTGCAGCGCTGCGGCCTCACTGCTCAGAGTTATGAGTTAATAAATTACTACTCCAACATTAATCCCTTATCTGCTCTTTGCGCCGTGAGTGAGCAGAAAGTAAACAGACTGGAACACATGGCTAATCCTGAGAGTTTAGTTAGTCAGTGGGCGACAAAAGGTGACTTTAGAAAGACTGTAGCCATAGCAACTTTTTGTTTCTCCCCCCGAAGGCGAAAGAGCAACTCTGCTCCACTCCTTAACAACCTTGATGACGGTGATGATGACGACGACGACGATATCAGCACCGACGGAGAAACCTACTTCAGTTCATCTTCGGGATATAAACGCTCCAGCAGCCAGGATGCCCTCATCTCCACATTCACTCTCTGAGTGTGTGTGTGTGTGTGTGTGTGTGTGTGTGTGAGAGAGAACAAGACTGCTCTCTACACTCTTGGTAATGCAGTAATGAACACTATTCCATCCGTCTGCTTTCCGGCCTCTCGAGCCTAAAAGCGAGCTCCAATGGAAACATTCCTAATGCCTTTTGATTTTGAACAAAGTCTTTATTTTTCCTTATTTTTTTACATCTTTTATTATCTTTCAAGACGTACAACCTGTTTAGGTGATTTTATTGTGCACCAGTATTTTAATGAAGTGTAACGTTTTTCTATGATGTGCGTTTCTGGAATCCCTTTTTGGAAGTCCTGCCAGCTCCGTCAGTCAAACGCTGGGACGATGGTGGTGCCACACATTGTGTAATTTATTAATCAGTGGAAACATGAAGGAACGGCCTGTTCAGGGGCAGTAATTGGCCTGTGAAGGGAATTTTATATGAGGGATTATGTTACTCCTTTTGTGTAAAAATGTATATCCAATAGAAAATTCACTTTCTCTTTATAAAAGTCAGCTGAAGTGGAGCCGTTTTAATGTTACTTTTTGTTACTTTACGATATTCTTCCTCCAAATGGAATCTGTCCCACGTTACGCAGAGCTGCTTGGCAGCATTTTGCTTTTCTGATGATGAAAAGATTCCTGTTGACCCTTTTTTTTTTAAATCTGTGCGTGCACTGCACGCTCATAAAAAAATAAATAAATAAAATAAAAAGTGCTAAAGTGAGGTTTGCACTGAACCACACTCTGTTAGAAAAATGGGATTTATTTTCTGAGACTCCAGTGTTAAAGGCCAATGAATCGGCCTGCTGTAAAACACAGCATCTCACTCTGTCTTTTCGAGCTAATCTCTGTCTGCCGTGTCAGTAGCGAACAATCGATCATCACTGATGATAATTGAGCACTTTTTCCTGCAAAGGAGCAGAAAATCTGGACTCAAAGCCCAGAAAAATGAAGCGACTGCCAATTGGCTTTTAGTGTTGTAGTCTTTAGTGATCCACTGTACCAGGAAGTAGAGATTACTCTGAAAAATGTGACTGTTCCTTTAACCTGTGTTCCGCTGTAATCTGCAGGGTTATGATAAAGCCTGTGTTTTGTGTGTCCAGCCTTTTTTCAAGCAGAATCTTGGCCAGAACGCAACTCCAGTGTGTGACTGACCATAAAGGTGACCCCCTCCAGTTTCAGTTCATCTGCAGGAACCAAAGGAAGAAAGTTTCCATCGTATGAGTTAAATATCAGCTGTGAACAACACTGTTTTGTTCATCACGGTGAAAATTTGCATATGAAAATAAGCAGCCTATGAAAAGAAGAATTTTCTTGCAGCTTTTGAGTTTCGTATATGATGCAGATTTAGCAATGCCAAGGCATTCCAGCATTGAAACTCCTATTTAGGCTAGGCTTAGGCTTAATCTGGGTGTGGGAAACCAGCTTTATGAGCAGCATTTCAGGCCAAATTCACTCCCACTGAAGCATGATGAGGACAATAATCTGTTCAGTCATTTATTGCCTTTTGGATTGACTTTGTGGTTCTTGTGCTTCACTCTGTTTCTGAGTTGGACTGGAGGAACGGTGGCCTGCAATACAGATCCATGGCTAAAGCACAACGTTCGCCTGTTATTCTGGGGGTCCATCCTTTTGTATGAGAGTTTTAAATGTAGCCGTCCTCGACAATCGATTGTATTTTTCTAGAAATACACTGATTATTTGCACTGTGTGGTGGATTAGGCTTCTTTATGCATCTGGGGCCTAAAATAACATTCCAATGTAAAAGAGAAACCCCCGTGATCCTCACTGTGCTGTCAACCAGAGGGAATTCAGACCCTCTCTGGCTGGACAGCACAAACCAGCAACACCTTCTTATCTTTTCACCAAAGGAGGCACTCAATTATCCCAAAGTCAGCAAAGTATGTGACCGTTATTTCACCACCAGCTCAGCTGTGGAGCGCTGAGGAAACGCCCCATTCCTCCGAATGGAAATCACCATAAAGCATAAGTTGCTGCTGAAGCAGATGTGGTTCCATATGAAATTCTCCATTTTAACACCGTTTGAAAATGCTGGCTGCTCTGCACTGTGGGAACATACATCGAACGGACCAACATGAACCCTGTTACATCCATTAATGTTCTTCACCTGTAAAGTTCTCTAGGTTTTGTTCGGATGGTAAACTGTTCATTTTATTACACTGGACTGCAATTTGAGTGCTTTTGGGGGGAATACAGTAAGAATCCTGCCACTACCTCTGTATGCATTTATACTGCTTGGACTAAAACCTGGAAAATGAATGAAAATAAAGCAACCCAGAGTTAATCTCACCGCAGTGAGTCTGATCACATTTCTGATGCAATAAGCTACGAACAGGTCAGTGCTGTATTAGAGGTGAACAGGCCCTGGATTTGGAATGCAGCTGTGGCCCTGATTTCCTGCTGAATGATGACATGAGGTGAGGTAAACGTACTGTGATCCACTTTATCAGATGTCAGACTTCCGGCCAACTGTTTTTCTGGATTTTGGATAATACAGCTGTGTCAATAATGCCCCATTCCTTAGAGACTAGCTGATGTTTTACACTGTCAGAATTTCATGATGTAGGGGCAAATCGAGATTGCCTTTTAGCATTGACTTACTGGACTTTGGGAAGCTTTTTCCTTCTTGATTTTGCACCAAAACAAACATATACGCCCATCAGCTGCAACACTAAATCCACTGACCGCTTAAGAAATTCATATTTTCATTATCTTGTTAAAATGGTCTAAAACACAGCTTTAGACAAACCACACCTTCAGCAGTATTCTCTAAAGAGCGTGCCCTGTTTCTGCAGATAGCAAAACATATTCAAACAGATATGGGCTTGGTTTCCAGATTTCCCACACCTTAATCTGATGGATTATCTGTAGGATGTGTGGGACAAAGCAGTATGATCCATGGAGGCCCCTCCTTTCTTCTTGCTGGATTTTAAGGAATAGGTTTCTAATCTCTCAGTGGTCTTGAGTCCATGCCTGGATGAGCCGTAGCGGTTTTGATGGCACAAGCGGGACCTAGACAATATTGGGCAGGTGGTGTTAATGTTAATGTTGTCAGATTATGTATTTTCTGAAGGGATAGGCTGCCCACCTACTCAGCTTGGTAAACTACTGTGAAGATTTTCAATACTCCAGACAAGTCCACTCCCTAAGTCCTGAGACTCTTCTCCCCACCTGTACTCCAGACCAGCATCATGGATCCCTTACATGTGCTGTTGCCCTCTAACCAAGATCAACCAAAGCCACACTGAACAAACAGAACTGCTACTATCATCTCAGAAGCTTTTAATCAAGCCTCCTAACTACAGACCTCATTATACTGACCACAGACTGGAGCAGCCATAGTGATTACTGTTTATTCTGTTTACATTATAGTAGTAGACGTCTTTCAGTAAAGCCACTTTTTTGTTTTTCCAGAGGAGAATAGGTTCCCTTTCTGAGTCTTGGTTCCTCCCAGGGTTTCTTCCTCCAGTTTTAGGGAGTTTGTCTCTCACTAGGTCCTCAGAGCCAGGCTCTGTAAAGCTGCTTTGTGAAAACAAAGGGCTACAGATGTAAAACTGACTTCACTTGACCTAATCGGTTTATATGTACCCCAGTATCTCTCAGCTATATTATTCATTTGATTGGATTGAGATTTGAGGAATCTGGAGGCCAAACCCATATTTTGAACTCTTTGAGATGCTCCTCAAGTCGTTCCTGAGAAGTTTAATGTCATTATGTGGATTTCATAGCTTTGAAAAAGTGGTCCGCCACAGTGTTAATGTGGGTGATATATCTCATCCACACGAATGCCAGAACCCGACATTTCCCAGGAGAACATTTTCAAGAGCACTGCCTCTAGCAGCTTGCCTTCTTGCATCCAGGTGCTGGAAAGGAAAACAGAACCAGGCAACTTTCTTGTTTTGATGTTTGTTTGTAAATGTCCACATATTTATTTAAGTCATCGTAAACAGCTTCTGCCCTTCGAAATTCTGCCCTTCGGACAAATACTGTCATGTTTCTGGACCAATATTATTCAATCCTGTGTTTCTGACACGGTAGTGATTTTACACAGAGGTTTAGAAGAAAGGGGATCTCCAGTGAGGGCCTGGCTGACTCCTGGTGTTCATACACACCCTGGAATGCTGGGGGTTGGAAGTGTGATGGTCTTTAGGAACTCCAGCTTCATTCTTTTCTCACAGCTGACTTCAGAAAGAGAAAGGCAGGCAGACGCAGAGGCGTTGTTAAGCAGTAGACTAAGCTCTGCCCTATTGTTCTCAGGCCTGACCGGCATGTCCTGCATTGATGGCACCAACATCCCTGATGGGAAGGGAGCATCCCTGACCCCTGCTGAGCCTAGCTTGACCTGATTAGCGATCTGATTAGTGTCTTTTGGAGCAGAGGATCAGAGCCCACCATCCATTCCACAAATTCCAACCTGTCTCCTCATGAACACACACATACAGGTGCCCCTCTGTCCTTGAGTGAATGTTTTAGTGATCAGATAACACAATTAAGTATCTTTTTGCATTCAGGGTGTTGTAAATCCGACTAACTGAAGTTCCTTCTTATTTTCTGAGCTCTTGGTCAATTGTGTTCATTTTTAGCTCTCTGCTGTCCTCTTGCTGCAAATGAGTGTCATTGCTTCTCTTAGGTGGAAGTGTGTGCTAATGTGTGTCTAGCTGCTTTTGGGGACCAAATGTTGAAACATTACAGAGAAAATGACTTGTATGTTCTTCTTTTATTTAAAATGTTTGCTGCTTATAACTCTTTGAATAAAACAACAAACTTAGCAATGCTACTGGTGCAAAATTACTAAATTAACATAAATCAAAGGTTATAATATTTGATTAAAAACGCCTATAGAGTTACCATACCATTTGATGTTCTGAGCTGGTTGCATTGATGTTGCTAGGCAGCAGTAGCATCACTAGACTGCAGTAGTATTGTAGGTGGTTGTTACTTCTTAACTGTGATCACACTCTGAGAGCAGCAAGCAGTGAATCTGCATTTAACCCATCCTACCAACACCGGTAGTAAATCCACATCTAGAGCAGGAGCAGGAGCAGGAGGTTATGAGGTTAAGTGCCTTGCCCGCGGGCACTGAAACGATGGAGGTGGAAGGTGAAAAGTTTTTGTTTCTCAATTTCAGTACAGTCCCTGTCCCCGAAGGTTCGTCTACGTCTGAACCTTCACGCAGAACAAACCGTATAACTTAAGACATGAAGCAGTGAAGAAACAGGTGCAGATGATTCCAGATGATCAGGGGATTCGTTCCTGCTGATGCTGAACGCTGAGTGGTTGGAAGCCCTGTATCTAGAACCTCACAGCCTGTCACAGTCAAACATTTGTTCCCCTTTCTTTCATATTATATATATTCAAGGTGCCAAAGATTTGACAGGTTGATATGCAAAAAAGAGCCTTTGTCCTGTCAAGGTTCCTGAGGAAACTAGAAAGAAATGAGTGGTGGTTGAGAACTACCCTTAGCACCAGTTATATTCAACAAGCAAATTACACTGCTGTTCATCTTAGATCATCTTTCTATTCGGACCGTTAATATTATTTTATTGGATCTGAGAGGTTCCGCTGTTCTCATCCTACAGGAAGCAGAAGGTTTGGTGTTGCTGTGTGGGACTGACATGCCACCAAGAGTGTGAATGTAGCCCAAGTGTGTGTGTAAGTGTTTATGATGAGGTGCTAACAAGCTAATGAATCCCAGTGGAATGTGGCGGCCCTTAACAGATGGGCTTTAAAACTGGGCTGTCACTCATCAGGCTGAATGGAGAGAGACGGAGGGAAGCAGCAGGCCTCTGTCTTCTTCTTTTCTTTCCTCCATTGTCTCCCGGAGCTGCTATTCACCCGATGCTGGCTGAGCGTGAAGCACGTCCAGCCCCTACGCCCTTTCTCTACTGTCTACAGGCTTTTCTTTCCCTCTTTCAGTTTCTTCTTCTCTCCTGTCCTCCTCTTTTTCTTAACGCTTCTTTGCCTTCTCTCTCTCTCTCTCTCTCTCTAGCTGTCAGTTTCACTAGTAATACCGTTCTCTTTACAGCCTATCTGGAACTAGAAGTGAACAAAGTAATAAATGAATTCAGTTCTTCTCTCCCATCTGCAGACTCTTCTTCCTTCTGTAAAGCAAGACGTATCTCCCTTTTGTCCTTGTTTTGTCTCCCGTGTGCCTTTGAGCCTCTTTCTCAGCTGACGAGGAGGACAAAGCATCAGCACTGTGTCTTTATGTTTCGGAGCATTGAGTAGATAAAGTGCTGCATCGGCACAATGTGAGCACAGCTCTGTCTGGAAACTGAGTATACAGCGTTTACACATCCACACCTTTTACAGCAGCTTTAAACACTTTAACTCTGGGAGTCCACATCTGGGATCTCACTTCAGTTATATGGCAGCGGTGGCCTGGTGGTTAGGGAGTTGGCTCCAGGATCAGAAGGTTGTGGGTTCGATTCCCAGACCAGTAGGTTGCCCTGAGGTACCCTTGAGCAAGGTACCGTTCCCATCATTGCTCCCCGGGTGCTTTAAATAGCTGCACCCTGCTGTATGGGTGAAACTCAGAGTTGTGCTGTGCTGCGTTTCACAATGACAAGAATAGTCACTTTCACTTATATAACTGCACACTCATAACTTACAGATCCATTTCTCCGTAACTCACAGCTTCAGGATCAGGAGCTGAGGAATAAGTGTGTGATTAAAGGAGTGAAACACTAACTAACTGTCTGTTTATCTATCCTTTCTCTCTCTCCCTCTCTCTCTCTCAATCTCTGCCTGCATGTCTGCCATCATTCATACAGCATCTGTCTGTCTGTCCTTCCAACCGTCCTTCCAACCATTCATCTATCTATCTATCTATCTATCTATCTATCTATCTATCTATCTATCTATCTATCTATCTATCTATCTTTCCTCCCTCTCCCTTTGTCTATCTATCAATTCTCTCTCTTACTCACTCTCTCTCTCTCTCTGTCTGCCTGCCAGTCCATCTCGCCCCTCCTCCTCTTCCTCTCTCGCTCTGTTCAGTAGATTTGCTGCAGTACTGTAACTGCATTCAGCAGAAATAAAGTTCATTACAGGGTTAATAATAACAGAGGCAGTAATAATCATATAAAGACATTTTCCATAATTGTGTTCGTACTTCAGCCTGAGGCGCCAGAAGCAGCTGCAGAACAGGCCGCGCATCAAAGCCTGAGTCAACAATGTTCCCACTCAGAGGCGGAACCGCAGCTCCCAAACATTCCAGCTCAGCCGCACAGCGGGCATACGGGCATCGCTTCATGTGGGAAAAGGATACTGAATTAGTGGGGGAATGTTAATGTATTCACATTTATTGTTTTCCTTTCTTCACTTCCTTTATCCTGGGAAAAAAAAAAGTTTTTTCCGATATGTTTAGCAAATTAACAAGAATAATACAAACCAGTTCTGATTTATGATCAGTTCTGATTTACATTTACGGCATTTAGCAGACGCTCTTATCCAGAGCGACTTACATGTCCTAATTACAGGGTTAAGGGTCTTGCTCAGGGACCCAGTCGTGGTAGTGCTGGAGGTGGGATTCGAACCGGGGACCTCTTGATCCAGAGGTCCGTAGGCAAGTACCCACCACTAGACCACCACCACCCCAGTATTTATGATCAGTTTTGATTTATGATCGGGGTGTTTTTTAATTCTCGGAAACTGTTGGTTCTTGTTCAGCGTTTAAACACAGCTTTGAAAGATTCTTGGACTGGGATTATAGTTGAGGTGATCATCTCTTCCTCAACTCTTCCATTGTTCAGGTGAAGTGTTTTCACTGAAACTTATGAAACTGATGAAGATGATAGTGATGAAGACGATACGATCAAGCAGTGTGGGTACACAGGCCTCCGTTCGCCGCTCTGAGCTCCTCATCAGGGAATGCAGCTCTTCCAGTGTGACCAGATGAGTGAACAGCGTAAAACTCCCAGAAGTGCAGCAACAGGATGTCAAAAAGGTAAACACCTCAGCTGTAAGTCCAGTTTTGATTTGGGGAAGCAGACAGGATGGTCTAACCCGTGCACAGACGCCAGTGTTTCTGCTTCAGTGACACCATCATCAGCTGATTTCCTGAATGTAAATTTCCTCTTGTGCATTCTTTGAGCTGGATTATGAGAGAGGATGTTCGGTAAAGTGACAACAATACAGGATGACCCTGAAATAATAGGCCTAATAAAGCATAGTCTGCATGTAGGAACCAAATCTTCCATACACACAAAAAAACTTGAAAAGTATCTGTATTAAAAAGTAGAAAAATGGACTTTGGCATCAGCATTAGCCTGAAAAGTGTCAAACCCAATAAGAAAAATCTTTTAGCGCATATTGTTGTTTATGATTCCATTGATGTGAGGTGGACTGGACTCCCGTTGCTGAAGACCAGGGTTCAGCCCATAAAAAAGACACCATTACTGCTGTCAGTGTGTTCACACTGCAGATTTATACTGAATTAAAACCACTTTTCTAATATTACTGTCAGACTGTAAAAACTAAAGACAGCAATTACATTTCCTCATTTTGCGGTTTAAACTGGATTAAAATGGCTTTTTACTGCAGTTTCTTCCAGGTTTCACTGTCTAAAGCCATAACTACAGCCATTTCCATCCTTGTCACAAAATCTACAACCATCAGCATTCCTCTCCTTGATACCATCTACCTACCCATCACCTCCTCATCACCTCTGTTCCCTTCACCAACATGACCATTATAATCAGCACCAATCATCACTCTCTCTCCCCTGGGTACACTCTCTATCACTTCATCTAACTCACTCCAGAATTCTTTCTCTTCCATCTCACAACCAACTTGTGGAGCATAAGCACTAACCACATTCATTATCACACCTTCAGCTTCCTGCTTCAAACTCATCACCCTCCCTGACACCCTCTTCACCTCCAACACACTCTCCACATACTCTTCCTTCAGGATCACACCTCCCCCAATCCTCCTTCTATCCACACCATGGTAGAACAGTTTAAACCCTCGTCCAATACACCTGGCCTTACTACCCTTCCATCTAGTCTCTCACACACAGAAGATCAACCTTCCTTCCCTCCATCATATCAGCTAATTCTCTACCTTTACCAGTCATGCTGCCAACATTCAGAGTTGCTCTCTCACTTCCACTCTCCTCTCCTTCTTTCTCACCTCCTCCCTCTGGACATGCCTTCCTCCTCTTCTTCTTCTTCTCTTTTGTCCAACAGCAGTCCTGCAGGCTAACAGCACTGGTGGTGGTCGTTGTTAACCCGGGCCTCGACCGATCCGGTATGGAAGTCTGTTTCGTTGTCCGCATATTGATTTAGCAAAAGTTTTACACCGTAAAACCCTTCCTGACGTAACCCTCCCCATTTATCCGGGCTTGGGACCGGCACGAGGAAATACACTGGCTTGTGCATCCCTAGTGGCTGGGTTCATTCCTCTCTGACTAACTACATTAATAACTACATTAAAGTGAAAGTGACTATTCTTGTCATTGTGAAATGCTACACAGCACAACACAACCAAATACAACCTCTGTGTTTCACCCAAACACACACGTGCAGCAGGGGGCAGCTATTTAAAGCACTCAGGGAGCAGTGATGGGGACAGTACCTTGCTCAAGGGTACCTCAGGGCAACCCACTGGTCTGGGAATCGATCCAGGGGCTGACTCCCTAGCCACCAGGCCACTAGGCCACTGCTGAATAAAACTACATTATGTAAATTTATTCTGAATTATAATCACCGTTATCACATTGCAGATCCAAATCTTCTTAATTAAACAGTCTTAATGGGCAGAGCTGAACTGAACTGGCAGCTGTTCTTTCACTGTACAACAAATAAAAAGCATCATTAGATTCTCCAAGAGCAGCTTTTCAGAAGAAGAAAACTGCAATTCAGATTGTTTCAAAGTCATTTTGGATGATTTCTATTTGTCTATTCGCTATGAAAGGATCCTACAAATATTTTAGGATCTCTTTATTATGTGCCTTTGTATTAAAACCTTTTGGAGCTCAGGATGCACATCTGGAGAATAAAACTGTTAAGCACGTGCAGAGTCTAGGGTTCAGTAAAATCCCTGGTTAATCATTTCTCATCACTGCAGCTCAGTGTGTTTGAGGATGTTGGAGATGATTAACCAGCTCCTGCAGAATGAAAGATCTTTGGTGAGTCAACAAAATCTCACACTTCATTAGATTCATTTACGCAGCTCCCGTGTCCTGCTCTTCACACCTTCATTCAGTGAATTAATGAAAAGATTTGATTCTGCTCTTAATTTCAGCACTGCAGGTTCCTGCTTTGGCTGTTAATTGGTTAGAACCTTGTGGAAGGTTCTTGTATGGTGGAAATGAGGTTCTTCCTACTCACATTTAAATCATGTTAAGAAGATGTAGATGCTCTTCTGATTATACATGACACAGGTTCCAATACTGGGGTTTTTTGTTCATTAACTGACAATTAGCAAAATCATGACTGACACATTACTCAGCCAATCAGCACTCTCTTGCATTTACCCAAAATTATTAAAACGAATTGCTGTGTTTTCCTCCCACAGTCCAATAGCATGCACTGCAGGTGAACTGGAGATGAGCCTGGATGAGACCGTGTGTCTGCCCTGTGATGGACCGGCGACCCGTCCTGGATGTCACTCTGCCTTTGGGATAAGCCTCAGCACCGCCAGTTAAACATGAACTGGGTTACTGTAAATAACATTTTAACTAAAATAATAAATAACAATAAGCAATAAATTATGAATCAACAATCAACATTGTAAATTTTCTCTAGTTTCGTTAAAGTGTTAGTATTAAGGCCTTACTGTTAGGACATCTAAAGGGGAAGCATTAACTCTGCAGAAAATGTAAAAAAAATAAATAAATGGACTCAAATTGAAAATGTGGCCACTTGTTACAAACATAGTCACGTATCTTTCCCCTTTTGGCACCTCGTCCTGCTTGTGCTTTTGGGACACGATCCGAAACATGAGCAAAAGTTGATTTGTTGACCAGGCAACATGATTAAGGTAATAGAGACAGTGCATGGTGATGTGCATGGTAGCGAGGGCAGCTCTGGGATTGGGTGAGGCGGCACCTTAATGTTTAGATTCAGTGTTTGCTTTGCTAACAACATTAAGAACCTTTGTTCTTTGTGAAAAGACAAATGGTTTTCTTTGAAGAACCAGCAATTAAAAAGTTCTTGCAATGATAAACAAGAAAGATTGACATTTGCTGCCATAGCACCGACCTTTAGTATCTCTCTCTCTCTCTCTCTCTCTCTCTCTCTCTCACACTCTCTCTCTCTCTCTCTCTCTCTCTCTCTCTCTCTCTCTCTCTCTCTCTCGGGTGTGTTATTAATTGAGCTCCACCCAAACAGCAGCTACAGCAGTGAAAGTCCCAGAGCCGCAGGCGGAGGGAGGCGACCCACAAACAGCAGAAATGTAGCTGGACAGGTCCATCCAGAGGCCAGGTCCACACAGACACCCTGTGTCTCTGTGTGTCTCTGTCACTGTCTCTCTTTCTGTCTGTCACTCACATTTTCTCGCTTTTCCTTGCTCCTCTAGGCACACTGGAATACCTCTGTCTGTCTGTCTGTCTCTCTCTGTCTCTCTGTCTCTCTGTCTCTCTCTCTCTCTCTCTCTCTTGTATTGAAATGTAAACTGTCACAATGACACAGTTCTACGAATCTGTAACATTAAAGGTGAACACAAAATGAAAAACAGAATGTAAAGGCCAACATAGCTCTCTCTCTCTCTCTCTCTCTCTCTCTCTCTCTCTCTCTCTCTCTCTCTCTCTCTCTCGTCTCAGTTAGGAGGAGCCTCTCCATGGGCGTGTGTGTGTGTATGTGTGTGTGTGTGTGCAACTCTGTCACTGGACTTCTCTGCCCTGTGCAGTATTGCTTTTCCTTGCTCCTCTAGGCACACTGGAATATCTTTCTCTCTCTCTTCCTCTCTCTCTCTCTCTCACTAGGCCTTATCATCCGCAGGAAGGAATTCTAACACAGGCCTGTTGCACAGAGGGGGACTTTTTCCTTTTCTTTGCCCTTCCTCTCTCTCACACTCAGTCTCTGCTCCAGGGGAGAGCAGCCCACAGCTGGGAGCAGGTGGCACTGAGTGTGTGTGTATTTTTTCGTGGACCGAAAGGGACAGAAAGAAAAAGACATGCTGAGAAACGGCCCAGCTGGATCGGTCACTACCACGACCACTTCAGGTCAGAGGAGTGAGGTAAGAGGGACATGGCACACACACACACACACACACACACACACACACACACATACTCAGTTTGGTTTCTGAAAGTCATCAGAAAGACATCTTTTTATGATGGTAACTAAAACCCTGTGTCAGTACACAGACTGTAAGTGTTCAGTTCTGCATGCTTTACTGGCCTTATTCTGCATTTGCCAAAGTTTGGGTTACAAACTAAACCAAATAAAATCAACTCAGTTAAAAATGGACATGAATTCTTGAGTGCTTTACCTACATTTTTTATAATGTGTCGTTATATATCAACTTCTAGGAATTGTCCATTAGTTTGTGTGCAACTATCAAACTAATGTAGTTATTAAGTGAGAAGTTAAAGCGCAAGACCCTTAGAGCGGATCCTTGGACAAAGTGGATCCTCCAGAGTCAAGCTCTGGACTGCACACTAATCTTAATGGAGATTCTGCACTGACAGGAGAACTCTGGCTTAATGCCTAAATGGGAAACTGATCTTTAGAGTTCAAGGGATTAAACCACATGCTTACTGTTCAGTTTATTAACCTCACATTATATAGTTATATAATTGATGGACAGTTCACCTACAGACAGAAAGGTGAGAGGTGTCGGCCCACACACAGACACTTCGAGGATAATGGCACTAAATGAAGCGGTGACTGAAAATGTATAACCCCTGTGCTTTAGCTATAACCCCTAGGGTGTTGATCAAGCATCCTCACTGCTCATGCTTACCTGTTTCATCAGGCCTTTAACACTTTCCAACAATAAGCTTCTCTCCTCCACTTTCCCACTCGTTTACTCTCTTTCCACCCCTAGTCTGGTTGGGGTTTGTTTATTGACTTGCCCATCAGTTTCAACCCCCTTTTGTCCTCCTAAAGGGTCTTTTGTCACCGCCAACCTTGTCCATCCGAGCTCTGAGCTACATTATAATAGCCCTTGCCCATCACAGCTAATCATCCTCAGAGGCCCGACGCTCTGCTCAGGGATATCTTTAGCATTGGAGGGATGTAATAAGAGCTGTCTGTATGAGAGCCAGAGCCATGTCATGTTTATTTTATCAGTGCTTGGCATTGAATTGACTGCTGCCTTCGTCAGCTGCCACTGAGAGCCTTTCTCATGGCTAATCAGCACACAGCCTCTCACTTTAACCTCATAAAAGTCACCCAAAAGGCTATTTATGACCAGAGCCATGACTTTGTCTTGACTTTGTAAGGTACCGTCCCCATCACTGCTCCCTGGGTGCTGGATATATGGGGCAGGCCCCTGCCGTGCATGGTGTATGGGTAAAATGCCGAAAAATAATTTGATTGAGGTTCCCTGCATGCTGTGCCATGTTTCATGATGACAAGTTGTCACTTTCACTTCACTTTCACTTCATGTGACTGTTTACCGTTGTGAACTCACCACAGCACACGATGAACCACAAAGACCTTTAATCCACACACATCGCAGCAGGGGGCAGCTATATCCAACGCCTGGGGAGCAGTTATGGGGACGGAATGAAACATAAGCAAGAAGTGACTATTTTTCTAGTGTTTCTTGTAAAGTAACAGCCTGGAGCTTTGGTATGGCTATCAGAGGCTTGTTGTTCTCAGGAAACGTCACTTCATTTGCATTATATTTGGAATCTGTTCCATAAACAGAGGTGTAACAGTTGGGAAAGAAGTCCAGATCACTGCGTCCTGTTGGAGTTCACGCGACGACATCCCTCACTTTGAACAAGAGTCAGACAGTGTATGGGATTTCTCGCAGTGCGTTAAAGCTGTGCTATGATCATTAATCTTTGTTGGGTCTTATCTGGTCTAAGGTTGAGTATCCTCATTGCTCAGGCTTCCCCAACTTCCTTTATCGCTGGGCACCTGAAACATGTAAACAATGGCTGGAGTCCAATCCAGACAAACTGAACTCTCTCACGCTTTCTCAACCAAGCTCTAATAGCCGGAGGCCTTTTTCATTTATAAACTAAGCAGCATTTCCTAATAACCCATTTGGTTACACTTCATCTGGACGGCCCATCGCAAATGCTTTGAAGTGTGTATCTACATTTCACTTTTGTAAAGTTTACCTTCATCTTTCCCAACCCTAATCCTAGCCTTAACCTCAATCCAACACCTAAACCTCACCCTGGTCCTAAACTTTAGATGTCTCAGTTTATCGAAAATTTCAGCATCAGGAAATCTTTGACGGGGCATCCCGAAATAGTGGGGCTGGCAATTTGAACACATTCGATTGAAGTTACACAAATCTGAAACTAAGCTGCAAGAATGTCCTGTTCTGAAACAGATGTTTTTGTGATGTCACTGAAACAACACATTTACATACACTGACCTGTCCAGCCTTCAGATCTGTTTTTATAAGATCCGTTGAATAGGAACGAATGCAGGGTGGTCACTGATCATTAATCAGACCTGGAGGGACAGTCAAGCCATAAATAGAGGTTGGAAGGGGGTTGGAAATGGGTCATGTTAAAATAATTATGTTGTCCGTTCATAAACATCACATTTCTTTTTCGCAGAATATTTTAGATGCTCTAATCCAGAGCAACTTCCTAATTACAGGGACAGTCTCTATGAAGCAACTTGGGGTCAATGATCTTGCCCTTGGGTTCCTCAGGAACCCAATGGTGGTTGTCCTGGGTTTGGAACCCATGACTTTAGGCTCCATAGGCGAGTAGCCTACCACTAGGCCAACACCACCCACCAAATACACCACTCAAGTGTAAGAAGTGCCTTTAAATGCAGGGAGCAGATGCAGGAAAGGAAAGGAGTTTCACTCTGTCTGGGGTTGGAATCCATCCAACCTGATAAACACTGTTATCATGGTAAAGCATCATCTTGTCCTTATGAGTGAATTTCTGAGATCAGTGTACTTCTGGATAGAGCTTTCTTTCTGGGGTGAAATGCACCAGACCATAACAAGGTCGTAGGTTCACTGGAACATCATAGAGCGCAGATAAAATTCTCAGGAGTTGAAGTGAAAAATAGTAATGGGGGCAAACAGGCAAACGGGCCCTTTTTTCCTGAGCACTTTAAAATGTATCAAGATCATTCATCATCTGAGCCGTTAACCAGGGTCATGGGCGAAAAGCGGAACAGCACAAGTCACCAGACGCTCTCAGGAAAGACACACAAACAATTTCATCCACACAGACACACCTTCGGGGCAATGTATCACCTGCAGTGTGTTAGGAAACCAGAGTGGATGGAAATTGTAGAGATATTTTACATTTGAACTCTATCTCCAGTTGAAAAACACTGAACTAGTTCAGTTTTAGTCTGGTCACATTTAGTAAGTACTGGGTTCTTTCGGCGAAATTTGCTTGTTCTTTCAAAGTCTGGTTTCCTTTGGGAGCTCCAGTATTGTAGTCCATAGACATGCGTGTCAGGTAAACTGCAGATGCCAAATTGCCCCTGTGATGGGACTGTATGAGTGTGTTTGTCTCCATGGTGCTTCTCCATTTTCCACTCTATGAGTGGTGGGGCAGATTCCAACACCCAATGTGTAAATGGCTCAGATAATGGATGGATGGATGGATCAATGGATGGATCGATGCATGGTTAGATGGATGGATTGATGTGTCCCAGTGAGAGTAACATTTAAACTGGCCCACAGAGTAAATGGTCTCCTTATGGTTATCTCTGTAATATCCATAATAATGTAATTTTCTGTTTTCTTGTTTCTTCAGAGGGAAATCAGGCGTCTCAGACTGACCCTGCGGACTGAGGACATCCCCGATGGACAGAAGGAGACTGTTATGAACAGTCAACAGCCCGTAAGTATCTTTCTGTCTCACTACAGTCTGCACATTTGGAACACTATCACATTCTTCTCTGACTTAGATCATAGCAAAAATCCCCTTTCCTGTACTGTAGAGTGCTGTAATTCGTGTAAATGTGTGTGTGTGTGTCCGTGTGTGTGGGAGTGATTGGTTTCACATTCATTTTAGAGCCAAATTCCTATCAAAAAAAACATGCTTTACAGATGTGGGTCTTTCACTGTCAGGCTCAGCCACACAGGTGATGAAGTAATTTAGTATTTGGGCCAATAACAGTTAAAAGAACCGAACCAAACAATAAAAAGAACTTAACGGTCAGACCTAAAGCTGGTCAGACATTCTAAGACACTTCATTAAAACATTTCCTAACGCCATTTCAAAAGATTTGTCATTGGCAGGTTGAATCAGAAACATTCAATCATGTGTGAAGGTTTGAACCCAAGATGTGTTTGAACAGATTAAACGTAGGCACTTAAAAACAGTTTTGCTCTTTCATGCTTGTGTTCTTACTTTAATTCTTTTCTGATTCAGGAGGGTTTAAATGATCGTCGCTGTTAGAACAAAACCAAACCATTTCTTCATGTGAAAATATGGTCGCTTTGGACAAACAGGGTTTGTTTGGAGAGCGACAGTCTGGTTTTTTAACAGTCAAGAGGTCAATTAATCACTGCTATTTCACGCTCATTTTAAGACATGATTTCTTGAGTTAAATTGAAGAAATTAAGAGGAAAATTAAGAGGTTGATGGTGAATTCCTCTTTTTCTTGCCCCATCCTGCTGTTTCCTGCCTTCTTCTTTTACCATCCTTCTTCCACCATCCCTTTGAACCTGGTCAGATCTTAGGCTGGGGTTTATTCTCAAGTGCACTCAAGTGTATCTCAAGGATTTAGTGGTCTTAATGTAATGAAGGGTGTGATGTGTACACACACACACACACCCACACACACACACTACACAGCACTACTTATAATTTTAAGAAACACTTCAGTCAAGAAAGCAGGGAAGATAAAGTACAACACAATGCAGTGCTTGAGTAAACGTAGAGTAGATGTACTGCTGGTAAAACACTGCTTGAGTAAAAGTATTTTATTTGAATTTCTCCTTGAAGAAAACTACTTCAGGCCTTTCCTGTGAAAGTACATAT
This sequence comes from Hepsetus odoe, assembly GCA_017165825.1. NCBI lineage: Eukaryota > Metazoa > Chordata > Actinopteri > Characiformes > Hepsetidae > Hepsetus > Hepsetus odoe. Next base: position 15,765,640 of record CM029391.1, read on the forward strand.
GTGTTGAACAGCCACGAGGGCTTTTCTAAGTGGTGGTAGTAACCTAGTGGCAAGACACTTGCCTCCAAAAGGTTGCAGGTTCGGGTCCCACCTCCTGCACTACCACCAGTGGTTTCCTGAGCAAAACCCTCAACCCCAAGTTGCTCCAGGGGGACTGTCCCTGTAGGAGATGGAAGTCGCTATGGATACGAGTGCCTGCTAAATGCTGTAAATGAATAATTTCCATTTGCTGTTAGTATGTAAATAAATTTGATTAGATATGTTCATTTAACTTCAGAATATGACAGAGCAATTAACTATTTAATGACCTGAACGCCCCAACTGTTATTTACATTAACAGTGTGGACCATGCACTTGCAATGATAACACACACACACACACACACACACACACACCCACACACTGGTAACTGATGCCACTGGTCAAGTTTTGTGACTTAACTCTTGTTTCTGGATTAATCGTACAGATGTGCACACGTAGGAAGTGATGCTTTAGATGCTTTAACACATGGAAATTTCTGCTTCTGCATATAAATACATTCAAAAAGTTTTTTTTTTTTGTCTACTCACCGTTAGGGAAGGTTGTCTTGGTCTATATAATTCATACAGAAATTTAGGCCATGTTTGAATGCAGTAAGTTCACATTTCTGGTTTTAGTGTTTTCTAACCTGTTTCCCATCATGTAGCCATGTCATTTTTTACCAGCACAGTTACAACAAACCTGAGCTGTTTACCTAAGAGGGCAGAACCACTTTGCGAGCTTGTTTACAGATGTTGCGCTCAGTCTGTCAGATGAATGTGTCTGAAAGGACGTGGCAGTGCAGAGACGGTGACTTTACCATACAGGACAGGAGAGTTTATGCATATTTACCCAAACTGGGGGCAGATATTAAGAGTTATTTGTAGTTTCAACAAAGAGCAAACACCTGCTTAACAACAAACACCTGTCAGCCTCTCATGTTCCACTACTTTTGTTCACTCGAGGAACTGGGCGGTCAGACACACAAGGTGCTGCGTTTTGGGCTGTTTAACATGCCTACATGCAAATACAATCGACATAAAATCCGAAAAGCTCATATTCGTCTTCTGAAGTCAAACCAAATGACATGAAGAAGTGAAGAAACAGGTGCAGATGGTTCCAGATGATCAGGTGATTAGTTTACCGCTGATGCTGAATGCTGAGTGGTTAGAACCCCTTTATCTAGAACCTTGTATCTTTAGAAACTTTGCAGCCTGGAACATTAAAACATTCGTTCATATTTCTTTTATTTAATCTACTCAATAAAACAAAGAAATCATGAGTGGACCAAGACTTTTGCACAGAACTGTATGTCTCTAGCATGGAAGCATGGAGGGATCCTGAGATTTATAGCTTAATAGTTTATATATATATATATATATATCCATATCCCCACAGGTTGCACACACAGTTAACACACCCATACAATGTGAGTGTGTTTGTCTTTCCCATCCGATCAAGATTTCATTTTTCCAGATATTCGCCTGATACTGGTACCTGATATGGAGCTGGCGTTGTCTCTGGTAACAGCGTAAGCATGTTGAGCTGTTAGGGCTGGGTTCGATTTTGATTAGATATTCATAGAGATGAATGTTGAAACATCCCACAGAAACTGGAAAACACACTAGTATGTTGCGTGTTTAGGTGTGTTTAGGTGTGTGTGGGTGTGTGCTGTACCTTGGCCTAACAGGCATTCACTGATACCACTCCACCTCTTTTTCCTCAGCTGATAGCCGCTCAGTGCTCTGACTGTGGTTATTATGGGACGTGTATACGGATTGGAGGCGGGGGTGCTGACAAAAAAAAGACAGGCAGTTGAGATGGTGGTGTCAAAGATGCTAGAGTTAAAGATGCTGAGATTTTTGTTGGGTGTGACGAGGATGGACAGGGTTAGAACAGAGCATGTTAGAGTGGCAGCTGAGGTTGGACATTTTGGAAAATTTGAGAAGTGAGATCACGTTGGTTTGGACATGTCCAGAGGAGAGACGAGGATTATACTGGGAGAAGGATGTTGAAGGTGGAGCTGCCAGGAAAGAGGAAAAGAGGAAGATCAAAGAGGAGGTTAATGGGCGTGGTGAGAGAGGAGAAGCAGGTGGTCGGTTTGAAGGAGGAAGATGCAGAGGACCGGAAGAAATGGAGACGGTTGATCCGCTGTGGGGACCCCTAACGGGAGCCGCCGGAAGATGAATGTAAGGGAGATCTGGACATTGTGGACGTTAAGCTCTGCACCAGTGCAGTGACTATAGAGAAAACCACTTACTCAAAGAAATTTTGAGAAATAACTCACCGCATACCATTGATTTCAATCTGAGGCACGTTGCTGACAATGCAGGAAACCAAGCTCAAAACTTTCTTACACCAGACAAGTTTGTCTTAAAAATATTCACGTAGGAATTTGCCGCTCATATAAATCCCTGAAAAAATGTCTCCCGCACACCTCAAACTAGGGCAAACTGGAAAATTTACAAACGGGAAATTTCCGCAATCAATATCCTGTCATGTAACTCAGTGTGTTGTTGGTTCTTTTTGTGCAAATACTGCAGCCTAGAACAGCTGTCGTGGGGATTAATTGGGTATTTGACAATGTCAGAGAAATGCCCAACAAGGACCATTTTATAGTTTTAATGTTTAATAATGTGATTAGGCATGTAGCTGGCCAGGCTAGTGAGGGTTTGGGGTTATTTAACTGGCTAGCCAAAATGTAAGACTCAGATCTATGAGTCTACACTATCTATTACAGGATTAAATGTCTTTAGTAAGGTAATCGCTTCTAAGCTCATTATAGGTCACAAGCAATTTTAGAAAAAGCCAAAAGCTCAGGACAGTGTCAGAAACTGGAGTGTGGACGGTAAAGTTCCTTTTACCTTTACTTGCTCACACATGGAGAACAGCATTCCAGCTACGGCGCAGTAAGAGTCTTACGTGAACATTAAAGGCTCCGCCCTTAGAACAATTTAGAATAATTTGCATGTATAATATATACATTGCAAATGTAGAATTGGGAGGTGTTACAGGTGTTGGGAGAGGAGGTGACCTCAGGAGGGAGGACGACCCTGCTCTGATAGTGTTTGGTCACTGATTCTGCTGTCTTGCCACCAAAAATGAGATCTAGCCAAGTAAATCACACAGATACTGAACACGATGCTGGTTTCTTAGTGGCAGCAACTTCAGTTATGTGGGACAAATCTATTTAAACATGAACTTTCTGAAGAACCCAGGTTCTCTTGTGGAACCTGGAGGCCCTGACCTCGGAATAGGCCTCATCAAATGTGAATGCAGGATTTCAGTTTTTGTGTTTTTCAGAAATGTAGATTTATTCCTAGAAAGCCACCTGGATGCGCTGGTTTGAAAAATACATTTCTTTAATGAAATTAAAAACTAATAGAGAACCGTGGTATTAGGCTTAAAATCCTTTCTTTTGATTTGGCCTAAGCCTTTCTTAGTCCAGGATCTTTGACAAGAACAAGACTGTCTCTAGCACTGACGACCTCGTTCCTGAACCACTAGGCCACCGCTGCCCCACACATCTGCGATAAGCTAAAGTACCAGATAGGGTGCCAAATATTTTCCATGTAATAATCTCTTATTAACGCTTGAGCCCTTTTCCTGGTCGCTGATCTGAGCAGCAGCATTTCTCGCACATCCTCTGGGTCTGACCCCCTTCTATGGAACTGTACTGACAAAGTCCAAGCACAAGAGAAAAACAAGTGTCCTCTAATCACACCCTGAGAGAGAAACCAGGCTCCAGCTGTCCAGCCTTTAACGTCACACAGGCAGATGGAAGCTGCGCTGCGAGGTTATGTCTGGACAGTGACCGGAGAAATGAAATTGCTTTGTTAGAACAGAAATGAAACCGACATGTTTTCTGCTTACTGTTACTTTCATTTTTTGCCTCCACTCAGAAGGCATAGTTTGTGCCACCGCCTCACAGTGAGAAGGTCCAGGGTTTGATTCCCCTGCTGGGCGGTTCAGATCTTTTCTCTGCAAGGTCTGCATGCTCTCCTCATGCATGTTCTCCTCATGTCTCATAAATTGCCCATCAGGTATGAGTGTGTGTGTGTGAGTGTGTTTGTCTGTGTGTCTGTATTGCAATGAGCTGGTGACCTATCCAGGATGTTTCTCTGCCTTTGGCTGGGATAAGCTCCAGGATCCCAACCCTGGTTAAGTGGCGGAGAAGGGATGGAAAGTAACTGAAACTTTTAAACAAGGTAGTGGTGTAAACAGGGCAGCGGTGGCCTGGTGGTTTGGGACTAGGCCCTAGGTTCTGAAGGTTGTTGGTTTGAATCCCAGACCTCTAGGTTGCCCTGAGACACCCTTGATCAAGGTACCACCCCCATGACTGCTTCCCGGGCACAGGATATGGCTGCGCACTGCTGCAAGGTGTGTGTGGGTTGAATGCAGAGGATGCGTTTCGCTGTGGCTCAGTGTGTTCTGTGCTTCACGATGATAAATAGTCACTTTCACTTCACCTTACGCTGAGTAAAGCCCATGAGTGAGAAACACTGATGTGCGCAGAGTAATGAACGGAGCTGTTTAATAATAAAAAAATAACATTTTAATATTAAAAATCTTTAGAATTTTCCTTTGTTGGTAAACAGACCATGAATAATAATATCATATCAATGATAATGTAAATAGATCATTGCCATGTGATTTTAATCATTTATTACATTCTTGTTAGACTAATAATGCCTACGTATTGCATAAAACCTCAAAATCTCATTTTGAATGAGGTTCAAATCTACATTATTTGATGCTGTAAATAAGATTTATAGAATGATAAATAGGGCAGCTGACTTAAAAGATTGTTTTCCTGAGAGCATGTTGCTGAGTGAACATACATATTCAATTATGACTGATGACACCACAGTGAAACCAGGGCAGGGATGAAGACAAAAAGTCAGTGGCGACGAAAAAAGAGCGAGGGCATGAAAACAGGCAGGACGAGATAACTGAGGAGCAGGAGGAGTCTTTATAAGGACGTCTTACGTTTAAAATAGATATCTGGTTACAAGCATGACAATACCAAATTGATAGTGATCCATGACAAAATTAAAAAAGGGTGTGTGGTGAAACCCAATCCCCTGCAGCCTTCCATGGTCTGCAAGGGCCACGTTACAGCTGCAGCACTCCAACCGAAAGCTCCCCTTTCAGACTGATCTGGAATCAGATTCTCACAGCCAGATCCCCCAGATAGCATCACATCAGGAACTGCGATAAAGGAATGCTCAGGTGTTTTTACCCTGATCTGCAGCACATGATTATTCATGGTGGACTGTGACTGTTTCCTGCTCTCGGTAAAAGAGCTCAGGACTTGTTGACTTGTCAACGGGCAGATGCTCGCTGGAATCTATCCTGGGTGTGTTGTGAGTCAACACATTTTCAGTCCTGTTCTTGGAAAAGAGTGCCTGTGATAACTGACTGTGGACAGCAGGTGCTGTAGATAAAGAGTAAAATGATGTGCATTAGAATTGACCTTTAATGATCTCAGGTCAGCTTGAGTGGTCTGCTTTCACGAACACCACCTGCTGCCTGTGAATCGACAGAGGCGGCTTAAAAAACAGCTGTAAAGACATGAAATTCAGTAATAGGCTTTAGTGACAGTAGTCACTCTAAGTTTCTGGTCTATCCATCAATCCAACCATCCATCCATCCACCCATCCATTCATCCATCCATCCCGTAAAGTAGCTGCTTATCCTAACCAGGAAGCTGTAGGATCCTATCCTGGCACCGATCGTGTGAAATGCAGAGAAACACCCTGGACAGGTTGCCAATCCAAAGGTGAAAAGACAACTGAAAAAAGAAAATTGAGATCAGACAAAACACACTTTCTTTGAAGACTTTTTGTGCCTCATAATGCCCAAAATCTGCCATGGGTATGAAAATATATTTTTTACCATTTTAGACTTAAACATTGTGTGCAAGCTTTAAATTGGCATTACATTCTTGAGACTCCAGAATGGATCACTTCCCACCAGCGCTCTCTGAATGGCTTTGTCCACATCTTATACACTTAAAGCGAAAGTGTGTGACTATCAGTAACCTTTCGGGGTGAACAGTATTAGTCATGCTGAGGCAGTTTTGCTGTTGTTTTTGTTTTCAGTTCCTTCAGTATCTTATCTGTCTGTCTGAAGTTTCATCCGGCACGTCAGGAAGTCTCCAAAGATCAAACATGTAATGCTGTAGGAGAAAAGAAACAGAGGATATTGTTGGAGGAGGCAGTGAGGTTCTGGGTGACTCTTTGAAGAGGGCTTGGATTCGCTTTGATGGACGTGTGCCTCTCCATTTCGAATTGCTCTGCCTGGACTGAGCCATTCATGTTTGTTTCTCCTCCACCTGCTCTCTGTGAGTGATCTTCAGAGAACCAGTGATCTCCAAAGCAGGGGAGCTTGTAAAACACAGTCATCATTGTTCTCTTATCTTGGTTGGATATGTGCACACCTACACTCTGTGGTTTAAGAGCTAAGTAGTGGTTTCTCAGAGAAGCTCATTATTCAAATATTTAGCCTGGAGAGTGTCTCTCTAGAATAACTCTTTATCCACATTTAGGAATGCTGAGATGCCTAAACATTTAAACATACAACCACCAAACAGACCTCTCTGGAGTGAAGAACCCCTGAAGAACATTTTGGCTCTTTATTTTTTAAACTAGTGCTTTTGAATCAATTAGAAAACTTTCTTAAAGGACCCATACCATGACAAAATGAACGTTCATGTATTTTTGGACACTCTATACGGTACATATATATATGTACGCGCGTGTGTGTGTGTGTGTAAACACACTAGACTAATGGTTGAGCCATTGGGGTGCTCTACTCTCCACATTGTGTTGCAACCAGTTCATAAAAAGTTTGGCCGCGATGTGAACTGCTGAACACGTGATTCGTACTGTAACAAGATATGTGCTGAGCTGACAAAGGGCAATACCACTTCCTGAAAGTGTGAGAACAGCTGGATTTGATTAATCCTGCTCTCATGTCCTTCATGTAGCGAAGAGGAGAACAACACTGAGTCTTTAACACGAGCGTGTGTGAATCAGCTGCTCTCTCTCAAGGCTCATTTCTGCCTTTGACTCACAAGCCAAGAGATATTTCAAGTAGGCAAACTGGTGATCTGCAACACTACCTGTTGTACAACATTTTTTTTTTTTTGCTACTGTGTTATTTGTTTTGTAAAGTGAGACTTACACACTCCAACGCCCCTGGTGACTGGATCATTTTCACTAATGACACATATCAGAAACTTCAGTAATGATCCTTTTATTGCAGCTGCTGGAAATCATGCTGGAAAGAGGATCGCTTGCTACTAGTGCTCGAGGTGCGGGGATTAAAATGTGCAATCATCAACAAAGCTGGGGACAAAAAGAAAGATGGAGGATCATTTTCACCAAAACATGCCGCTCATTAATTAAGATTAGATTAAAGGACAGAAAGCTGCGCCACAGGGGTCAGCAGGTGAACTCCAGGGGAATTAGGTCAACGGTCATAGTGTTGTGTTGTAAATATTCTTTCAGCATGCCTTCCAGGCCTGTGTCTCCGATTAGCCTTTGTGTTCTACTAATTTACACCTGGTGGAGAACCGTTTACACAAAACTGGCCACCATTAGTCACCTGGAAAAATGGATGACACACACGTGTGCAGCGGTGGCCAAGTGGTCAGGGAGTCGGCCACAGGATCGTTTGTGGGTTCAAACCCCTTACCAGTAGGTTGCCCTGAGGTACCCTTGAGCAAGGTACCGTCCCTGTCACTGCTCCCCGGGTGCTTTCATAGCTGCCCCCTGCTGCTGGGTTAAATGCAGAGGTCCAGTTTCATTGTGGTTTGCTGTGCTTTGTTCTCACAATGACAAGAATAGTCACTTTCAATTGTCATAATCAGCACAATTGTCTACTAATGTGGTTTACCCCAATACAGCACATCCTCTTACAGTTCTCAGAGAAACAAGGCCAGGATTAGGTTCTCATCAGGTTCTGCTTTAAAACTGACATCAATATCTGTTCAGATTACTTTTTTTTTTTTCTTTTTGTTTTGTTGCACTTTTTTGTTGCATTTCACTCTCATTGCCCTTGTTAGTCCACGTTTGATCAGATGGGTGGTGGTGTTGTACTGATTTTGGGAGAGAGAGACACACACACACACACACACACACACACATACAGAGAGATAGAGAGAGAGAGAGATTACTGTCATTAAGATGCTGCACCTGATCCTAAGAGGTGCAGGTTTGCCTTTCCTGATACGACACCCATCATTTAGCCTCCTCCCTTAATATGCTTCCATCTCTCCACAGTTCCAAACTCTCACCGGCCATTGCTTTATTAACCCTCCTTAAATATATGGATAGGGATTTTAATTCATTTATTTATTCATTTAGCAAAATAAAGATATTCCTGTCTTGGCCCTTAGTGTGTTTTGTAGGCATAAGTGGTCTGACATGTGCCACCGTGTGCTGTGCTGTGTTGCAGGAAGGGAAGATGGTGAATGGCTCCTGGATTAAGAAGAATGGCCTGATGCAGAGAGAGAGGCCTCCAGGCAGAGAGTCATCTATGGAGGACAGGGTACGACCATGTTTAAGGGCAAAAACAGCTGCAAATACAGCGGCTTGACAGAGAAAGGCGTGTGCTGTTCATCACAGTTCTGTCACTCAGTCCAAGCAACAGAGTGACATATTTATAGATTATAGACATATATATGTATGTCAGAAATACATGATCTAGCAGTAAATTTACCCAGGGTCAGGGTAAATGAACACTCAGAAGTACAACATGGCATTTGAGGTCCAGTTCTGCATCTTGAAACAGTTTTTCCCCAGAAAAGTGGCAGATTTGTACCTTTATATAACCTAATTCGAAATTATAATTGGTACCTTCATGGTACCACCTCACTCATACAAGAGGGACCACCTCAGGGACAGTTCAGCCTTATAGCATGATGTTCTGGGCAGTGGTGGAAAGTTCAGGTCCAGAAATTATAAATCTTCTTCAAAATTTTGCACCGGTTGGACTGTCCATGCAGTCATGCTGCCCATGTTCTCCCACAATCCAAAGACTCTGAGATGCTAAATTTCCCCTTTAGATTTATTTTATTTCTGTGTCTGATCTGCACTAGACTGGTTGCCTTTCTCTGCTTTTTGCCCGTCAAGCTCTGTGAATCTGGAACCAGTGACTTTGGACTACCAGGATGTGTCTCAGTAACATAAACGGTGCTGCTGATAAAGCAGGCTTTAAAACCCTGCTGTGGGTTTTCCCAAGCAAAATCTGGGATTAATTCAGAACGAAAGGAGCTGAATCCGTTTTTTCAGTGACAGAAACAGGTTGGTTGCAGGAACACAGTCATCCTGTATGATCAGCAGTGGCCTAGTGGCCTAGGAAGATTGTTGGTTTGTTTCCCAGGCCAGTAAGGTACCCTGAGGTACCCTTGAGCAAGGTACCACCCCCCAACACTGCTCCCCAGGCACTGGATATGGCTGCCCTCTGCTGCACAGTGTGAAGGTTAAATATAGAGGCTGAATTTCGTTGTGGTTCACTGTGTGCTGTGCTGTTCACAATGAAAAATAATCACTTTCACTGTACACGACTATACAGGCAGCTCACTCTCTGTGATGAAGGCTGACTTGCAGAAACACCACACCATCACTTTTTTGTTTGCTAACCTCCAAAACTGACCACTCAGCAAGCGCACACATACACACACACACTCTCTAAGAAAAGTACACAGGTCCTAACACCTGAATATGGCAGATGCTCTTATACACACACACATACACAGATGGAAACCTGACCCATGTTGCCTTCTTCAGCACTCTTGTGGTGTGAGCAATGGTGTGGGACCCAGAGTGTACGGGGTGGTGCAGCGGACGGGAGAGCAGCAGCAGGAACTGACGGCCCGCGAGTGGCCGGTCAATCACATGAGAGATGAGATGAGGTACATCAGAGAGGTGAGTACACACACAGACACACACACACTGTTCGAGAGACAGGGGTAGAGAGATATTAGAGGTGAAGTGTTGGCACCGTAACTCATGTGCCGCACATTATGCTTGTAAATCACCTTTACAAATAAAACACACTCAATCCAATAAAAGACTAGCCTGCATTTTCTAAACCAAACTTTATTAGATCATAATCTTCATTTATTCATTAAAACATCCAAAGAAACAAACTTGTGGAACTGAGCTCATGGTTTTTTTGCACATCACAGTAATGCAGCTCTTATGAAGGCCTGACTAAAGGGTGCCAGTGCCAGTGCACAAGTATAAAAGCAAGTAATGACACCATTACAGAATACAACAGAATTGAAATTTACCTTGCAGGTACGAGACTCTTTAGAAAAGGTCAGAGAACGGATGTACGGCCAGTTTGGAGGAATGCAGCAATCCATGCAGAAACTTTCTCAAGACCTGAGGGTAAGAACCTTAAATCTGCCAGCCATTCTTAATAAGCACTATTTAGTGATTCTCCTCTTTCACTAAACCAGCCTCAATCTGTGTGTGTGTGTGTTGTATTTACTAACTGTGATGACACACCTTCCAGTTTTATTTATTACATTTAGTTAAATATTAGTGAAAAAAAAGCTGAGCATCCACAAAGCATCTGCAGTGGACCATGCTAATAAAGGGTTACCCACATTTATGACTTTTCATTTCACTGTGTTGCATTATTTTGGCCAAGACCATTCAAATATTGGACTACAGACAGACTGAACATAGCATGAACAGATGGATGGAGGGTAGGATGGCAGGAAGGGTGGACAAACATGGACAAGGAGGCAGACAGACAGATAATAGACAGACAGACAGATAGACAGATAGATGGATAGATGGATAGATAGATAGATAGATAGATAGATAGACAGATAGATAGACAGATAGATAGATAGAGACAGATAGACAGACTGATAGATAGACAGATAGATAGATAGATAGATAGATAGATACATAGAGACAGATAGATAGATAGATAGATAGATAGATAGACAGACAGACAAACAGATAGACCAAAGGATGAAAGGTCAGACATCTGGATAGACAGATAGACAGACAGGCAAATGGTCGAACCAACATGTGTAAGAATGGATTGACATACATTATAAATTTTGTGGGCTGTATGCCTCTCCTGATTTGTGGCCTGAGGTAATTAATTTTGGTGCATATTTTCCAGACACATGGTGACTGATCTGCTTCGTCCTGTGTAGTGAAACACTGTGTCTGTGTGCTCTGCAGGTGGCGAGCTCTCATAAGCGTTATTTGGAGGCGGAGGTGAGGACAGGGAGGCACGTCGTGGAGAGTTTTGATAAGATGAACAGCTCCCTCATATCAGCCAACATTGACCTGCAGGTACATCCAGCTCAGACCCTCCAAACCAGGGTTCACATCAATCAGACTGACATCACACCCACACTGACTGACATCAGACAGACCGACATCAAACAAACTAACATCACAAAGACTGACATCAGACAGACCGACATCACAGTCACACTGAATAACATCACAAAAACCCACATCATACAAACTGACATCTGACAGGCCAACATCACATCTCACAAGCCGACATCATACAGACTGACATCCCACGGACTGACATCACATCTCACAGACTGACATCATACAGACTGACATCCCACGGACTGACATCACTGTCACACTAACATCATACAAACTGACATCATACAGACTGACATCACACAGACAGACATCACACACAGACTGCCATCACACACAGACTGCCATCATTCACAGACTGACATCACAGCACACAAGTTGACACCACACTGACGGAAATCCCATCACACCGACTGACTCTTGAAGCAGAACAGATCTCATTTGGTTTCATTTTTTAATTAAACACTATGAATCCAGTGAGCCAGGCGGAATGAGACAGGGAGTAAATTGTGCTGTATGAGATGCAGTATAGCACAGTGCTAATGAGGCATCTCGTTACAGATTTAGATGGTTTTTGTAAGTCAGCGTGTGGGTGGGGTCCAAATTAATCAGCTGTGATCAACTGGCAGCAGCTTTATGGCAGGCACTTTACATATTGACACAAAAGCTGAGAGTGAGAGTCTGAAGAGGGAGAAGGTTTAACCAGTTTGGTAGGTTAGACATTATTCAGGAAATCAATTGTCTTCAGCCACACAAAAGCAATAGATGAGCATATTTCACTTTTATGGCCACTATCAACACACAACGGAGTCGTCTAGTACAATACTAGTGTAAAATATGCAGGAGAAAAAAAGAGATTTCCTTCAGTCCCGCTTTTCTATTGGTCTTAATAAAAAAGACTGTATTTAAAAGTAGAAATCTTGTTTAAACCATGGAAAATTCTGTATTCTTGCTTTCTTTCCAATAGAAAAGTTTTATGTAGTAAATAAATCCTGTAAAAATGTTAAGCTTTTAAACCATCAAACCATGAATCTGTACAAAGTGCAGACAGTGGTTTAGCCCCACCCATTCACACTGAAGTCATAAGGAGTGTTTTAACCTGCACTGCTTTTAAACATAGTACTGCACAGCCAATCAGAACAGAGCTCATTTACTTATCAGTTAAAAAAAACAGGCTGTTGGATTCTAGGGAAAAAGAAAGTTTTAGTCATGGAAATGGTCATAAAAAATAAACAACGATGATGGCTTTCGATTCACAAACAGCATCGATGGACCCAAGGAACAGAAATAAAATGCAAAATATAGGCCCTTTCAGGAATAATTATCAAAAAGTCCATTCACCCAAAGAGAAGCTGATCAGCCTCCAGTAGACTTGCTCGTGTGGTTTCTGACACTGTGTGACGTACTGTTATGTAGAAACACCAACAGGAATACAGAAAAAATAAAGTTCTTAGCACTCTTCAAGGCAACGCGACATACTTTCGATTGTTTCTACAGACGACAGTGTCACACGGTCTCAGAAACCACATAAGCAAGTCCGATTACTGAACACGACTGATTGATTTTTCATGACCTATCAGAGAAGCAAAGGTTGTAGACGACACGGGTCCGGCCTGACAAGGTTTTTAATCCGTGACTTCATTTAAAGCCTGAGGCTGTTCTGTGTGAGCTACAGAAAGCCCTGCTGGAGAGCTGCAGTGGTCGTGTTGGGAAAAGGGAGGATATGAAGGCCCTGCGAAGCTCCTTTGAGAAAACTGAGGAGAGGCTGCGGGAGCGCGAGAGGCAGCTCGCGGCCGCTCAGGCCGAGAACCAGGCACTGAAGCTCCAGGTACAACAGCACACTATTAAACACAGACCGCAAAGCCCCTTTCCCCCAACACACACAGTGATTCAGTCTCCACACGTTTTTGCGCGTAGGTTGAATCGTCTGAGGAGACCTGCGCGAGAGCTGTGAAAGAGACGAGCGATAAACTGCAGCAGCAGTACGAGGAGCAGCTGCAGGAACAGCAGAGGAAACACAGGCAGGAGATTCAAGCTCTGCAGGTGCACAAAGTGTTCCACTTGCACAACAACGGTGTCCACGTGCATTTCACACATTTCACTCCATCACAATGACCATGTTAAAATAAACTAATACTGGAGAATGATTCCAAATATTTCTTTCATTTTGTGTAGAGATATAAATGAAGTCACTCAGAATAAGGTGCAGAAACTCTTAGATTCTTTGTGGTGGTGGTGAATGGAACCAGGGGTCTCGATGTCTACAACACAAATATGGCCAAATTATTTCTTCTGCAAACCTGACACTGATCCCGCATGAGTCCTTACATGAGTTTTTTATAGTTTATATATAGAGTTTTAAAGATTAAATGTTGATAATGTTAAATCAATGATACATCTTAAGTCCTAAGACTATTTTTACTATTTTTACTATCTTCAAAAGCTTCATTTATACACTGATAGAAAAAACGACAGTAGCACTCATCTAAATGACCCACTTCATCGAAGCTAATGTGCACACAGCTCTGCTGATCTGCAGGATGATTTCAATGAATTAAAGGGGAAAAAGACCAGCATGTAAGGTTGGACTGAATGTATACAATCGCTCCTCCTTGTGGCGTGCAGATGTATGTCCAGACCTTTGAGCCATTTCAGGAGGGAGTGTCACAACTGAAAGTGAAGATCTTTCTGAAAGCTGAGGATTCCTGTCCTCCATTTCCCGTGAGAGGAATGTGCTGAATAGAACTGCTGTCTGTTCTGAGCAGGACCAGCTGGAGGAGTATATGAGTCGTCTGGAGGAGGCTGAGATGAAGGTGAAGCTGGCGGAGGAGAAGATTGCTGAGAGAGATCAGAGGATCAGCGAACTGGAGAGACTTCTGGACTGCATGGCTCAGGTGAGTAACACAGCCTGAAGCCTCAGGATCCAATAGAGCATGTGCAGAGCTGGAAGTGGGAGTGCCGTAGCACCCCTAAGAACTGGGAACTGGAAAATTAAAATGAAAGAACTATAAATTCATTTATAATCAATTAAGAAGTCTTAACTGAAGCTCATGCTCCAGCCAGGAATGTGTGACTGAAATGGCAACTTACTTTAAGTAGGTAAAAGAACTGATATGTTCTGGGTTTGATTCCCAGCTGGGACAGCCTGGGTCCCTCCTGAGTGGAGTTTGCAGGGGTGTCCTCCAAGTGCCCTGGCCTTAAGTCCTAACACATGCACATCATGCGGCCAGGATATGGAGAATGTCCCTTTATAACTCATATATGTGCTGCTTTGATATCTCCAACTAAATCTGCTTTTCCGTACACTCTAGACCTGAAAAAGAACATTTTATTTGTTTTATTTTGCAGGAAAAGAGCCAACTAACCCAGAAACTCTGCGACTGTGAAAAGCGCTTGCGCACTTTGGATGAAGACCAAGTCGATTCAGGAGTAGCTACAAAGTAAGTAGCGGCTTTTTACAAATATATATATAAAGTATCTGAATGTAAACCTGTGATCTTCACTGCTATAATAACTTATAATAACTGGTGGTGAGTATATTAAAACACTTCTATCAAGATTATAATGATGGAGTGTGTTGTTTTCCAGGTCTGAGCAAGCCCAGTTACAGAGGGAGGCCTTGGAGCTGAAAGAGAGAATAAAACACCTGAATGACATGGTGTTCTGCCAGCAGAGGAAGGTTAAGAGCATGATCGAAGAGGTGAGATAGAAACCCATAGCAGTTAGAGACTCATGAGATTGCATGAAGTCCTCTTGCCAAGGGGAGGGGAACTGGGAGCCAGAGTGTTCCCAGTTGGGTTGGTAAGTTGAGAGGTATGTTTGCCAGCCTAACCAGGAATCTGGCCTCCCAGTTTCTCACTTCTGCTTAAGTCCTGTAAAGAATCTCTAAAGATCTCTAAAATCTCTCGTTCCTTTTCCTCAGGTGGAAATGCTGAGATCCAGTGTGGTCCAAAAGGACATGTACATATCTGAGCTTCTGGACAGGATAGCGATTGTGGAGTGTGAGGTAAAACTGATGGGAAAGCTTGGAGGTTGCTCTTTTGACTGCCCTGCGTGGTGAAACCATGCACAGAATGGTTGGATGAAGAATGAGACTCATTCGGAACCATTCTGGTTGCTTTAAACTGTGATCATTTCATTGACTTTTACTGTTATTTCATAACACTACACATATCATGCCAAACATCAGCCATAATCCATTGTTTTTTCATGCTGTGAAGTTTGATGGAGTTTAGAGGGCATCTGCAAGAGACAACAGGGCATCTGGACAAGATGACCTTATTCACACTATGCTTGGAAAAGCTTAACAGTCCATCTCCACAAAGTTTAACACGCTAACAATATAACTGTAGCGCTCACTTCTCACTGAAAAACTCATTTATCTGCTTATTCTGACAAGATACTCACCACAGGTTTTAAAACAGCTCCATATTTGCCTCTAAAGTTCGAAGGGGAAGGGTTCCCTATCTAAAAAGAGTTCTGTGCAGGTACATTTTAGGTTCAAACAGTCTCTTTCTAAACGCTAAATATGTTTTCCCAGCAGAAAGGGGGCAGATTTGAATCTTTTGAAAACCCAAAGTGAAGCAGAACAGTAAAATAAAAAGTCTGGAGTCAGAATGGGGTGTCAGTCCACCTTAAAAAGTTAAAGCTCACTGAAAGGGTGGAATTTTGTTCATTAACTAACTAAAAAGCCACTTTAGGCTTACCCTTTAGGACAGTCGATGCCTTTTTCTGAGAGTATGAGACGTCTCCAAACAAGCTTCACAGCAAAGAAGAACGTTATGTTTGACATGGAGATGCTTTCGCACTGAAAGAATGTTGCCTTGAATTTACTTGATTCAAAAGTGTCGTCAGTTCCACATAATTAAGAAGCATCACATCCTCATTTATTGCCTGTGAGTAACATAAACTAGTCATTTGTTTGGATTTGATACATTTCATTCATGTGGAACTAACGTACCCTTATGAGCCAAGTAACATCAACATGCTTTCAGTGTAGAGACAAGAACTCTGAGCTTGTCTGATGGATGCTCTGATCTTTGATCATGAAACCTGTCCTCTGATTTGACTCTGATCTGCTCCTTCTCCTAGAATAATGAGTTAGAAGACAAGCTGAAGTATTTTATGTCTGTACAGAGCGCAACCGAGAACAAACCCCTCACCAGAGATATTGGAGTTGGCTGTGACTTGCTCATTAGGTAATGAATGTTGGATCAACTTACCGTAAGAAATGGATCAATCCATGCTGCTCCCACATACGCTTCCGTTTGTCTCAGCTACTGCAAGATTAAATGAAGTTTCTAGTCTAGAATGTGTATAGAAAAAGAGCCAATTTTCCAGCCAGGAACTATATACAGTTCTCCATTCTAGGGAACCACTTTTAAAAGTAAAATTCTTTTAAAAATGTAAAATCTTTTGGATTTGGTCAAGACATGTTTGGAGTCCAGATTTTGCTTTCTTAGTTTTAAACTGAAGCTGTAAAGGGTGGTGGTCTGGAGGTAGGATACTACAAGAGGTTGCAGGTTCAAATTCCACCTCCAGCACCACCATTATTGGGTTCCTAAGCAAAACCCTTAACTCAAAGCCCCAGGCGGACTGTTAGGAATTGGAAGGCACTCTGGATAAGTGAGTCTGTTAAATGCTGTAAATGTAATACAATGCCGATGAACAATACAAGTCAATTGTCATCCAAATTGTCGACAAAATCTTCTATAAACAGGTATTTGTTCATTTAAAACAGACTTGGGGTTGTGCTTCAGGACACAGAATGAATTAGTATCTTGTTGAAAGCTCTGATGGATTTTGTTTTCATGAACCAACTCAAGAACAACAGTGCTGATCTAGAATCAGTTTTTTTTTTTTAACAAAAATCATAAATGTGGAAGAATATGATCCAAGATCGGCCCACATCGTGGCTGTATCTGTGACATTTTGTTCATCTTTACAGCTCAAAGTAAGTCATATTGTGTACCAAACCCCATTCACAAATCTGTTCCACCTTCATGAAGAGATGCAAGTGATCTGAGAGGGATCCAAAGGTTTTTGAGGATTTCTTTTAATGAAAACAATTTGGGTGATTATTGACTTCTAGTTTCTGCCTCATATTTATAAACTAGATCATATCTAACATATATAACAATATATCATACTTATAAACTAGATCATATCTATCATATAACAATATATCATAGTTAGATCCGTATCCTTGCCGTATTCATGGGGCAGCGGTGGCCTAGTGGTTAGGGAGTTGGCCCTGCATCGGAAGATTGTGGGTTCGATTCCCTCAAAAAGTAGGTTGCCCTGAGGTACCCCTGAGCAAGGTACCGTCCCCGTCACTGCTCCCCGGGCGCTTTCAATAGCTGCCCACTGCTGCACGGGTTTGAGTGTGCATGGGTTAAATGCAGAGGTTGGGCAGCGGTGGCCTAGTGGTTAGGGAGTTGGCCCCGCATCGGAAGATTGTGGGTTCGATTCCCACCCCAGTGGGTTGCCCTGAGGTACCCTTGAGCAAGGTACCGTCCCCATCACTGCTCCCCGGGTGCTTTCAATAGCTGCCCACTGCTGCACGTGTGTTAAATGCAGAGGTCAAATTTCGTTGTGGTTCATGTGTGCTGTGCCGTGACCTCGCAATGACAAGGGTTGTCACTTTCACTTTTTCACTTTCACTTTATGCCCATCAGATTATTTGGTTATATTTTAGCAGATGAAGTGAAAGTGACTGTTTGTCACTGTGAAACACAGCACAGCACATGTTGAACCACAACGTTATGCAACCTCTGCTTTTCCTCCATACACACCGTGCAGCAGGGGCAGGTATTTAAAATGGCCGGGGTGCAGTGACCGTTCTCGGTTTTGAACCTACGTCCTTCTGATCCCTAAACACTAGGTCCCCAGGCAAAGGTTTTGTTTCTCACTTTCAGTACAGTCCCCGTACCTGGGCAGTTTCAGAGGATTGCTTTCGTTGGTTATTTATTTCCCATTCGTGGGATAATAAAAGATTACTCTACTCTAGATTACTCTACTCTAATCCACACAGTGATCTACGTCTGAACCTTCAAGCAGATCAAAGCGTCTAACTTAAGACACGAAGCAGTGAAGAAACAGGTGCAGATGATTCCAGATGCTCAGGTGATTCGTTTGCTGCTGATGCTGAATGCTGAGTGGTTGAACCCCTTTATCTAGAACCTTGTATATTTAGGCACTTTGCAGCCTGGAGCACTAAAACATTTGGTCTCATTTATATATATAACAGTGATAGTTGCCACAAAGGAACGTTTGTGGCTGCAGCATGGATAGGTTAATAATAATAATAATAATAATAATAGGTTTATTAATTAACGGCTTCACAGAAACCTCTCTTTCTTCTCGTCATCCCAGCCAACCTGACAGTCGGGCCTGGGAGGCTCCTGTCCAAACCAGGACGGCCTCTTTAACCCCAAAGCCTCCGAGCAGACTGGACCACAGTTTACTCCGATACTCACCTCTACAGTACAGCACCATGCTGTCATCACACACACGGGAAATAGCCATAAGACCAACTGAACCCACAACGTCCTCGAACCCGGCCCTGCCCAGGGATGACATGACATCTCCGACCTCCTCAGACTCAGAACTGTCCTCCTCCACCACTAACCGTGTCAGATCCAGCCCTTCCAAAATCTACACGCCCTTTATGAAGCTAATGGAGATTACAGCCAAGATCAACATAGACTGAACTGAGTGCATGAGATGAATGAAGTTGGAAAATGAAGTATTTGTGTTTTCTCCTTTTCATTTTGTAGCATATCTCATTTGGTGAATAACTTATTTTATTACTTTAAACTCACACTGATGCACTTTCCGATCTGACAAGCTTTGAATTATTTTCTTACCTAAATATCATTTTTGTGTAACGGTTTCAAAGCATTTTATGCATTTTCCCAAGAGTGACTATTGGGGTACATATACAGCCCTATTAATGTGGATGAGGAGGTGGATTGAAGTAAGTGTGCCATCAGATCATTTTTCACTGCCATATGGAGAAAAAATTGGACCAGATCCCTTTATTTTGACCCTAGAAGTTTGAGCGTGTTGTTAAAATAAAGACAGTCGTGAGACAACGTCTGACAGGAACCTTTCAGAAGCACTGCAGCGCCGTCCGGAGGAGAAAAGGGGAGACACCAGAGCTCAGAGAATATTAAAGCAGCAGAAACATCAAAATAAAGGGATGTAACTGTAAATATGTCGTTTTTTATTCTTTTATGCCGCCCGTCTGAATCATTTTATATTGAAAGCTGAAATACATGATTAATAATTAATCCAAATGAGAAACACGAGCCACTTTGAGCTCTGAAATTATGCATTACTTTTCTTGTAAACAAGTTATGTCACTTTTTTACATTTATGTTTACATTTTGTTTAGAAAGTTCACAGAAATAGTAGCTGATATGAATTACATATCGGTAACACGATTTTTTTAACTTAATGAGTGAATTAAAAAAGCATAAAATATCCTCAAAGCAGTTTGTTTTATTTGAACGAGACCATGTTTTATTGGAGGGGGGCTTTTATTTTGAAATGACTCATAACCGCCACCATTGTCATTTGAATGTGTCTGGCGTGAGCGGCGTCTCACAGTCCAGAAGGGTAGTTTTTCTAAATGTCCGAGCTGTGACATGAATAAACTTAGTTTTAAAGATTTGAACGTACTTCTCGAGGTGTTTAAGTGTGGCTTTCTGTAGCTACAGTCATGTCCTGGTGGACGGAACGCCAGGCGGGGGATGTAAACAGCAGGAGCCGAGAGGAGCTACAGGAGATACTGAAGAGACAAGAAAAAATTCTGCTCAATAAGTAAGCAAACTGCTATTAGAGTTATTTTACCTTCTTCACCTTTTGCTTTCCACATTCTCGAAAGCGTTACTTTCCTGTAGGTGGCTTGTTGACGTCCTGTCACGAAAAAAATTAAAATCGGCTGCTAGTAAATATCGCGATACTTTCCGCTTCGATATTGATATCGATTCCTGCAACGATATCAGCGTTCATTCATCTCTAATCTTAACAATAGTTAGCAACAATAATTACATTTATTTAGTGCATTTCGCACACCCAGTATCAGATAAGTTTGAAGAAGAGCCAACAGTACCATTAAACATTTTAATCACTATTGTCCTAGTCAGAGAAAGTGAAAGTGAAAGCGGCTAGCACACAGTGAGACACGCTTTATCGGCTTTTTACCCCACACGAAATGCAGGTGTAATTTCATTGTGTCTCACCCGTGTGCCATGTCATGTTTCACAGTGACGAGAGTAGGCACTTTCACTTTCACATAGTGAGTGCTGATGATAACCATGATGCATGCGTTTATTTATCATAATAACGGAAAGGTCTGTATATTCTATAGCGTAACCAAAAAGAAAATTAATCAAGTAAACACAACAAGAAAAGAAGGGTCTTAAGATGGATTTAAATAGCGAATAAAGTCTCCCAGATGACACTGGACAGCACATTTCAGAGTTTGGGTGCCGCAACATTAATCTAACCATGACATCCTAAAAACAAATCCCCTTCATTGTCTTATATTCTCCTCCTAAAACAAGAATACCTCAACCAGTTTTCACACTTGAATGTCACTGCTAAGTTATGAAACTAAACATGTTATAAGCCTGGGACTCGAAGTGTGTTTGTTTATATAATTGGACAAATACCTCCATATTCCTTCTCATTAAGACAAGAAAGAAATCACATCCCAAGGTTTGGAGAATGCTGTGGGTAATATGATGAACTGCTGTTAATTCTCAAAGTGTGTTTTCTCTACAGGAGGTTCTTGCAGACACTTCCTGATAAAGGGGAAAAGATTTCTGACTTTGTGGAAAAATTGCGCCAGACACTTGCAGACTTGGAAGAAAAGGAGACGAGGCAAGTCTGTTTAAAAGCAATTGGAGCAGAATTTCAGACCAGATACCAGCAGGCTTTGACTCAGCGCAGATGTGTAACCTCAGACGTTGAGAGAAAAACTGTTAACCAGGAAGAAGAATCACTGGACAGAGAGGAACTGGACAGAGAGTGCCTTGCAGACAAAAGCACTGAAACGCTGATCGCCTTCAATGAGAAAACAGCAGCGTCTATAAGTGTTCACAGCGCTAAAGAGACGGAGCTGGTGGAGGCGCTTGAACGGGTCACTCTTTCTGGGGAAAAGACAGTTTCACACAAAGACGTTAAAAACTCTCCTAGAAACCCTTTCTGTGCTTCACAGACTCAAAAGAAGCCACATTTCTTAGACGTCTTGGAACGATCCAGTGCAAACGCGAGAAAACCCAGATTTAAGCCCAATCAGTAAGTACAGTTAAGTTTTAATGTATGCTGACTTTTTTTTATGTCGACAACTGTTTTTGTTTTTTTTGTAAATGACTGTTATTTTTTTGTGTCTGCTTACCATAGCTGTCACATTTTCAACAACAGTAGCCTAGTGTTTAGGGACTAAGCCCCAGGATCAGAAGGTCGTGGGTTCAAATCCCGACGAGAAGGTCACCCTGAGGTACCTTTGAACAAGTTAGTGTCCCCAACACTGCTCCATGGTCCTGGGTTGGCTTCTGCTGCACTGTATATGTGTTGTAAATGTAGAGAAACTTGGTCCAGTGGACTAGTGGTTGGGGACTAGGCCTCAGGATCGAATCCCAGTTCAAATCCCAGACACGCAGGATACCCGTATTTCCGCCAGTTGGGAGGAGAACCACTCAATCAAGAATGAAGAGGTTACACAGTAGACAAGGAGAAGATCATGCCCACTAATATTTTCAAGGGTCTTGCTGGAAAAACTAGCAATTCTTTGGGTTCCAGCTTTTCGAACTCCAAAACCGAAACACTCAGAATGGTTGAGTTTGGTGCTTAAACCAGAACTGAGCCGGGTCGCAGTTGATGGATGGATGGATTCACTATATCATGTGTATAGATCAGTATTTGAGTTCTGGATATTGTACAAAATAAAGTACAAAAATGAATCTTTGGTGATGCAGAGTCGGTACAGTCTGCTTTGTCCGTCTTAGATTACCAGAGAAGTCGGGCTCTCCCTCACCAGGTCACTCCCCTGGCAGTATGAGTCCACTTTCTGCTGAGGAGCGGAAACAGAGGGACAGGAAACACCTTGATGACATCACTGCTGCTAAACTTCCCCCACTTCATCACAGCCCAGCCCAGCTGCTCTCATTGGAGGAGTCAGTCACCCTCCTGCAAGAGCAGACCAGAAAACAGCAGGTTGGGCAAAGTTATTTGAGTTTAATTGCAGCTGTGTATTACATTTAATAACAATATATTACATTATGTAATGGGTTGGGCCATGGAATAGGCTTTGTGAGAAACTATATATAATGAATATTATTTATTACTGTTTATACAACTTGTTTCTGGCTCTGTTATTTGCTCTTGTGTGGAGATACAATACTAACATGCTCTTAAACCATACATCTTTGTGAAAACATAATTTTGTGTTAAATGTTTCCATATGGCACCCACGGCTGAAGATTAACTCATTCAGTCACTCATTCTTGGAGGAAAAGAATTTTTTTTTTTCATTTTTTCAAATTCCAAGAGCTGTACAACACTCAGCACAACATGAAAAAGGCTGAATGTTCAAACAGTTATTTTTCTGTTTGGCAGTTTGCATATGTAAATCTCTTGTTTTGGTCTCTACTTCAATGCTTTGTCTTTATTTACTGGTTGGTTCACTTTTTAAGCACAAGTTATATTCAGAAAGGCATCTAAAGGCCCCTTTTTGTGGAGGAAAACTAAATGATGGGAGTTTAGGATAGCCTTTTCTGGCGTACTTTATAGCTTGTTGGCACTGTGATGCTAAAAGTGTTTTTATATGCTTGTTTCTCCTGCTTTTCAGGAGCTGCACGTCAAACTGGCTGCAAAGAAGCTGGCGGAGGGTCTTACTGTCAGCATGAGCAGCTATAACCCTGACGGAGGGGCTCTGGCTGCCTACAGAGAAGTGCATGACGATGGAGCCCTCTCAGAAGAAGACTGATAGGTGGTTGTCTCTGGTCTGAATACCAATATAGTCCGATGCTCTGGATCCCTACCTCAGCCTTTAGATGACTCAGAGACCGCAGACAGGCTCATTTGGACCTTTATGCGCATAATCCACTTCTCGAACAGCATCTTCTGCTCAGGTTCCACTTCGAATTGAAATTCTAAGAGGTTCATTTTATCCCAGTCAAAAACCTTCAGCTTTGCTGGTGATGGTCAAACATCATCTGAAATGTCGTGCTGGTGGTCTGAAGAGGATCATAGTGCAGTGATTTCAAATTTAAGCTCTTCAAGAAGAACTCCAGCAATATCTTTACCTAGTTTTATATCTTTCAAATCATAAGTTACCCAGAAAATAACTTCTTTTCCTGCACTTACAGAAAAGTTTGAAATACACCTAGAAGTGAATAAGAAGTCACTGTCTAACCGGCTTATTGGGTTCTGTTTTTAGTGTGTTTTGAGTCAGAAGGCTTTCTGTTTTGCTCTAAGCACAGGGAAACGTGTCCATTATTGCATGTAATAATCAGTTGTCTCATATGAAAGACTCGGATTATGATTGAATAGCTGGAGTTTTCCTTCATGCATCAAGCGCTTAAACAGTGTTCCTCATTCCCAGTCTTGGCACAGTGCCCTGCACATTTTTGCATTTTGTTCTGGCTCCAACATCCCTAATTCAGCTCAGCAGGACGTTATTATACCCTTCAGGACCAGGGTCAGGTGTTCGACATAAAAATAAAACGCAAACATTGCAAACTGGGACTGAGAACTGTCTTAGTTTCATAGACATGGGAACATGAGACAAGAAATCCTATTTTTGTAAAACCTATTTTGAAGTATGTAGTCAAAATAAATTATGTCGACTGCTAAAGCCTGTGATCGGACCTGTCAGTTTTTACCACCCATTCAAAAAACAAAGCCTCAAAAGCTTCAGCGCCTTTAATGTTATGTCATATGAGAGCAAGAACTTGAGAGATGTTCGTTTATTTTCTGGAATTGTTTTGTTAACCCTCCCCTTGGTTTGATTAGAGCACTGAGTCAGCCGCCTTTAAAGTGCGTGATGTTATCGGCGAGGAAATCTGTGACATGCCTTCGATGATTAATATATGCAGTGTAAAATACTGGCGCTTGAAAGAACTGGCCCAATTACCAGATTACATCTGGACTGCGTTTAGGTCATGTTACCGCACAGAGTGGTAATGCATGATGGGATGGCAGCAGCAGAGGCTGAGAGACATGACATACGGCAAATGCAATTCCCGCTCTTAACGTGCAGATAAGAAACGCCAGCAGCCGCAAAACCCTCCTGACTTCGTTTACTCTAAATCTCTCAAGTCCTCTGTAAATGTCAGACGAGCATTTCTTTAAGGGGGATTCAGGAATCTTAATTAGGCCTGGTGTGTTTTATTGAAGCTGCATCCTTAGTTTTGTACTACAGGCTGATGTAAGGGCACCAGTTTAGTGTTGTGCAAAAGCCTAAATCATCACACTCTTGCATGAAACTGTTTCAGACTGTAAAGTCTCTACACAATATATCATCTATTACTGCAAGATCTGATCTGCGAGTCATAGTTTTCAGTCACATGACTAGTGCAGAGCCCCAGAGGGTGAAACCCCAGTATAAGTATATTTTCCCTTTGTTCCAGGCAAATATACTGATCAGCAGAAGAAACCAAAGATATGAGAACAAGCTGTAGGTTTAAGGCTTTTTCGATCCCTTTGCAGAACCCACAGCAGTATTTCAGTCGTTAGAAACGGAGAAGTCCCTCTACTTTGGCAATCGGCATGTCTTGTGGAGAATCCCTCCCCTTGGATTGCTGTCAGGATGAATACAGAAGTAAATCCACTGGTTTTGCTCCTCTGTTGGAAGTTCAACATCATTTTTTTGCGTGGACATTTACGAAACAAATATCCAGCATTTTGGTGCAAAGAGCCTGGTAGTGGATGAAATCTTTGTTTTGCTCTCCAGGTGTGAGGGCCTTTAAGGACAACATGAGGGCCTTTAAGGACAACATGAAAATACAGTGGGACCTTCACGAGTGTCCCAACTAACGAGTTTTTCGAGATACGAGCCGTTGGCCTTTTTTTTTTTTTTTTTTTTTTGAGAGCTAAAATTCGGGTTACGAGCCAGAGACCCACCGCTAGATGGTCTCCTCCACCGTCGTCAGCATCTTCATGTCGTCAGATCTCCCAGGCAAATGCTGTACGTTCTACTTAATAAAACCAGTTTATTGCAGCACATTCTATTTATTGTGTTTTTATACAATATTCGTTATTTAGAAGCACATTTTTCTTATTTAAAAACATGGAACAAAAAAAATTTGGTGTTTTTTAGGGGGTCCGGAGCTGATTAATGGCCTTTCAATTCACTTCAATGGGGAAAATTGATTTGACATACGAGTAATTTGAGTTTCGAGCTCCGTCACAGAAGGAATTAAACTCATAAGTTCAGGCACCACTGTACTCATGATGCAGAGGGCTGTCATTTGCTAAAGCTCTGACCAATCAGTGTTTTTACAGGGTGATCGATCGCAGCTCCATGTCAGGGTCTGTGGGTTCTGAGGAATTCATGTAACCCAACCAAAGTCAAATTATTTTGGTTACTTTTTAACCCTTTAAGGCACCGAATCACTGAGCTGTTTCAAAGGGTCCATGTTTGACATTTTCCTTCTATTTCATTTATTTTCTTTGTCAGGTTGTTTTTATGTGTTTTCTAGCAGAAGTCGTATCGCAAAAGCAACACAGCAATGAAACTACAGCAATCACAGACTGTTAGAGTTGTGCCCCTATCATGCAGCCCTAGTCTATAAAATACTTGCTTATGTGGTTTCTGAAGCTGTTTGACACTCTGTTAACATGAAATAAAACACAGAAATCCAGACGATGATGACTGCTGCTGTTATAGCCTGTTCTAGGTTTAGTATGATTTGTATGAAAGCCAAAATCGGCATAAAACTTCTCAGAACAAACTGTTTGGCTCAATTTGGAGATGAACACACTGTTTAACACACTGTGATAAAAAAAAAATGAACTCTGTTCTGTAGCAAAACTACAAATAGTAACCAAAGCTGTCTGTAAAGTTTTGGCCACTTAAAGATGAACCAGGATGTGCAATAATCTCTTAATTGGCAGATGTTAACTAATATCTACATCAGACTGATGTTCCGATTTGACCGACATTTCAAACTGATTTAATTAAAAGATCAGTGTTGAGGTGAATAATATAATAGAATATACACACACGTAAAGGGTTCCCAGTTTTTTCTGATGTTTTTTCCATCAGCGGACATGTTGATTAAAATATCGGATATTGATATTGGCCTACAAATCCCACATCGGTGCAGCCCTGTAGATGACATCATGGAAAAAAGCCCAAAAGTATGTCCTTGATATCCCAGAATGACTGAAAGCTGTTTCAGTGTGAAGGTACTTGGTCTCTTCTAGATGTTTAGTACTTAATCACAAGGCTGGGCAATATAACAATCTAATTATTGTGATGCATTACAATCTCCTGTGTACTGTGATGTCTTCAGTAAGTATTAAGCAGCTGTTTCTTTCTGAAGACAGGCTCATTAGTCCTGTTTAACTGGATGTAGTGCAGGGCAGTGTGTGAGATGAAAGCATTGTATTCATATTATAGTGGCTCTACTGGTTCCTTCATTCAAGGATATGAGATGTCCAAAAAAAACGAATGATGGATGGAATGATTGAGAGTACAGTTTTCCCATATCACCCACTCCTGCTCATTAACTGTGTGGCTCCAGCACAACACTAAAGAGTGTGTCTTGCCTGATGGAGTACTTTTGGGGTTAACGGGGAACTTTTCCCAAAGATCTGTGAATCTTTATCAGCACTGGGAAAGGAGTGTGACTGTAGGAGGAAATAAGTGGAAGTTCCAGTCTGGGCTGATGCTCCGTGATAACCTCTGCTGATTGCTGCTCGTGTCGTATAACACGCACCCACACACACGTCTGCATTCTAAACATTGTGTGACGAGCTCCAGAGCACACATGCGTTCAGGAATAAATATGTCAGACTTGTCCAGAGAGGATCTTCTCTCCGCTGGTGTTAATTAAAGCCCACCTTGCTCAGGGAAACACAGCCATTTACCAATTTCCCTTCAGACGGGTCGTTTCTCATCGTCGCCCCAAGTGCTCCGAAATGGCCCGGTTGAAATGGTGCGATTGATCCCGAAGCCAGAACCTTTAACTCGTTCGTTTTCTGGCTGTTGTTTGTGCTCTCAGCCGACTCCACACCCATCGCCTCAGATTAATAAACTGCTGGAAGAGTCTGCTAGTGATTTTCTCCAAGCAGCACGTCTGAAATCACATCTCCTCTGGGGCCGGCAATAACCTCTGGGAAGTGAAGGGAAGTAAAACAATAGTATATAATTTCTGGGAATGACTTTTTAAAGACTTGCCAGCATGGCATTATGTCGAGAGTGCATGATGTATACTTTGGCATTCATCTCCATCCAGAGTACCAGGGGAACGACTGCATTCTTTCCTTTGCAGGGATCCGAAAGTCTGAGGTCATCGCTGCTTTCATCCCTAATCTTTATCCTTCCTTGCGTTTCAAAGCGTCCGAGAGGAAGGTGAAATAATGCAGCGCTGGGAAGTTTCCGCAGCTTCCTGCAGATTGGGTTTCACTCCATATCTCTTCAGCCCAATTAAAACCAACCCTTCACTTGGACACAGCTGAATTACATCCTCCAGGTTTCCCTGCCTTCTTTTATTGGTGTTTTGATTTACGCCTCGTCCGTGAAGTGTATGTGTCAGTGCCTATTTCCTGGCTGAATTTGGGAGGTTTTTATTTTTTTTCCTCGGCTGCCTCACTAGGGATACACTGGTATTCGTGGTAAATCTCAGCTGCCCTCGGAGCGCCAGGTTTTTCAGAAAGAAGATGTTGTATGACCTGTACTGTCTTCAAAACATGGTCCTGGACATGAAAGCCTGAAGACTGAACTGCTCTGAAGTGGACCCACTTCCACTGACATGTCCTTCAGAGAAGCTGCAGTGATTTTCAGTCTAATCATTATCTATAGCTATTTGTCACACATGGTCAGTTATCATGGATGGTTGTTTTGACTGACCTGAAGTGAACCCCCTAGACTTATCTCCTCATCTACTCACTACATCTGGTCCACCAAATTTAGCTGATAATTGGGATCATTTAGATTTTACAAATGTCACAGTGATTAGAACTGTTCTGAAGGTTCTGGGTTGCAGCGGAGGATCCTTTTCTGTATGAAATTTGCATGTTCTCCCTGGGTTCTTCCTGGGCTTTGTGGGCTTTCTCAAGGTGCTCCTGGTTCCTGTGTACCTCAAGTGGTTTGGAGATGCTAAATTTAGACTCAGTATCTCCAAACTTGGAACAGTGCTTTATCTTCCAATAGGTAGCCAGCCAAAAATCTCTTCAGGAGCACAGGAACATCTTATCCCAGAGCCACGAAAGAACTGAGATGAAAATCAAAGCAATTGCAGGATTCTCTCACCTCAGATAAGGGCAGCTTTCATGTTTCTGCTTGCAAACAATCAAATATTCATTTATTGCGGAGAGTTTTGTGTAATTTTCCATCAAAAGTGGTTCCTTTTTTCATGATACTCAAAAATGGAAGTTTTTTTATTGCTCTATAATCATCAGTATTGTCTGTAAAATATTAAGCTGGAGATGGATAAGCAGATGAGATGATTAGTTGGGTGTAATTTGAAATGGTTCGGATGGTTGTAACTGCAGAGAGGAGAGCGTGCGTCTCCATTAGGAAGTCATATGGCCTTAAATGGAGAGTTCTGAAACTGCTGCACTTGGGTCGCTGGCACACTGGGCTTTTGGAAAATGGGAGTATGGTGATTGAGAGTGCTGTGAAGAGAAACACTGTTTATGTCATTCCTGATGTCTTCCAGCACACACACACACGTGGCCAACAAAGCCATGCAACTTCTCCATCTGCTTCTTCATTAAGTCCATGTGAAGATTCAGGGGTGATGAAATCTGTATTTACTTTCAAACGAACGCATGGCAAAAAGAAATCCATCCTCAGTCAGCACTGTTCTCTCTGCGGACAAATCCCCTTTAAAACTGCAGGCTTTGTGGGTTTTAGTTATCTAATTATAAACTAGGCCTGTCACTGTGGATTACATTAGGAATCCAATAATCTACTGATTATTTTGAGTTACGCCACACTCAGTTACGACCACACAGTGAGATTGGCTGACAGTGTCTCCTGATAATGGCAGAGAATTGGTACTGAGGAGAACTGCCAGGAGAACATTGCTCTGGAGTTTGTGCAAAACTGTCATTGGTAAATTATTTGGATGCAGAAAAATGCAATCATCACATGCGACAAACACAAGTGTTCACAATACGATGTTAAATATTTCACAGACTGAAAGGCTGCTGAGCTCCAGTAACTGGACTTTCTAACAGTATCTTGTGTTCATTCACTTTTTTGAGCACAGCTGCTCAGTTCTGCAACCAATCAATGGCAAGAATAATATACAGTCCCAAAATTTTCGAGAAACACAAATACGCTGGTGTTTATAAAAGAGGATTCTTTGTATGAAATGCTGTTTGATTAGACATTCAATGGTTACAGAAGCGGGCTTGCAACTGAAGGGTTGCCAGTTCAGTCCCAGCAGGGAAATTTGGGCCAGTGGGTAACTGTGATAAAAGTGAGCAAGTGAAAGTGACTATTTGTCATGTTGAGTTCAACACGACAATAAAATACTTTCTGCGAAGTTGTTCACCAAGTGAAGCGGGGGGGCAGCCTTCCGGCCAGCACCCTGTGAGCAATGTTGGAGATGCTCAAGGATTAACCTGGTTTGCAAATAGACTGTTATAATAAAACAACTGCATAGTCACGGTTTAAGGCAAATGATATATTTTTGTTTTTATTGGTTGTTTTACTGGTTGTGTCATCTAAAAGGGTTCAATACTGCAGTTCAGCATTTATGAAAACAACCGTGAAACAGTGTTTAAGGTCAGTTAGTACTTTAATCAGCCATGAGCTGCTGATGTTGGGTTAATTGAATGATGCCGCGTTACATCAGATCTGTTTTCTTTGTGAGGTGTGAACACACTTTCATTTCATTTCATTCGTTTTTCAGGTTTTGTCTCAAAGTCTAATAATAATCAAAACCTGAGATATTTCTAACAGTAAAACAAAAATTTGGCTGTGGAGTATATGTAGTATATATATATATATATATGTGTGTGTGTGTGTGTGTGTGTGTTCGTGTGTGCACACACACATGTGGTTTCTAACTGTAAAACCACTGGGAGATTAAAATTGAACCCATTATTATAATATCTGATGTTTTCCTTTCTATGGCTTTCTGATTCTTACTAAACTGACTTTATGTTCTTCCCGGTTGTTTTTTTTTGGAGGTTCTGAGACCAGAACGTGTCCATTATTTAACACCAGATGGCAGCAGCACCTCTGCTTTCATGGCCTTTAGAGCGAGAAGTGTGTTCAGTGTGGATGAGTTTCTCCAGGCCTGAGGTCAGTCCTTCAAACACTCCAGTCCAGTAACTTCCTTTCACTGTCCTCTTTACTGCTGTCCTTCTGAAAGACGAGATGGCTTTAGAAGAATGTCTGTTTCATCTCCAGTTTATCTGCTGCGTTATTATTGTATCTCTGCATCACAGACAAGATTGACAATATTTCAAAGGGTTTAAAATTAGGTTTCTCTAAACTGACAAAATAAGTCAGTTACAAATGAGTGAAAAGATGCTTTTTTCTAAGTTTATAAGTTTGTCAAAATGATTGTTGATGGACGGATGGACGGACGGATGGATGGATGGATAGATAAATAAATAACTGGATGCATGAATGGATAGATGGATGGTTGGGAGGGTGAATGGATGGACGGATGGATGGATGGATGGATGAATGAATAAATAAACAACTGGATGGATGGACGGACGGATAAATAAACAACTGGATGGATGGACGGATGGATAAATAAATAACTGGATGGCTGAATGGATAGATGGAAGGATGGAAGGACGGACGGACGGATGCGTGGATGAATGGATGGACTTGATGGATGAAAAAAGAGTGCTTTATTAACCCCAAAGGGAAACTACGGCGTTACAGCAGCCTCTTAATACAATACAAACACAACATCTAAAGAATGAAACACAAAAGATCATACAGCGTATTTACTTCAGTGCTTTTAGATTAGTTTATAAAAGATAAAGAGCAATAAAAATGGAGTAAAGCTTTAAGCAGGTTCCAAAATTCAGACTCTTGCTCTCTTTATTGTGAAGTCTTCCTTGGTCTTACATGCTGGAGGAACAGTTAAAGAGCAGCACCTGCAGACTGCACCAGATAAACTCCGAACAAAATCTAGAGCGTTCCATAATCCAGGGATCTCCTCTGTTTTCGGTGAGCCTCTGGGCCCGAGCAAGCACTCGCTCTGAAAACATTGTCCAACAATTACAGGACGTCTCTTTACACTCCAGAAGAGAAAGGGAGAGAGTGACAGAGAGGTGGGTGAGAGAGGGAGAGGGAGAGAAAAGAAAAGCAGAAATTGGGCAGAAATTTTGTGAAGCGTGGTGGTGGCCAAGAAGCTGCCATCTCTCTAGCCGCCCAGCGTCTGGGCTGGCACAACCAAAAGCGGGCAGCGCTGAGGCCTGTCAAAAACTCATCACTGTGAGGAAGCCGGCTCGGCGGGGATGTGCCAGGGTGCCAGGGCCCGGTGGGGGAGAGAAAGTGGAGCCGCTTGCCCAGCAGCACGGCCATAACGAGCAGGAAAATTCCCATTCTTGTGTCCAGATTAATGTAACAGCAACAATGCACTTCTGTCTGTTCCCCTCACCCCCCTCCTGGTTTTACTTGGGCCCTTTTCTTTTTTTTCTTTTGCAACTCAGCCACTGAAAAAGCAGTTAAAGTGATAGTTTGGCTTAAAAAAAAATCAACAATTAAATGTTCTAAAATTTCCCAATACACCAATTATAGTCAATAAGAATGGCAAAGTTAAAATGGGGAATATTTAACTCTAGAAGCCCTTTCGCTCTCCAGAACTTTTTCTCGCTGCTCAGTTGAACTCAGCTGAATATTTCGATTGTCCGTCTTTCACCAACATGTAAACAACAGTCTTACAAGTAAATCTTGTCTGCAGCTGATATTGTGCAAAATTAACACACTCGAACTGTGGCAGGACACACCGTAATCTCAAAGAGACATACTTCTGTCCTCATAACATGGATTAAAGTATAGACGTCAACATTACCCCCACTCAAAGGGGACAAAATGTCCACACATTTTTTTACTTAAGTAGAAAACATAAGTACAGATCATGTGTAAAATACTGATTCCACTTCTTTACTCAAGTAAGTAAAAAGTACAAGCTCAGAAATGTACTTTTAAAATTAAAAGTACAGACTGAAATGTACTCAGAGTATAAAGGGGAAAAGTACTGAAATGTACTCAGAGTATACATTTACATTTACTGCATTTAGCAGACGCTCTTATCCAGAGCGACTTCCGTGTCCTAATTACAGGGACAGTCCCCCTGGAGCAGCTCAGGGTTAAGGGTCTAGCTCAGGGACCCAGTGGTGGTAGTGCCAGAGGTGAGCCACAGCTCCATAGGCAAATATCCTACCACTAGACTGCCGCCACCCAGTATAAATATACAAATCGCAATGTACTCAGAATATAAAATTACAGACTGAAATGTACTCTGAGTATAAAGGGGAAAGTACTGAAATGTACTCAGAGTATAAAATTACAGACTGAAATGTACTCAGAGTATAAAGGGGAAAGTACTGAAATGTACTCAGAGTATAAAATTACAGAATGAAATGTACTCAGAGTATAAAGGGGAAAGTACTGAAATTTACTCAGAGTATAAAGGGGAAAGTACTGAAATGTACTCAGAGTATAAAATTACAGACTGAAATGTACTCTGAGTATAAAGGGGAAAAGTACTGAAATGTACTCAGAGTATACATATACAAATCGAAATGTACTCAGAGTATAAACTTACAGACTGAAATGTACTCTGAGTATAAAGGGGAAAAGTACTGAAATGTACTCAGAGTATAAAGGGGAAAAGTACTGAAATGTACTCAAAGGATGTTTCTGGTGGCTGTTTGAGCACAAAGCAAACTACAGCTCAAGCCAGATTAATACAACTCAAAAGAATTTACTGAAAATATTGAAAACTATTTGAGTTCCATCCACGTCTCTACTCGTTCTCCAGTCTCAGACTTCAAATTCAAATCACAGGCCTTCTAAAGTGGCTGCTTTCAGCTTTGACCTTGTTTAGGTCTGTTGTGGGTGATTTGAAGCGATGGATACACTCTTCTCGAGTTACTGTCCCGTCAGGTTAGGTTGTAACTGCTCATGATGTTGAGATTACATGGCATGCAAAAGTAAGGACTCTGTTTTCTAACGAGTAGAGCTCTAGTATTTGTGTTAGAATGTAAGAAGCTGAAGTACGGCAATGCAGCATTTGTACTTTGTTACTTCCCATCTCTGCTACTGGTTTTGGTCGTCTTTACTGGGGACAGCATGTCATATGAACACACAAGCACTTCTTTTTTAATCCTGTGCTTGCACTCACACACTGTGAACCGTGAGCAGTGAATTTGTCCTCTGTATTTGACGTGTCCAAACACACCATTAGTGAACGCACACACCGTGTAGGAGCATTAGGCTGCAGCGACTGCACCTGGGGAGCAGTGTTGGGGACGGTACCTTGCTCAAGAGTACCTCAGGGTAACCTACTGTGCCCGGACTCAAACTCACAACCCTTTTATCACAACAAGATGAACAACTTGACTCTGTTACAGGCAAGTATGATGATTAAGGCAGTTATTAAACCGTACATAAGCTCCTTGTAGGTCTAGAGTAGAAGAAATGATCACAGAGCCAGTTCGATCTCATTAAGGAGTAAGCAATGTAAATTTAGATTTTATAAACTATCACTTTAAAGTCTCCCCAGTAGGTGGGCTGGTCCATTGCTCATACAAAAGAGCAACAGAAGATGCATGAATAATTTTAGAAAAGCCCTCCGCCTCATGCCGGAGAGGAGGAACCCGCTCCGGTTTCCAAGGCTCCGAGTGGCACTTCCAAGCAATGGGCCGCTCAGCCTGCTGCATGTGTACATGAGGTCAGTCCAAAGCTGTCACCGAGTGAGGCTTGACGAATACAATGTAAATGCTGGTTTTAATTATTTTCGTGCTATTCAAGTGAAATCATGCTTCCTCATTAGTGAATGCACCAACTGACAAGCACCAGGAGTGTGAATTAGCAGCCACTCGGGGAATAGTGCCAGCCATTACAAATGGAGAGTGCTAACTTCATTTAAAGGGTCATGAAATGCAACCACCGAAATGTCAAATATCATTACGGCCTGCTCACTTCCCGGCCCGCTGTGGTCCAGGTGTGAGAGAGGAGATCCTAGGAGGAGATGCCTGAGGGACAAAGTCTGGATGAGCTAGAGGCTCTTCGTTTAAAACCCCTGAGGTTGATAGGATGTACCACAATTATATAACTTACATACTTTCCTTACATCACGGATTCTATTACTTACTCTCCATTTACACTCAGCAGGCTCAGGTCTGCTCAGCTGAATGTTTACATCTGTTTCAGTGTCATAAAGCAAAGAATGAGAACAGGATTATCCGTGTGAGAACCGTTTCTCATCCAGTTAAGAAACGTGCTCCTATACGCAAGTGAAAAGGTTAGTCGTGACCCATTGAGCAAATACCCTGCTTTCCGGATTGGCAGCGAGTGTAGCTCTAAGGGTTAATGTTGTGGGGTGTTTGGTGTTCAGAATCAACTTGCATCATATAAATACAGTCTAGGCCTGCAGAGCTTCACTCTCTGGGTCTCGTGTCTTGCTGCCGTAGTAAAGGCGTACAGTAAAAGTGCAGCTCAGAGCGATTACGGGGCCTCGATGTGGCACGGAGCGCTTGTTTATGCGCTGTAGTGTTGCGCTCATGCCAGAGCAGCCTTGTGACTGCTGGAAGCCCTGCTTTCTGATTGCAGCGAGAGTGTGTTTATGTGTGTTTGGTTTCCTATAGTTTCAGGATAAACCTGACTCTACAGTTATTACATAATGATACACACACACACACACACACACAAAATTACAACAAAGTCTGGTTCTTTAGTATATATATATATATATATATATATATATATATATATATGCTTTCAGAAATGGAAGTGTTAATCATTTATTTTCATCAATCAACAAAATGCAGTGAATGAACAAAAGAGAATCTAAATCAAATCAATATTTTGTGTGACCACCCTTTGCCTTCAAAACAACATCAATTCTTCTAGGTACACTTGCACACAGTTTTTGAAGGAACTCAGCCGGTAGGTCGTTCCAAACGTCTTGGAGAACTGACCACAGATCTTCTGTGGATGTAGCTTCCTCACATCCTTCTGTCTCTTCATGTGATCCAGACACACTGGATGATGTTGAGATCAGGGCTCTGTGGGGCCAGAAGAACTGATGCTGGTTTGAAGGCAAAAGGTAGAAACACCAAATATTGATCTGATTTAGATTTTTCTTTTGTTCGCTCACTTTGCATCTTGTAAATTGATCAAAATAAACAATCATTATTTATATTTCTGAAAGCGTTCTTTGTTTACAGCATTTTTTCACACCTGCCTAAAACCTTTGCACAGTGCTGTATATATATATATCTATATATGTGTGTGTGTGTGTGTGTGTGTGTGTGTGTGTGTGTGTGTGTATGTGAATGACTGTAGCTCTGCTTGGCTCATAACTTCATTAAGTTGTACAGTGTCAAACAAGTCTGAGAGGTGTGTGTGTGTGTGTGTGTGTGTGTGTGTGTGTTGTATAGCCTCATTTGTTTGTTTATTTGTTTACATAATTGCTGTTTCCAAACCTCTGTTATAAAAACAGGAAGTGCCTTTCTGCTTTTTTTCTCCCTCCTCCCAGCCTGAGCTCCCATCTTTTTCCAATGAAGCAGCGAAACGCGGTCCAAGCCATAATGATCTAAAGCTGCTGAAAGCTGTCAAGATTAAAATTTGCTAATGGTGTTTAATTTACATTTCTCCTGATTGCTTTCGTGCAAGTTTGAACCTACTGTGCAGTTCTTGTGCCTGCGTTCGTCTTGTCTGTTTTTCTGACGTGTGACCTCCAGTTTGTGGGATCTTGGACGGTCAGTGAGCGTGTCTGTGTTTTACTGAATGAAGAAGACAGAAAGGGAAACCGGCTTCCTAACGGCAGATTTATTTCCATTTCTTAAAGTTGCAAAACTGCCTGCTGATGAAAAGTGTGTGGTGAGCGTGTGATGATTTACACGTGTGGTTTACATGTTAATTGATGGACCGTGGGCTTCCATTGCTTGTAGCTTGTTTTTATTTTCCAATAGAAATTCATTCGCTTATAAATGTTGCTAAATGTAAAGCACTTTGCTTTTAATCTGCATTGAAATGTTCCCTGCTTTTCTGTTGCTTTTTCCTTTGCCGTCGGTTTGTAGGGATCCGACTGCTTCCCGGCACTGATACGAAGTGTGTGTAGCTGCAAACGGAGTATGAAAAGGGAAAGTGTGTGACGGAGCTCATGATGTCCTTGTCGTGGGGGGCAAGCGGTGACTCAGAGGGTGGGTGTTTGTCTGGCCTTTTAACTAAATTTATACGGGATGTTTGTCTTCCTGTGCTTTTCTGTTCACTGCCAATGTACAACAAAATACAATTACACTCAAGACCATGACAAATGAAGAATGCATCACAGTCTGGCAATCGCTCATTTGCCTCCGGATGGTAATCCTGGCCTTTACAGGTGCCGCAGTTTAGAGTAATAGAAAGCAGAGCAGCAGAAAGAGGGAGCACTTAAACGAGAGAGAATGTCTTTTTTTCTCCTTCATTTCTTCTCTTCTCGTCTTGTCTCGTCTCTTCACTTTTCTTTCCACTCTTCTCTTCTCTTCTCTTCTTTTCTCTTTCTTCTCTTCTCTTTCTTCTCTTCTCTTTTCTTCTATTCTCTTTCCTCTCTTTTCTTTCCTCTCTTCTCTTCTCTTCTCTTCTCTTCTCGTCTTGTCTCGTCTCTTCTCTTTTCTTTCCTCTCTTCTCTTCTCTTTCTTCTCTTCTCTTTTCTTCTCTTCTCTTGTCTTCTATTCTCTTTCCTCTCTTTTCTTTCCTCTCTTCTCTTGTCTTCTCTTCTCTTTTCTCCCTTATCTTCTCTTCTCTTCTTTTCTCATCTCATCTTTCCTCTCTTCTCTTTCCTCTATTCTCTTCTTGTCTCTTCTCTTCTTTCCTCTCTTCTCTTCTCTTCTCTTCTCTTCTCTTGTCTTCTATTCTCTTTTCTTTCTTCTCTTCTCTTCTCTTCTCTTTTCTCTCTTATCTTCTCTTCTCTTCTCTTCTCGTCTCATCTTTCCTCTCTTCTCTTTCCTCTATTCTCTTCTTGTCTCTTCTCTTCTTTCCTCTCTTCTCTTCTCTTCTCTTCTCTTCTCTTCTCTTCTCTTGTCTTCTATTCTCTTTTCTTTCTTCTCTTCTCTTCTCTTCTCTTTTCTCTCTTATCTTCTCTTCTCTTCTCGTCTCATCTTTCCTCTCTTCTCTTTCCTCTATTCTCTTCTTGTCTCTTCTCTTCTTTCCTCTCTTCTCTTTTCTTCTCATCTCTTGTCTTCTATTTTCTTTCCTCTCTTTTCTTCTCTACTCTTTTCTTTCCTTTCCTCTCTTCTCTTCTCTCCTCTCTTCTCTTCTCGTCTCATCTTCTCTTCTCTCTCCTCTCTTCTCTTCTCGTCTCATCTTCTCTTCTCTTTCCTCTCTTCTCTTCTTGTCTTCTGCAGCGGTGGCCTAGAGGTTAGGGAGTTGCCCCCACATTGGAAGATTGTGGGTTCGAATCCCTCACCAGTAGGTTGCCCTGAGGTACCCTTGAGCAAGGTACCGCCCCCGTCACTGCTCCCCGGGCACTTTCAATGCCCACTGCTGCACGGTGTTTGAGTGCATGGGTTAAATGCAGAGGTCCAGTTGCGTTGTGGTTCACTGTGTGCTGTGCTGTGACCTCGCAATGACAAGTGTTGTCACTTTCACTAAATCTTCTCTTGTCTTCTCTTCTCTTTCCTCTCCTCTTCTCTCTAATATATTATTTTATCTCTCTTTCTTTCCTCTCCTGTTCCTCTCCCCCTTGATGGTGGTTATGAAGAAACGGTCTATAATGTGCTCTCAGAATAAATAGTTAATGAGGTTTATGTCATTGAAGATGATGGACAAGGTTTATCTTCTCTGAAAATGATCATTTCAGCCACCTACAATCTTGGGGATGTGACGCCCCCACAGTTTTGTGTGCTGAGTTGACAGTGTCCTAAAACGTGGCCATGAACCGTGCATCTTCTACGCAGGAGCTGAGAATTTCTGTCTTCCATGCAGTAAAGCTCCAGGGGTGGCGTTTGTGTTGTTTTTCTGAACATCAGTGAGCTGATTGCTGTGGTGATGTCTCCACTGATGATGATGTCTTCAGTTGCTTCCCCAGAGGCCACTTCATCCTGCGGCTCCTGCGATCTGACAGGCCTGTGTTCTGACAGCCTTTGATGCCATTAAAGCTGGAACGGCTGCTGATTGTCACTTCGCTGGGAATGAGAGATGGCTAGATTTTCTGTTGTTGTTTTCAGACGAGCACTTGAAAAACCCTGCTTGTCTCTCGTCTTCATGTACACTTACAGATCCTCTCTGTAATGTGACAATAGAGGACTCAGGAGAGAGTCTCCCAGCATGGGGACTTCTCTGTCTGTCTGCTCTGTCTGCTCTGTCTTTTGAGCCAGCTTGGCTTAAAGCAACTAACACTAGTACATCTCAGTTGAAACAGTCTTGTAGCCTGATTTTGTTTCCATTTTTGTAGTTGACAGCATGACAGCATCCACCGGAGTTATGAGACTAATGCAGCTAACAAGCAAAGAAAATATACCCCACCAGTTATCATTGTGCAGACTGCATGCCAATCATCACACACTAGCTCCATGAAATGAGGCCAAAGTACACATACGATTCAACCAGCCTGTCTATTTCTGTCCCACAGTGCCAGAAAACCCATAAGCAGGTCTAGATTACCAAACCTGACATGGTTTGAGGCAGAGGCTGGAGGACCCATAGCAGCATCTAGTTGCATGAGGCTCATTATGGGTATCCTTTGCGGGAACCGGGTGGTTACCCAGCCCAGACCAACGGGAATGCACAGACATGCAGAAAAATCCTGCCAGTGAATGAACAGAATTAGTAAAATGCTACCATTAGCTTAATGCATAGCATCTATATACAGTAAATAATGAAAAGTGGTGACGTAATGAAGAAAAGAGACACCAGTCACATAAACTTTCAATAATCAGAGCTGTGGAACGTGCCCTGAAGCTGGTCTGTTGAGGCAAGGGACTAAAGATACAGCGTATCTGACAAAAACCTGTCAACAAAAATACAGTATATCATTTATCTGAGCTTCTCATATCCCAGAAATAATAAACTGTAAGATAAAAGATACTATGTTGGTACTTTTTTTTGGTTCAGACAGGTACAGAATGCACCTTGAGTTCCAGTTTTGTTCTTGAAAAATGTTTTCCAATTTCCAAAATGGGGCAGCGGTGGCCTAGTGGTTCGGGCGTTGGCCACATGATCGGAGGATCGGGGGTTCGAACCCTTTCCCAATAGGTTGCCCTGAGGTACCCTTGAGCAAGGTGCCATCCCCGTCACGCTCCTCCCTGCTGGCGACCTGTCCAGGGTGCGTCCCCCGTCCTTTGCGCTGGGTTGCGCGACCCCGTTTGGGACAAGCGGCAGAAAATGGATGGATGAATTTCCAAAATGTTTGAATTATGTTTTCTTAACTTAAGGTACTAAAGGTGTAGCTTGTAGGGTACCATCTCAGTGACACCTGTCCTTCTTTTTTTTTTTTTTTTGAAGTG
Organism: Hepsetus odoe; assembly: GCA_017165825.1. Classification (NCBI taxonomy): domain Eukaryota; kingdom Metazoa; phylum Chordata; class Actinopteri; order Characiformes; family Hepsetidae; genus Hepsetus; species Hepsetus odoe. The sequence goes on from CM029391.1 coordinate 15,805,914, forward strand.
TTGGGTGAAAGGCAGAAGAACACCCTGGACAGGTCGCTTGTCCAGTGATGGTAGACACTCACATACAATCACATGTAAGGGGCAATTTAACAACTCAAATCCAACTGATATGCATGTCCTTGGACCCATGCAGCCCAGCAGAGAGCTCAACCCACTGTTGCTGTGGGGCAACAGTGTCGCCTTACTGTACATTCAGCAAATGATTATTCCATTTTGTGTTTCATTTGCCCCCCAGACTAAACACTCAGTGATTCATTTCTGGCTTTTTGTTAACTGAGAGTTAAAGCCAGTGGTGAAAATAACTATTTGTCATTGTGAAATACGGCACAGCACACAGTGAAGCCTCTGCTTTTCACCCATACTGTGCGCCTGGGGAGCAGTGATGGGAACGGTACCTTGCTCAAGGGTGCCTCAGGTCAACCTATTGGTCTGGGAATCAAATCCACAAGGTTTCAATCCTGGGGCCTAGTCCCTAGATACTAGGCCACCTCTGCCCTTGCCCCAGTGGTGAAATGGTATCACACTGATGAGTCTGATTGACATTATTCCAGCAATAAATATATATATTTATATATATATATATTTTTTGTTAATGGACAACGTTAAACATTTGATGTCAGTTAGTCTTATGCAGGAATGTTTACTGGCTGAAATGTTGGAGCTGGACAAAAGAATGACGTCTTCTGCAGGAGAAAGCTGAAATCATAAACATAAAGCCTCATAAATTTAAAGGCGAACATACATGCCTTGGCTGATCAATTTCATTTGGCATAAGAAAGAACCTGCGCTTTTTCCTAGAAAAGTAGGAATAGCGCTGGCTCATTGGCCCAGTGTCTTTCATCATTCCTTCGTCCATCACACCCTGCTTTACGCTCAAATAAGCAGGTATTAGAGCGTCTTGGTGACAGTTTTAAGATTATTTAGACCCCAGTTCTCCTCTGTGACTGGGGAGTTGTAGAATAAGAAAATGAATCGACTCTAGTTAGCACCTAACTGTCAGAGTTTTGCACATCCAGGGCTTTTCTCAGTGGACACATAAAGATTATATCCTATTTTTTTATTTCTTTTTTTTACGATCTGTGTTTCTGCAGTGTGTGTGAAGGTAACAGTGGGGATTTATCAAGCACACAGGGCCTGGCACCAGTCCAGTGTCAGCTCAGTGTTGGCTCTGTGCAGGCCGGACTCAGGCCCAATGAAGTTTATGGTGGTTAAAGAGGCATTCGTGCATAAAACCAGCATTTCATGTTATTTGTCCTGTAATGTGGGATTCAGAACTCTGTTGATGGTATTGTATTGTGGTCATGCTTTTGTCCATCATCATTCTCTCATTACCCAGCAGTACTTTATGCTAATACTTTATACAACTCAACACTCAACCAATCATAGCTGCTAGCCCATCCTCTGCTCTATAGGCTTACAGACAGTCATGCTGATACCAGGCAATGGAAGTGTATCCCTCGCATCTGGGATTTGAGCAACATCAAGAAAACCAGAAAAATGCAGCTGAAATGTTGTCTGTGGAGTGTAGTACTACTAAAAGAACTAAACCAGCTGGATGACATAGTGGATAACACCATCCTACACAAGTCTGATTTCCTGTCTGGGAAGGAACATCAATGCTTTATCTACAATGTTCTTTCAAGACTATTAATCCTGCTACCCCGGTACACCCTGAGTAAGTGTCTGGGGACAGGGCAGTGGTGGTCTAGTGATTAGGGACTTGCCCCCATGACTCCCAGAATACTAGATTACCCTGAAGTACCAGTGAGCAAGGTACTGTCCCCAACAATGATCCCAGGAGCTTAACGTCTGGCATTCCGCAGCTGAACTGTGTTTGTGGGTTAAGTCTTGTGCTTTGGTGTGTCACTGAAATAGTTATAAAAATGTCAATCTTTTTAAAAGACGTACCGCTCCAGGTGTGGTTGATCAGCTCAGAAAATTCAACAACACATTTGAATGAAGACCTGGTTGTGTCTCGTTTTACGTGGTTTAGCTTAAAAAAAAAAAAAAAAACATTAAAAAGGATTGTTAATGTTTGTTGGCTACAATTATTAGCTCCTGACCTCATTGAAAGAAGCAACATTACAGCTCAGATAAAATCATTTCTTTTCCAAAGCATTACTCTTAACCCCCTTACTCCTACTTTCAAAATGTCAAATGGCAAACAATGATGTAACTGGGAAGTCTTTCTCTAGAGATGGCACCCTCTTTGTCCCTTTAAAGGTGTCTCTAATTTACAACATAGAGTTAACTATAACAGTGGTGATGGAAACCAGACGTCTGAATGTTTGATGCCCTTAAAAGCTGCTTCGTAGAAATGACCTCAAATGGTTATGAATACAAGGTCTAAAACCCGCATGTTGAAGAGCTACATAAAAACTTAAGATTTTACCATCATCATCATCATCATCGTCATCATCTCTGCCAATTATGTGAACGTTACGGGATTACAGGGGTGCCGCAGCCGATTCCAACATTCATTGGACTAGAGGTTTAGACACAACCTGGACAGGTCCCAGTTCCATCACAGAGCAGACACACACACACACACACACACTGGCCTAGGGTACAATTTGACATCTCCAGTCCACCTGATGTACTTGACTTTGGACTGTGGGAGTGAACCAGGGCACAGAGGAACCCACACAGAATGAGGAGAACAGGCAAATCTCACACAGAAAGGAGGCAGACTGGCCAAGCTGGGATTGAAACCCAGAACCTTCTTGCTGTGAGGTTACAGTGCTGACCGCTGCACCACTGATGGGTTTTCATTTGCAAAAAAATGTATATATTTGTGTTGTAGACATTCAGATCCCTTGTTCTAACCACCACCAGCATTAAAAAATTTTAAAGTATGTCAGTATAGCAGATAAATGCTCCCCAGTTCTGGTCCTGGACGGGCTGAAACCAAAAGTTTAGTGGTGTCCTTGCTCTGCACCTGATTTAACTGAGCACTATGGTGCTTTAGCAGGTGTTTCTCACAAAACTTAACTCCAAGCTCCCAGAACAGGAATTTGATTCCTCTGCCTGACACAGATCTCTACAGGGACTTTCCTGCTGGACAATTAAGGTCTAAAGTGGTCCCCTATTTTGCTCTATGCGTTGCACTAATTTCTGTCCTGGAGATAGAAAGACACATAATGAGAAAATGGGCTCTGCATGAAGAGGGGATGCAAAGATCAGGATTGGAGAGAGAGAGAGAGAGAGAGAGAGAGAGAAAGATTGCAAAAAGCAAAACAAATAGCAAAAGCAGGAACTGGCAGAAGGAGAGCCCAGCTGTGGCCCGGCTGGAGGGAGGTCCTGTGTGAGTATTCTTTAATGCTGACACCTGCAAACCATTGCATCAGGATTTACAGTGCACAGAGCATAGGCCTGGACCATGGAGGGCTTTGTGTGTGTGTGTGTGTGTGTGTTTGTGTGTGTGTTTATGTGTGTGTGTGTGTGTGTGTGTGTGTGTGTGTGGGGTGTTATGACTGCAGTGGTCACTTTTCATGTCTGAGAGAGAGAGAGAGAGAGAGAGAGAGAGAGAGAGAGAGAGAGAGAGATGCATGTAGAAAACAATGCAACTATTTACAATAAATAGCTCTGAGAGTCTGGGACAGGAAATGAGGCCACGAGAAAGATCTCATCAGCGCAAATTAGCATCCTTCAAACATCTGTCCACTTAGCCATGCTCCTCAGATGTATGGTACACTCACAGGGCTGAACACACATCTTTACTTAATCACCGCCAGAGTCATTACTGCCGTTTCTTGGATCACATTTGGATGATCCATTTCGCCTGCATGCACTGGTGTGTCCGTTTCAAGCGCTGAAGTGATGATGAATATTCTGGATTACCTGCTCTGGCCTTGGACACGCTACAGCCAGGCCAGCAGAGCCACCCATAAGGCCATAGAGCAGTCCCTGCCCACTCGCATATCACTCTCTCTCTCACTCTCTCTGTGTGTGTGTGTGTGTGTGTGTGTGCCTCTGTTGGGCTCTGGCCAGATGTGGCCTCTTTGCTTTCACCTTGCCAGGAGTGTATGTGCCTCAATACTGTACGCTCTTAAAAATAATGGCACCTAAATGGTTCTTGGCTTGAACAAAAACAGAGCTTCTATAGTGAAGGTTATGGTTTATGTATAAAGAACCTCGGTTAAATGGTTCTTGATGGAGAAACTGTTATACATGTTCCTTTAAAGAACGTATAAAATGATCCAATATTCCAAAAAATTGTCAAAAAGTCCTAAACATTTCTTTCCTTGGTTTAGAACTTTTATATATCATGTAGTTTAAAGTTCCTTAAACTTTAAAATGATGCTTCACACTGAAAGAGAAAAAACAAACACGGAACGCAAAAGAGGTTCTTAAAAAAAGGTTATAAAAGACCATTTGAATGTTTTAACATTTTTTCTTAAAAATGGTTCTCCATATACCCTGACGCTGTCTGTGACATTGCTCAGAGAACCCTGTGTTCTGAAGTATTATTAGGAGGATGTACGTTTTACTCAGGGACATTGAGCTCTTCACGCCCCAGTGACATCTCAAAGAAATGAAACTTGCTTTCACACTTTTTACTTCACTTTTACGCTCTGATCTAAAGGTTCCTGATTCTTAATTGGTTGTGCATTTTTTACCTTTAATTGATAAAGAACCTGTGGAAGCTCTAGAAATTTTACGTCTCGTTCTCACAGATGGTCCACTAAGAGGTTCTTCAGGGAACAAAAGGCGCTGCTCTTAGATTCCCTGTTGGCACTGTTAGATTTAAGCGTGTACTTCACTGTTTTTCTGGCTCTATACCTCCAGCTTTAATTGAGGAAAGATTTGACACAGCACCCATACTTTCACATCATTTTGCTTTTTCCACCCCTGCACCTCGCCAGGCTGGGTGAGCAAACGACTGACCGATCCGGTGCCAAAAACAAGCAGTTTGGACTTCATCCGGGCTGTAAAGCGTTTGTTCGGTCACTGCTAAAGCCCCTTAAACTGGCCCTTCGAGTTGGCTGGAGTTTCTCTCTCTCTCTGTCTGTCTCTCCCTTTCTCAGACTCTCTCTACCTCTCTTTCTGTCCTTCTCTTCCCCTCCCTCTCTCTTTCTCTTTATTCATCCCACATTCTCTCTCCCGCTTTCTTTCCCCTCTATCTCTCAGTTTCTCCACATCTTTCTCTACCTCTCTCATTCTGTTCTTCCGTCTTTCTTTCTTTTTTACCCCTTCTCTCCCTGTCTTTCCTTCTTGTTCTCTCTCTCACTTCCTTCCCCCTCCCTCTCTCTCTCTCTCTTTTTATGTCCTCTCTCTCCCTCTCTCCGTGTTAATGCATGATGTTGAAATGTTCTGTGTCATTGTTAACTGACTTCACCCCTCCTCGTTTCTCGACTCCCCTGGGTGTGGTAGTGGATGCCATTTTATAAACATAAGGATTGCTCAATTTTGGTCATTGTGCAGAATTTTCCATCCACGAAACTGCCCACCAAACGCCGCCCCGGGACACTGAAGCATGGAGGCCTGCTGCTGACCAATCACCACAAAACACACCTGAGAAATGACCTTAACACCTCCATTCAATGATAACTTCAACAGGAAATAAGTATCTGTAGTTTTGGATGAAGATTAATATATACATAATGATTTTGCTGCAAGTGGTGGAAATTGATTTAATGAGAAACACTAGGGTGCGTCTCAAATACTTCCCTGCTATCTATAAAGTGCACTAGATAGGTCACGAAACCCTGGTTTTACATCCAATTAGTTTTTATGGGATACAATCGTATGATGAAGATCTTACTGGACGTTTTGAGGACGATTTTACTGAGTAAAATAAAGAACAGGAACAAACACTTGGGTGACCTAGAGTGTGCACTATGTAGGGTGAAGGGTTATATTTGGGACACAGCCCGGTTTTAACGTTTAACTGTTGCTCATTTTCCACTGTGATATCTGTATAAACGGCCCTTACAACATTATCTTGTTCGTATAAAAGTTAAAAATTAGAGTAGTAAGAATAAAAAAGCAACGTTAAAGCCGAAATGATTGTGCTTCCGTAGCCTGTTGCTAACGTGCTAACTGCCTTCCTTCGACCTTTACTCCGATAATAAAACACGCTGTAGGGAACATGTCCACGATAAGTGAGGTTTTGGAAACTGTTTATCTTTTTAAAAACTGAATTCAGATAAATCACCTGTTATCGCTGTATTATCTGAACTTTAGTGTTGTGAACCGGCTAACTAGCGGGTAAGCTGTAAGCTAACAGCGGCTAACGGCTAACAGTCTAAATCCTCGTAAACAGTAAAGGTTCGCTAAGAACTACTTATTTTTACTTTAGAGTTAAAAAATTAAAACTGTTCCCGAAGCACTCAAGGAACCTTCAGTATGGAAGCCTGAAAAAATGGCATCATAACGAGGAACGTGGTTATTATGACTAGACAAATCATAATAACAATATACCTCAGATTATTGTGATTTAATACCTAACAAGATATTTTCTGATTATTGTGGCTTAATATCTCATAACATCAAGATTTTCTGATTATAATTATTCATTATGACTGATTGTTGTGTATCTGTCTGTCTGTCAGTCTGTCAGTCCTGCCTATCTATATGTCTATCTGTCTATATCTATCTTTCTATCTATCCATCTATCTGTCTGTCTATCTATAAATCTATCTATAAATCTGTCTATCTGTCAGTCAGTCAGTCTGTCTGTCTTTCTGTCTATCTATAAATCTGTCTATCTGTCAGTCAGTCTGTCTGTCTATATCTATCTGTCTGTCTGTCGGTCTATAAATCAGTCAGTCTGTCTATGTCTGTCTGTCTGTCTATCTGTCTATCTATCTATCTATAAATCAGTCTGTCTATCTATCTGTCTATCTATCTATCAGTCAAGCTGTCTATCTGTCTATCTATAAATCAGTCTGTCTATCTATCTGTCTATCTATCTATCAATCAAGCTGTCTATCTGTCTGTCTGTCTCTTTATAAAGCTTGACCGAAAGTAGATCAAGGCTGATCCGCTGAAAAGAAAATCACTGAACTCTTATTCCAGGAACAGATAGTGGCTGCACAGAACTACTAAAAACCCTTCTTTAGTTTAATTGTATTTTTATCTTTCAGGATTGTGATGTGTGTGTGTGTCCCAGTATCACACTAAACCCCACTAGAGGATCCCAGCGATATCATCAGTCAAAGAAAAGCTGGTGACGAGCCGTGTGCAGGGGGAGAAAAACAGTGGATGTAAGCCTTTTTTGAAATTTATGCAAGAACTCGTGTGGCTGATGTGTCAAACTTCATGAGTCTGCTTGTTTTGTGGAAGTCCGACGCGCTTTGATGTGTGTTTCTTCTTAAGCCGTAGACAGCGGTGACGCCTTCTAATCGACCTTTAGATGCTGTGTCATTTTAAACACTAATACTGCATGACAGCTTTAGTAAACTGTGCTTATAATCTTTGAACGAACTGTCTACTATTTGTCAGTTGGTTTAAATAAACTACAGATTTTCTGCACATTGGAAAGAGTTTCATTTAGATTATTTTGAGTCTGGAGCCAAAACGTAGTGACAGATATTCGGCAGTAAGTTCTTGTTTCTGGTTCCAGCACAGGGAGCCTGTCACTCGCTGTTGCAGGTGTATTTTCTTTGCTGTGGCCTTTTTGTCTTTACAGGGAGAGTGTAGTGAGACAACAAGAGAGTGTACTTGAGATATGTGCTCCGCGAAGGTAGACCCACATCAACTCGATTCTTATAGTAAGTGTATCTTTACTGTAATGAGATACAGCTTCAGGGAAAGAAATCAGACTTTGAGCCATCTTGTACATGATCTTAAACTCATAACTAAGTTTCATTTGTGGCCTGGATATGTGAACGTAAACCTCTACCACCACAAACACCAAGGAAACGTGAATAATGTTCAGAGAAATAATGTAAGAGAAAAAGATTTTGACAAAAGTTTTCAGCACTGCAGTGTAAATAAAGCCTTAGGCCAAAAAAACAGAATTTGTACCACCTAAGCGCTGTACAGTGTGAACAAAAACTCTTGATTTGTTTCACTTAAACAATGTGAATGTAGCCTTGGACTTAGCCGGGAGTGTTGTTGTATGGCTTGGACTCGTTTTGTTGTGTTTATTGCTGCGGGTTGCAGTTTTGCTGCTCCCTCACCGTGGCTGAGCTGTCAAACAGTCTCCATTTACAGACAGAGTAAACTGTGGTGGAGAGCTGGCAGCACTTGGCCTCCTCTTCAGCCTTCACTTCTCTTCCTCCTTCTTTCGCTAGCTCTGTCTCTCTCTCTCTCTCTCTCTCTCTCTCCCTCTTCCCCTCGTTCCCCTTTCTGTTCGATCCTCCATGCCAGCTCTTGCCCCACACCCTCCAATTATCTGACGATGATGACACGCAGAAAACAAGAAAATATGAGTCATTAATCATTCTCGCTTGGCTGAATGGTGCAGAACGCATGATGGCAAATGAAGCACACATGCTGGCCGTATTCTCGACGGGCTCTTTAAGATAACTCGCTGGTGTACTTTGTGCAGCTATTACGGTAAATATCTCCAATTAAAGCATGCCTGAGTGCAACCTTATCTCATTGTTACCTTTCACTCTAGGCCTGAGCGAGGTGAAACGAGAAGGAGGAGCTGAGTGATGCAAGAAGGAGAGAGGCGAGAGAGATAAGTGAAGTACAGAGAAATAAAGTTAGAGGTGGAAGAGAAAGGCGTATGGTTTGCCAAGGAGAGACATGAAGTGTAGTGTAGTGTGAGGCATTAGACATGCTGTTGTACGTTAAAGTTTTGGCACTCCAGGTCAGATGTTTTGTTGATTTTCTGAGTGGTAGGGTACTTGCCTACAGACCTCTGGATCAAGAGGTCCCAGGTTCGAATCCTCCAGCACTACCACCACTGGGTTCCTGAGCAAGACCCTTAACCCTGAGTTGCTCCAGGGGGACTGTCACTCTGGATAAGAGCGTCTGATAAATGCTGTAAATGTAAATGTAGTGTTTCTGCCGAAACCTATTTGGTATCTTAAATTTGCCCTTTTGCTTGTGCACTGGAACTAGGAAGCCAAGTTAGTTTGAAATAAAGAAAACTTTAATCAAACTGCATAACTGTTTACATGCCCATTGCATGCAGGCATTGCATCAAAAACCTATCACAACATATCAAATTCACATCATCTTAGATAGATAGATATTCATTACTAATTGTCACTAAAGGTCTACTTATCTTTAAAAAAAAAAAGCCTTAATGAACCCATGGGATCCCCTGGAGCCCCAAAAGAACATTTCTTGAGTTTCTAACTTGTGTTCTAGCTTTGTGTGCTAGTTCAGTGTCACTGCTGTAAGGGTTCGAAGCCTGCTTTCACCTGAAAATTGCAAATTTCTGTTTATAGTGTAAATTAAAACTACAGCAGTGTACAGATTACTAAACTTTGCTGATCATCTATGAATCTTTGAACACCCTATTTGACAATATTTCTAAACTATTTACAGATTTCCAGAGTGTTTCTTTTAGATTATTTTGTATGATTATTCATAAATGTATATAATCCTGCTTTTACAGATCCGGCAGTGCAGTAGATTTTGGTAAATGAATCACATTTACAATTGAAAAGGGTGTAATTCATTAAAATTAAAAAATATATAATTTTGAAGCTAACCAACACTGGAGGCTTGTGGTTCTCCGTTAAAAAAATGTAAAAAGTGAAAGTGACTATCCTTGTCATTGTGAAACACAGCACAACGAAACTCAACCTCTGCGTTTCACCCATACACACACGTGCAGCAGGGGGCAGCTATTGAAAGCCCCCAGGGAGCAGAGACGGGGACGGTACCTTGCTCAAGGGTACCTCAGGGCAACCTACTGGTCAGAGAATCGAACCCCCAGTCTTCCGATCCGGGGCAACTCCCTAAACACTAGACCACCGCTGCCCTATTCATGAACGTAAAATTGTTTAGCACCTGTTATCTTTAGAAATGGACAACAGCATGTTACATACCGCAAACAACAGTAGCAGCCGTGGCTGAAGCATGAATTTCCATTATTTTTTTATTGAAATGAGAAATGTTGGAAAATTATAGATATACTGAAGTGATATTTTAATTTTGTTACATGCATAATTAACTTTTTTATGTGATTTAAAAGATTTTATGTCTTCGGTGTTGAGATAATGGTTTCAACCTCAGTCTTTTACATCACTGTGTTTTTTCATCTCTTCATTATTACTATCAGGGTGACTCTCTTCAAACCACATGGAGATGAATTTTGTAAGGAGATTGGAAATATAAACCATGTTGTTTTCTCTCCCTGATAAAAATGAGCCTTTGATCTGTCATTAGTTTGCATATAAATGCTTCCCATCTGTCAGACTGTATACATCCCCTGCCTATCTTTTCCTCCTACCTGCATCTTAAACTTTTTAGTGGATTCTACTTGTTTCGTCTGGGTGCCAATCATAGGTTCCAGGTCCCCTGCAAGCAGGACTCAATGGAACATGCGTATACATGCCACGATGCTTTTAACTCCTGCGTTAATGCTTGCCATGTTTTACCAGTTTTTATTATTACTCTCCATGCGAGAGTTAATCACTAGTTGGATCTTGCTGAGCTGAGTTATGTGGGCAGGATCTAGCATTTTTGTGTCCTGCTACGTTCCAGTTTTTCTTCCAAACTAGGAGACCCTTTGGCCCAGCTGGCCTGGGAGGTTGGGGCCTGGATGGGTGCAAAATGTCCCTGGCTAGAAGAGAGCGTTTGTCTTCTTTCTCCTTATCTCCTCCATCCTGCTGTCCGCTGAGGCATTAATCACTGCAGGGCAGCAGCGTTTATGAGCCCTGCTCCTTTTTATTAATCTCTCCCAGCTGCCTGCAACGCAACGCTCCACTCAGTCACACAAAACACCTTCAGGGGCAACCAGCGTCTCCAACATGTGGGCCGGAAACAGGCCTTTTAATCCACCAGACCACAAATAAACCCCATTAAGGAGAGGAAGGGATTCCGTTGTGTTTTTTCCTCCTACTCTTAACAGATAGATTTACATAGGGTCCTTTTTTTTCTTTTTTTTTAAAGAATTGTTGTGTTTACTGGGTCCATTTTGGGGGCTTTTATAGTGAAACGGAATCCCATGTCTTAGATGAGACTGAGACAGTAAAGGCTGCAAACTAGCCCCTAATGATCACTCAGAACAGTTGGATGCCCCGTGGACTGAAATAACTTGTTTTTCACGTGTGTTTAAGCGCCGTGTGTAAAGGGCGTCGGGCTCTCTCGTATGGGTTAAATCCACAGCGACTGGGTTTCATTCTCACATCCTGCTCCAGCTAAGCGTAGACATGCTTGCACTACAGAGGAACAGAGATTCTTCTCATTCTCTTTGCTCACTGTTTCCTTCTCTCTCTCTTTTTCTTTTTTTTAATTCACATGCATACACATACACACACACACACACACCTCATAGCTCCTTCTTTCCAGCTCTGCTTTCATCAAATGGCAGGCATCCCACACTCACAAGGCTTTTTTTTGTTTTACTGGGCTTTCTCCAACCCCTCCTTTTTCTCTCTCTCTCTCCCTCTCTCTCTCCCTCTCTCTCTCCTTCTCCTCGCCCCCCCCCCTCTCACTTTTTCCCGCGCTTCCTTCCTTTCCCAGAAATGACACTGTCAAGTTTTGAAACATCTCTTTCTCCGTTGGCACTGGCCCTGCCTTTTCCTATCCATCTATCTGTTTCTCTTTCTGCGAGGACCACACAGACGGATGACATGCGTGAGGCTTCGTCCAAGCTGGGTGGCCCGCATGCTGCGGAAGAAGCGGCGGGTGACAGCAGCGGCAGCCTTCAGCCGGCACACGGAGTAATGCATGTGGACAGTGTAAAAACCCGTCTCCTGGAGACTTCAGGAGGGGAGAAAGAAAAGCCTTTGGCACTCATAGAGCCCGATGGCAGCCACGCTTTGGCACTCTGGCACTGTCCAGATCAAGCGTCCGTCCATGCTAGATCCTCCCTAAATGCAGCCTTGCACATATCAGCCAAGCGGGAATTAGCAAAGCGGGCTAACGTTCTTTTTATCTGCCACTTTTGCCTAAAGAGAGTTTGAAGTGTCACATCAGTGGCTGCCTCAATCTTATCTCAAGGGAGAAAGGGGACCATTCTCATTAAAATGAAGGAGTTGTCATCGCTATAAAGGCCTCTTCAGCATATTGGCTGATGTCCCTTCACTTCATTCGCGTCCCCCCACCATCAACCATTCTTCAGAGGTGTTGCAGCTTATGCTGAGTCTACCCAGCTGCAGGATCTGGCCCAATCAAAGAAACCACCCTTCAGTACTACGTGCAGAGTGCCTTTGACACATGGTTTAGTTTGGATGTGATGTTTCCTCCTTTGAACAGCCATCAAAAATAAATTCTCTTGCACGATTTTTTTGAAGTCGTATATATGTCTTTTTGTGTTGCAGCGCCGCGTCCTCATCTCTAATAAACCACAAATCAGTAGATGTTGATGTTCCTTTGTAAAACGTTCACAGGCTAGATTTTCAGCGTCACGTCCTGTGAAACAAACGTATTTGGATAAATCAGCCTAAATTAGACTTGTCGTTCTCGGGGGGGATCATAATACGAACTTTATTTTCCTAGCTGTAAACAGCGTGATTTATACTGAAGCAGTGCTTGGAGAAGAAACAACTGAGTGTCGGCTTTCTTCTTTCCAGAGATATGGCCGCCCTGTATCCTTGCTTAATGTTTTTTTTTTTTTTAGTTTTTCTAAGCTCGGTCGCATTGAAGTACACTTTAGCTACATCTTCTGAAGCCTAAGGCGTCATCTCTGAAGTTCAAGGAGGACAAAAATCAACAGCAAGGGTGTTTTCTCACTCAAAGGAGCCCCCCCCCCCACACACACACACACCACCAATTGCTTATCACCTCATAGCATTTAGCACATAGTTCACAAAACAAATGGCCTACAGTGGCCAGTGTGAGAGGGTGTGTGTGCTTACACTCAAGTGTGTGTGTGTTCAGTAGTACAGCAGAGTATTAGTCCTTCAGTACAGAGAAGGATCAGAGGTGTCATCCCCCAGGCTGAAAGGGCACTCTAGCTCTCACCACGCTGACCATCAGCTCCCTCAACATTTGTTTTTCTTCTCTATCTCCACGCTTGGCCCCCTTCTTCAAATGAAGACCCCCCCCCAATCGTAAACTTAGCTTTTGCCCTCGTCCATTTTCATCACTTGTCAGAGATGCGAAATCAAGGGTAATGTTATTTTGGGGATGAAAGAATGAAAAACACTGTCAAATCCAATTTCCTCCTTTTTTATTGTCTCACAGCTGTAATGTTCAGCAGAGTGCTGCAGAGAGCACAGCTGTGAATTATAAGCACTGAAAACATAAACTGTTTAGTAATAAAAGTCTACAAGCTTTTTTGCCAAAAGGTTCATATGAAATCAGCTTGATTCCAGCCCAGAGGGTTATAATCTGTTGTAGGATGAGGGTGCTTTATCTGCTTTCCTTTCTTCGGATTATGAGCACGATGAGCGTCTGTTTTGCGGCCTTGATTTGCAACAGAAGGTTTACATCTTTCGAGCTGTGAGATCAGGAAGATCTGGGAAGAGAATGGAATTCAGCTCAGCCTGACAAACACAGAATGTTTGGTCAAGAGTTAGTTTTTTTCCCCTTTTCTTCCTCCAGCTGGTGGCACACCTAGTAAAAGCATAAAAGGCTCCACTGTATATTGTCATCGTTGTTACTCAACCTCATATGCCTGAGACTCTTAACCGTAACAGTGCTTAAGATGTTTGTCACTGTGGAGCTTTTCTGTTGATCTGTTTATGGTTTCAAATGGGATTTTAAGAAGTGGAATCAACAGATATGTATATCTAGGGTTGGGCAATGTGATGGGGTTTATTGTTTTCATATTAGTACTTAAAAAAACATTGAGCATCTGCATGCTTTCTTATAAAGTTGGCGTATTAACTAGACTTCGAGGGTGAAATGTGTTTAAAAAAAATTGTATCCATAGTTTTTGATTGCATGTTTTAAATTGTGGAATCTATTATCTATTCAAAATTATAAAATCTCAAAAAACCCTCCTGATGCTTATTGTGTACCAAGGAAATATCTTGAAGTATCATAACTTATCCAATATTATATATTATATACGGCAGCTCTTTACCATTTTGGAAAGTTTTTTGGAAGGTTTTTGGGAAATTGCTTTATTTTCCAATAAAGTGAGTCTGATTCTTGAGACCCTGCAGAACAGAAAGCATGCAGTTTTATATATTTAATATATTTAATATATTTATATATATTTATTGGTAGAACCTAAACCAGAGAGTAGCTGTGTCTAAATCAGGACCGTGTCTAAAAGTAGGAGAACATAATTAATAGGCAGTGAAAACTAAACGCGCTTCATAACAAGCCACTTGATTTAATCTCTCTTTCTCTCCAACAGCTCCTGACTCTACTGCCAAAATTGTTATCTTCTTGCACTGCAGTTTCATCAGGGGAACCTTCCAATCAGGGAAGAGATCCGATGGCAAGAATGAGCTCATCCTTGCAGGCTGAATACGTAAGGTTGGATCCTAGTGATCAAGATGTCTTTCTCTCCTCATTCTCAGTGCACTAAATTGTGTCTTTTCACATCACGTGATGTATTATTTCATGAGTTTACATTCAGTTGTAGGGAATAAGCCTTTTAAGTAATGATGGAAATGCTACCACAGTTTAGTGCATGTTTTAATCATCATTCTCATCATCATCCTCATCATCATCATAATTATCAAATTCATGAACAAATGTGTAATACACCCAGATGTGCTTTCTGTGTGTGCCATCACATAATAACTGTGTATGTTTTCAATTGAATGTGGACCCAAAGGCAAAATCCTTTATGTGCTTCTTTTGTGACACAGGGTGGGGATTATAAAAACACTCATTACGACTCTGGTTGCTGTCATAAGGGGATTAAAGGCACAATTAGTGGGTTTTTCAGGCAGCTGAGTGTGTGAGCGAGCTCCGGTGGGAGGTCAGGTGGCCTGTGGAGCTCCAAACACACACGGCATGTTCTCCTTCTCGTGACTGCGGGCTGAGTCACAGGGGCTGCCGGGACGCAATCTCGGGAAGACGCACACAGGAAATGAGCCGATGCTTTCATGCATTCTGAGCACTTATTACCATAGCTTTCCATTTAGCATCTGTTCAAAGAGCGGAAACTGGGCGATGCATGGCAGAACACAGCCGCTGCCCCACGGCCGTCCACTAACTGCCCCGCTGAAGGGACTTTCACAGGAACCCCTGTTTCTGGTCTTTGCTGTGTTTGAACCTTGAGTGGAGGTTTCTTTCTAACTTCTTTTCCTTTGTTGTTGTCACATATGCTTAGGAATGTAAAGAACGTTAATTCATAGATTTTTTGATTTAAATCAACTTTCCATTGTAACGTTTATTTTCAGCGTTTCATAACAGCGCTAAACACAACTGCAGTTAACGAAAGAAAAGTCAAAGTATAGCACCAGTCTTTCAAAGTGCATCCCGATTAAAATACAACAACTCACAAGAAACGCACTTGCCTAAAGTGAAACTTTACTCTTTACTTATGCACACAATAAATAAGGAGTGTATCCTAAATTGAAAACACCTTCAGGAAAGCAGTACTTTGTTCTCCAGAACAGCAGTTTTTACAAAAAAATAATACATGTCGATAAAAAAATCTAACTTTGAGGGCCTCCTCTTCAGTTTTTCAGTCTCATAACTGCATAACTTGCCTATTTGTTTCACAGTTCCCTAAATGTCTTTTGCTAATAACAATGGCGAATACTGAATAAGACTTCTAAAGATTAATAACTGAATAGTAAATCTGGAACTGAAGGAGTAAAAGGACAAGAGTTTGCTTCTGTTACTCTCTTTAATGTGGATCCCTTTACTGTAGTTAATCAAACGGCACAGGTGTAAGGCTGAGTAACGCGCTGTGCTTTCTGCAGGCCATAGTGGAGTCTGACAGGTGGAAGGCCCCGCTGGTAGCCCTCCAGAGCTCTAGTGCTTACGTTCAATTATCACAACTTAATTTAATTGGCCCAATAAAACAATCCAGCTGCATAAACATGTAAGTGAGGGCGTGAGATCTGGAGCAGGGAGCCCTCGGTCGCCGGGGATACGGCTGTCTGCTAACGCGAATGAATCATTTCACACTGCGACGCGGTGATTTAAGGGCGGCCAAATCAGCGCAGAGCTCGCCGGCACCTCGCTGGGACAATGTGTCGCTTTCTTATGCATCCATCACGCTGAACGATCCTCTTCCCAAATGGCCCTGCCACAGAGAGCTGGGGCAGCCCCATTTGGGGTGCTTAAAGGGGGTGGGGGTGGCTCTTGTAACTCGGCCTGTGTGAGAGGAGAGGGGCTTAGCGCCAGGGTGAGACGAGGTAGGGTCCCACAGAGCTACAATGAACTGGCTTCTCAGTGAAGCACACGTTGTGGCATTTTCTGTTACCTGTAGACTAAACTAGAGAGCTGAGATTCAGGTTCATATCGGGCATTTTTGTTCTTTGCTATTCGAATGACATTCAAAGATATAATTATATAACCCTTAAACTATAGGATGGTTATGTAGTTCATCTTAAGGGTTAATACCCTCTCACCCTTATTCATGAGACTTAAATTCATGTTCTGAGGTTCTGAGTGTGGGCTATTGCACAATCACATAGTTCAGTTTTGTATGTGCATTAAATTCAAACAATCAGCAATTCAAAACAATTAAACTTTAATCCCTATTTGATTTAGGAAATGTCAAAAATGTGACAAAGCTGTAAAGCACTTTTTCGCCCGGCAACAAAAAGCCAACCAGTATTTCTTGAAATTCATTCAGATCATAAAAGCTTTCCACAAAGAAACGTAAACATAGTTTCATATGAAGCGTCAGGATTTGCTCTTTTGGGATGAACTGAGAGAGGGAAAAATGTATCTGTTGCAGTAAGGAGAAGGAAAGAAATGAACGAGAAGAGGAGATGAGAAGATGAGTTTTTTTTTATTCAAACAAACAACAAGGATTTATTTCTGCCACACAGGTCTCCATTAATCAAACTTCCTAGAATGTTCAGCTGAGCCTCCTGAAAGGGTCTCGGCTCCCTGGACGCGTTGTGGGCAGTCCGAAATTCATGCTGCTTCGTCTTTTATTTAGTTCACAGTCTTGAGAACGCACAAGTGTTTCATTACCAGATGAACTCATGAAGCGTCCTCATCCTGCTCGCTGTGACACACTCTGGAATTGACCCGTGTCTTTGCTGAAGCCTGCACTCATTTTTGCAGTCCAGCTCTGCTTAGTGTCCATCCACGGCCTGTCGTGAGCGTCGAACTCTGACACATGCAGTGGCTCTCTGACAGCCGCCCAGTCGCAGCTGATTACCATTGACGTTACCCAGCATGCCCCTCACCTGACAGGAAGCAGGACGCAGACCTTTCCCAGCTGAACTCATCTCCCTTGGTGAGCATATAATCGCTGCAGTTAAAAAGCACAGCATCCTCTCAGGAATGGATGCCACGCACAAAGGCACACATGGAGCTTTCCTCGCTGGAATAAACACATTGTGATTAAATTATGATATTTCCACTTGTTGCAGAATCGAAATGGAGTAATGCGCTCAACCCTGGTCTTTCAGGGCCCCTGTCCTACATGCCTTCAGGCAACGAATAAAGTAATGCATTGAATTTCGTTCATTCAGATGTCTGCATTATTTCCATGTGAATAATGTGCACTACCTTTTGCCAGTGGTTGTTGATGTCATATATTTTATCTTTGTGGAAATGATACATGAATGAATGCATGTCTAACTGAGCCTTCTTTTTTTGTGTCGTTTCCTGCACTGAAACAAATGGTGCTTTTAATTCACACTCTTTAGATGCATGCTTGTTGATATTTGAGTGTATTCCTGTTTTTGGCCTTTTTTCCCTGCTCTAATGCACCCACACCCAGCTCAAAGGTGGATTAAATCAGGTGTGTGTTAGAGCAGCAGTTATATCCAGTGCTGTGCAGAAGTTTTAGGCAGCTGTGGAAAAAATGCTGTAAACAAAGAATGCTTTCAGAAATGGAAGTGTTAATCATTTATTTTCATCAATCAACAAAATGCAGTGAATGAACAAAAGAGAATCTAAATCAAATCAATATTTGGTGTGACCACCCTTTGCCTTCAAAACAGCATCAGTTCTTCTAGGTACACTTCCACACAGTTTTTGAAGGAACTCGGCCGGTCGGTCGTTCCAAACATCTTGGAGAACGAACCACAGATCTTCTGTGGATGTAGCTTCCTCACATCCTTCTGTCTCTTCATGTGATCCAGACACACTGGATGATGTTGAGATCAGGGCTCTGTGGGGCCAGAAGAACTGATGCTGGTCTGGAGGTAAAAGGTAGAAACACCAGATATTGATCTGATTTTGATTTTTCTTTTGTTTGCTCACTTTGCATTTTGGAAATTGATCAAAATAAACAATCTTTATTTATATTTCTGAAAGCGTTCTGTTTACAGCATTTTTTCACACCTGCCTAAAACTTTTGCACAGTACTGTGTGTATGTGTGACGTACAAAATGCCTTTATCAGTGGTATTAGTTCATTCCTTATTGGCAGCAATGTTAAAATTTGGGATTTCTGTCTGAGCCACAGGTTACTGAGTAAAGCCTTTCCTGAGCCAGGATTTTAAAAAAAAGAGCAAACCTCCTGCCTTTGAAGGACAGGAACATGGTCATCTGCATGTAAAAGCGGGAGGAGAAGTGTGGGAAATAAAAACATTTAGAGTTTTTTCTTGATAGACATCTCAAACTGGACAAGAAGACCCTTGATCCAGAAAGTTTAGACAACGAGGAAGCCTGGTCAAGCTTGATTCACTTTGAAATTGTTTTTGTCGTTGAGAGGAGAAGGAGAAAGAGTTATGGCACCAGTGGTGATGCAGAAATAGGTTCAAGCCCTTTTCCATCTGTGTGCAATCCTGGCCCTAATGCTATCATCACCTGTTTCCCTGGGCCTCTCGCACATCTGGACCGCATTAAAAAAAAATCACACAAGGTGCGTTTTTTTTCTTCTTCTGGTTTGTCCATGTGTGTGTGCGCTTTGTGGCGTTTGGCTCGTGTTTCTGTTAGTCTAAAACAACAAATTAACATCTGAGAGCTTGGAGAAAAACGCTGATTTCAAACGGCAATTTGCTTAAATTTTTCAAAAGCAGACTCCCTGGGGGTTTCAGTAAAGCACCAGCATTTGAGGCTCTGTGTTCATAAGATGCTCGCACTGACCTCAGTTTGTCTTCCTGAGAACAGCCTTGATTTTGCATCCAGCTTATAAGTGTGTTGGGATTGTTTGTTGAGATGCAATGAACTTGCTGCAGGGGTTGATGGCGGTCTAGTGGTAGGAAGCTCACTATGGTTGTCGGTTTCAGTCCTACCTCCATCACTACCACCATTGGGTTCCTGAGCAAGACCCTTTACTCCAGGTTACTCCAGGGAGACTGTCCCTATAATTAGGAAATGGATAAGAGCGTCTGCTGAATTCCGCATATTTTTAAGGTGACTGTGTTTTTTAGTTTGTTTAAAAATCCAAGGATTCGGATCGGCTCATGTAAGCCTTTGCTGTTGTACATATCTTGCTCGAGACATGGCCGATTCACGGCATTTCAAGAAAGTTGCAGCAGCAAGGAGACTTTGGATCATCGCTTGAATCTCCAGACAGCTACTTCCTCAATCATTTTAATGACATGAGAAGCATAACAGGTGTCCATTCATTCTGAAAACATGCCAGTGGGATGACTTTGTCTTGAGGACCGCGAGGTACCCCATGGTTAGGAAAGTCTCGCTTTCGGAAATGTTTTCCCTTCTTTCCGCAACAGGCAGGGTTGTGTGTGTCCACTGCTGTTTCTGTTTCTCTCATGCAGGGCAGCTGTGCAGCTGCTCTGAGCTGGGAACGCCGCGGAGCGTCTGCGCCGGACAGGGATTTCGCGTCCACTTCTCCCTTGTGCATGTAAGACGGCCCTAATGGCATGCAGTTGGGCCATGTTATTGTTCCTCAGCCAGTGATGTCAGAGGAAAGAGGAAACTAGCTAACTCCCAACCAAGGGGGCAGAGGTCGGGGAGAAGTTGGCTGAGGCCCAGCCCGCTTCAAGTGTTTTCCTTTTCTTTTTCCCCGTCCTGTCGTTTCGCCTCAGAAATTAGTCACGCCCTGAGGAGAAGACACAAGCGTCCTCGGATATGACCTGATTATTAGTGATGATTTATGATTTGCAACGGCAGTTGCAGCCCAGATAACAGATCAGGAGGATTAGGGTGTTCTCTAAAAGAAAATTTTGCAACCGTTAGTGGTGGAGTGCAAGGTGTGCTGACAGCTTCATGAGCTGTTTCGGACGTTGTCCTTAACAGTCCATTTTCTGATTGAGGCCTGAGAGATAAACAGCTACTGTGGGTCAGGAGAAGAGCCAAAGAAACAGTATTTTTATAAAATGATTGCTCGGATGCACAGCACTTTGTGGTTTGTTCTTTCTTTCTTTCTTTCGTGAAGAGGGAATAAAAACAAGTATAAATGTGGAAATAAGTCAAATAAATAAACTTACAACAGTGTCAGTGCGACATGTTCAATTTGTAGAATGTATTTCAGTCGGAATAAAAGACGTAAATGTCATCTTTCTAACGTCCAATGTTTTTTTCATAATAATTTCAGCAAAAATAGACAAGCAAACCTTTGGTATGTAAATTCTTACATCAACAGATCTTATAATCATTTTAGACAAGTCTGGATTTTTATTAATAACAGAAAATCCTGGGGTGTGTAGTTTCATGCTGTTGCCACGTGCCGTGTTTGGGAAGCTGATTTAGGGGTTCTGGAAGTGGGAATTCAGTTTTTCCTTCATCTATAAAGTTTCAGAAACACAGCGTTCTTGAGATTGCCACTTTTACAGTTATTTTGCTTTTTCGGCCGTGTGTGTGTGTGTGTGCGTGCACATGCTCGGGGGTGTAAGTGTCTCCCTCTGGAGGGGGACGGTGTTAAAGGTGCTGCTGCTGGGGGCCTGGAGCCCTCGTGTCACTCTGCACTGTTCCTGCCTGAGTTATCTCAGCTCACTTCTTATCTTGATGAAGACAAATGAGCTCATTCAAGGCTCTAATGTCGCAGTCTCATTTAGAACCCCGTCGTTTAAACGAGTCTTGCATTAGTTTCGCGAACTATTTGGCAAAGCGTTGAAAATCCATACATCATTAAAAGTGATTCATTTCTGCGGAAATGCATGTCCATGAGCGAACTGAGGAGATTTTACCGAGGGGCTTAATACTTCCTCCTATTCAATAGATGGTAAGGTTGTGCAGATCACTCATTATAAATCTTCTCCAAGAGCACAGGGTAATGATCGGTGAATGATACTTATCAGACACCGTAAGTGCTTTGCCCAATAAATGTATTACGTGGAGCAGAAATATTACAATTCAAATCCTGATGGATGTTTTATCGCCACTTAACCTTGGGCCGAATCCAAGATGGCTGAAATGGGTGGGGACATGGAACATCCTGCAGGAGAGTAGAGTGATTATTTTCTCAATGAAATATGGATTCAGCAAAGCTTAATTTGGTGGCTCTATTTGAAGAGCGCTACATAAGGGCACCAAGACACACTCTGAAGGTTTTAATGATTCAACACTTTCTGAAATGATGCATGGACATTATTAGGGCGTGTACTCTGGCCTTCAGGCTGACTTTGCCACTGTTGCATCCGGTCATTTCCTAAGAGTCTGCAGTTTCCTTCAGTGTTAGTAAAGTTTCCGTTTGTCAGATTGGATCATCGCTGTTGGAACAAAACCTTGAAACTACCAAATGCTAATTTATCAGATAAACAGAACGTCTTTAACGTATAATTTGATGTGCGTTGCTTTTTTTCTTTCTTGTCTTGGTCTATTTTAAAAAATATGTTTTGACTCGTAGCATAAATGAGTGAAAATTGAGATGCAAGGTTTTGATTTCCCAGGCTCAATATGCAGAGAAGCATTTTGATTTGAACCCGGACAGGTTATAAATGTGACAGGCAGTACACACACACACACACACACACACACACACACACACACACACACACACAAAATAATAATTTAAAATAGTTAAACCACACATAAACTAATTAGGATAAGTCTGAGTTTGTAGTCTGGTACTTATCTCATATTATAGATTACTTTGCCTATGGGTAAGGCCTCTGTGAAGTTTAAGGAGAGTGGATGTTTTTCAGTGAAAGCATCATTGGGGTAAGGGTTCCTTTGTCCACATGGTATCCTGAGGCTGGTCTGGCATGGCCTGACGTGTTTTTTAACTGGATATTCATCGATATAGTTTGCAGTCTCAGCTGTTGTTCTTTGAAATGTTGCCATAAAATGGTTAATTCTTTTACTTTCTTTCACACAAAAGAAATAACGCCAAAAGGAGCTACATTACCCAAAGCCTTGTACCTCATCCCTCTTAATTAAGGCCAATTTACAGGCCTGTGACTTTACATTGCAGGAAACACGGTGCAAGTGGACTCAGGCCCAGTATAGTCTATAAATGTTTCAATAGGACTCATTAATACCAAAAGCCATGTGAAATATGGGGAACAATTTATTGTCAAAAAACATTCATATGTATATATCACCAATTCGTCAAAAGATCCAATAAAAACACGCGTCCTTCAGCTGAAATTTCATTAAGCACCTCTGAGTTACACTTTGGGCAGTTTCTCTGTATCGAAATGATCTCCTGAAAGGATTTTTATTGATTTATCATGTTTTCATTACCAAAAAGGCATGCGAGCAGCACTTTTATACCCTTCTAATTTTGAAATATCTGTGTGAACGTGGCACGTTGTGCTCGCATGGGGCTCATGAGATTAATAAATACAGTTTAAGGGACTTTTCAGGAAGGAAGGGTCAAAGACACTATTGCAAAACTCAAGCCAAAGGAATTAAACAATGGCAGTAAAGCCCTCAGCTGCTCTCATACTGAAGTGTATTACAGCTCTGTCACATGCTGAGATTGCACTGAGACTCCAACATCTGTTATCTCAGAACAGAATGGGTTAAATTCTAGTCATAATATGCTGTTTTTAAGGGTTGCACTAATATAAAATTCCATTGAAAAGTTTGGATCTGTTTTCAGTCATGTGAAATCAATTTGGTTGCAGACACAGACAGAGTTATTCTAATATGCAAGTCCTCTGTAACTTGAGGCTTCAGATAATTCACAAAGACTGTACATGAAAAGTGTCAGGAATGATAAGCAGAGCTGTCACGATTCTACAATGAGAGAAAGCTTTAATCTATAACATTTTAGGACTTTTATCTCATTTGACTAGTTAATCAAATATCAAGGCAGATGTAATAATGTGATTTGAATGATCAGCGTTTTAAAACTTCATTTTCTGAGTTATCAAAAAAGATTGAAGAAATAGAACAATAGAATCATTCAAACTCAAACTTCTATGATTCATCGTAACTAAATTAATCATAAAATATTATGACAATCGATTCCAGACCTTTAAACAACCGTTTGTGTTTGCAATATTTCGTCTTCTTTTTTGTTCTGTTCTTTTTTCCGACCTTTACCGACTATTAAAAAAACATAAAATAAGGGTTTGGATGCATGATAATGTCTTTTATATCATATTATATACCTAGTACTGTACAGAAGTCTGGAGCCATTGCTCATTTCTTTATATTTTCATGGTGCAAAAATATAATGTTTTGTTTGACTGTCTCTGTTGTATTGAGTAGATTAAAGAAATGGGAACAAATGTTTTAGTGCTCCAGTGTCTAAAGATAGGGTGAGAAGCTCAGTCATCCGGGAGGGGCTCAAAGTAGAGCCGCTGCTCCTCCGCATCGAGAGGAGTCAGATGAGGTGGCTCGGGCATCTGATTAGGATGCCCCCTGGACGCCTCCCTGGTGAGGTGTTCCGGGCACGTCCCACCGGAAAGAGACCCCGGGGAAGACCCAGGACACGCTGGAGAGACTATGTCTCTCGGTTGGCCTGGGAACGCCTTGGGATCCGCCAGGAGGAGCTGGAAAAAGTGGCCGGAGATAGGGAAGTCTGGGCATCCCTGCTGGAGCTGCTGCCCCCGCGACCCGACCTCGGATAAGCGGAAGAAAATGGATGGATGGATGGATGGTGTCTAAAGATTCAAGGTTCTTGATAAACGGGTTCTATGTTCAGCATCAGCAGTAAACTAAACTAATCCCCGCATCATCTGGAATCATCTGCACCTGTTTCTTCACTGCTTCATGTCTTAAGTTAGATGCTTTGTTCTGTTTGAAGGTTCAGACGTAGATCACTGTGTGGATTAACCAACACAAAACTATCAAACTGCTCAGGTACAGAGACTGGACTGAAAATGAGAAACAACAACACTGTCCTTCAGGAAGATCTGGAGAACTGCTCAGGTACAGAGACTGGACTGAAAATGAGAGACCAAAACTTTAATTTGGAATCAGTAATTTGGATTATTTTGACTATATTGCAGTCCACCAGATTTTTCAGCTGGTTAATCATCCCATGGTCATTGTGTGGTCTGTCTGCTTTTACTTTCTGTTGTATCTTCTTGTCCTCCTTGAGTCTGGTCTGAGTCTGGTCATAATGAAAGTAGTACTTTTTGTTGCAATGTTCACACATTCACTGGTAGGGGTCTACTTGGAAAAGTAACTATGACTGTGTGGGGATTTTTAAAAGGGGTTCTGGAGGATTTTGATAAATGCTAGGGTTACTCCTTTTTCTTACTAAGCTCTTTATCTCTATCATTTCCTTGATGTGATCTGTTCCACTTGTGGTCATTCCAGCTTTCAGGGTGTGCAATGGCTTATGCAAAAACAATTGCTAAATAAAAACCCATGAGCATTCATAAAGCACGTCTTTTTATGGAAGCGATGAACGTCACAAAAAGTCACTGTACTGCTGTCACACCCTTTATATAAGGAAGCGGTATTGCCCTGGAACAGTGTATAAACTGTAAAATAACCCCTGTGATATAAATTGCAACCTACAGCTTGTGTCATGCCATCATGTTTCATTCATAAAGTGACACAATATCTAAAAAAAGACTTTGTTCCCTTGGGTTTCAAAGAATTAAACTTTTTCCATAATGAATACAAAGCACAAAGTTTCAAAATGAAAATGCTTTTAATGAAGAAAAAAACCCTATAGTTTTATATTTTACCTTCTATGCTCATAATACATAATTGTTTGAGAATGAAATAAATGGACACCAATGAGTAATCATTTGTGTAAGATGCATTTCTCATATTAACATGATTTTTTTTTCTGAGGTAAACCATTTCTGTTTACATTGGTCAACACATGGACATACAGAGTTATATATACGTCTTAAAAACAAAACTGCAAAAACACAGGACAATTAAACAATTACATTTTTAGAATTAATATTTAATAAAAGATCACATCCATTTATTTATTTATTTATTTTTTTTGAGACAGAGATTCCTTCAGTGGTCTTAGTACAAACCTAAACACGGTTGACAAGTTTTACACAGTGAACCTGAAGAAAGGGAAGTTACGTATGATGCTTGAAAGCAACAACCTCCTCCTTTCCCTCTGGAGGCCAAAAGGCTGTCTTTTGCAACTGATGGATCGTGCTTCTGGCTGGACGGAGCTAGAGAGACACGCTGGGGTCTGTTAGTGGACAACTGAAGTTGAGTGGTCTAAAGAGTGAGCCTCCCTCGCCTTTTCCCGAGTGCTTTAGTATGGTTAATGGAGCTGGCGAGAGGAGGCCACTGCTGAGAGATAACGTGAGGACTGCTAGTGGATGCTGGACACCAGTGTTATTGAGGTGGCAGGCCAGTGGTGCTGCTGGTTGTAGAGGGCTGGTGGTGTTAGCTTTAGTGGGCAATATGGTGCAGGACCACTGGAGACAACCACAGGGGATCGGCCAGTGATAACGGCAGAGGAAGTCTTTCTTCCGTTGGAAGCATGTGGATGTCCAATTTATGAGTTCATCACTGGCATCTTCACTGTGATGGTCTTCACTTCTGAGTACTCCCTCAAGCCATATTCACCCCTGCAGAAGAGAAAAGACCTGTCAATATAGTGTTCGACTGATCAGACAGACAGACAGATAGACAGATAGATTAATGCAGATTGATTGGCTAAATACATATATGGATTAACTGGTTGATCATTTGTTTGACTGGTTGATTGATTGATTGATTGTTGGTTGATAAATATTGATTGATTGTTACAGACTGCCTGGTTGATTGACAGTTGAATTAATATGACTGATGCATAGACTGACTAACTATTTGAATGATTGGTTGTTGGATACACAGATAGAGCTGTTGATCGATGCAGAGACTGATTGGTTGGTTGAGTCAGAGTGAGTGGTAATAGGTTTCAGATCTGCGTTCATGATATACTAGGATTTACTTCATACGGTGCCAAAATATTTAATTACACCTTTATTAAACCTGTATTGTATTGCACATTATCACAAGCAGGTCAGGTGTTTGAAAACAGTGTGCACTTACAGTTCACGGCCGTTGCCCGACATTTTGAATCCTCCAAAGGGACACTGGCAGCTCAAGGCATTAAAGCAGTTTATCCTGAAGATTAAGCAAAGAAAACAGTCCAGTTAAGCCATTTCCATGCTGGTTCATCTGGCAAATATTTAGTAAGAACTTTGCTGAGGTTTGTAAACTGCTGATCATTTGAAGATTTAGTAGCTCCTGTTTGTTTGCTCTTTGGAAAGTGTTTCCAGGATGAGGTTTAATCTATAAATTAGAAATGACAACAAATGAGACAGACAGTCTCAGACTCAGCGCTTGTTTTTTTGGAAATCGTGTCACCAAAACAGCAAAATTACATTCATTATTTTTTTATTTTCAGGGTGTTGTAGCACAAATTACATGGCTGATATGTAACATACCAAACAGTGCCAGCTTGCACAGCTGTGGAGATGGCCAAGGCTTTGTTGATGTCGTTGGTGAAGACGGCAGCAGTCAGACCGTACTCTGTGCTATTGGCTCGTTCGATGACTTCCTCAATTGTCTTAAACTTCATGATCTGCTGAACCGGCCCAAAGATCTACCACAGAGCAAGAAGAGTCACGTCAGCAAATGAGCTTCTGACATACAGCTGGAACTGCTGATTACAAGAATGGATTGTGTGTGTTCAGTAATGAGGAACAGTCCGTCAGAAAGGCTGAAAGCATGTTTGGTTTTCTTTAGTGTTGCTCTCCCAATCCCAGACGCAAAACATGACAGATTTCCATTTCCACAGCCTCAACAACCACAGTGAGACACCAAACAGCTGATTTTCCAGATGCACATGCAACCGAAGACTGCGCTTAGGGAGAAACGGCCCAAAGAGTTAGACGCTGAGAGGAAATCTATGCGGTTGTCTTGGGCAGCTTTACCTCCTCTTTGGCGATGCGCATGTGGTCCTGCACGTTTGAGAAGACTGTTGGCTGGATGTAGTAGCCTTTGGAAAAGTGAGCCTTGCCTCCACACTCCAGCTTCGCTCCCTCACTGATTCCACTCTCTATGTACTCCAACACACGCCTTTGGTGCTCCACACTTATCTGACAGAGACAAGAGAGTGAGAGATGCACAGATGAGTACACTTCTACCAACAAAGCCTACTAAATGATTCTGGCAGAGTTTCTTCATGGGTTCTTTAGAAAAGACAATTGTGATGTACAGCACTTTTAATGGCATAAACGTTTCTTCTATATTGTTACTTAGGTGGTAATAGCTAATCAGCAGATACTGATCTGAGCTGGTTACCAAGATGATGATCTAATGTGGAAATAAAGCACTGTTGTAAGTCGCTCTGGATAAGAGCGTCTGCTAAATGCTGTAAATGTAAATGTAAATGTAAATCTTTTAGTTTCATTTAAGCAGTGGTTTTAAAACTGGTCCTCATATACCATCAGACAGACTACATTTTTGAGGATCACTGCTTTACAGAACTTCAGTTAAAAAAATTTTTTGTTGCAACTATCGTTACAAAAAACCTTTGTTCCATTACGTTCCGTTCGTTTTTGCTATATGTGTAAGAAAAGATTTTAATTGGTATTGGAATTACATTATGTTAAGGTTTCTTTAAACGTTTAAAAGGTTCTTAACATCTGCAACTCATTTACAGAAAAAAATAGTTCTTCAGGGAATCAAAAGTGGTTCCTTTATGGCCTCATTCCAAGGTATCCTCTTTGGCACCTTTATACTTAAGAGCGCAGACTACTATTACACTAAGAGTCTTAATTAAGTACAGTAAATTTATGTCTTTTGCTTCAGGTTTCAGGGCCCTGAATCTTTATTAGTGTTCTTAGTGTTCTACAAGATGCTAACGGTGCTCATGTATTGACTGAAAACAAGCCTGAAGACTTCAGGAGTTCATATGTCTAATGAAGATGAGCTAGAATGAGTGAAATCCTTCTCTTATTTCTGTACCTGAGGTCCTTGTTCGGTGGTGGGGTCAAAGGGGCTGCCAACTACCCTCCGCTTCGCCCTCTCAACACTCCTGCGCACAAACTCCTCGTAGATTGGTTCTTCCACAAAGATGCGGGAGCCGGCCGTGCAGCACTGACCGCTGTTAAAGAAAACACCCTGATGGGCCTGCTCTACTGCCAGATCCACTAGGAGAGAGAAAAGGTATGAAACAAAGAGAAAGAAGGGAATCAATCAGAATATTCCAATGGAGTTTGGAAATGGAAGGACAGTTTGCAAACCAGAGTGATTTCAGTTTCTAAAACATATTTGGAATATCATCAATTCCCCATCTATCAAATCTTCTTTTTCTTTCAGCTGCTCCCGTTTTGGGCTTGCCACAGCGGATCTACCATCTCCATTTCTTCCGGTCCTCTGCATCTTCCTCATTCAAACTAACTACCTGCATGTCCTCTCTCACCAAGTCCATAAACCTCCTCTTTGTTCTTCCCCTTTTCCTCTTTCCTGGTAACTCCATCCTCAAAATCCTTCTCCCAAAACAATCCTCGTCTCTCCTCTGGACATGTCCAAACCAACGCAAACTTGCTTCTCTAACTTTGTCTCTTACACTTCCAACTTTAGCTGTCCCTCGAATATGCTCATTTCTGATCCTGTCCATCCTTGTCACACCCAAAGAAAACCTCCAGCTCTGCTGCCTGTCTTTTCTTCAGTTACCAGCCACAATCTCTTCTTCACCTCTCTCCCACACTTGATGATGCCAAGTATTTAAATTCCTTTACTTTTATCACTTCCACACACTCCATCCTAACCACTCCACTTTCCTCCCTTTGTTCACACTCATGTATTCTGTCTTTTTCCTACTCACTTTCATTCCTCTACCTCTCTAGAGCCTCCCCATCTAGCAAATCAAAGGGAAATAAAAGCAATTTAATAGATAAATCCCAGTTACATCCTCACATAACTATTCCTATCTCATCACAAGCTCAGTTACAAGTAGTCCATATAAGTTTGTAGCTTCTACATAAAACAATCTTATTAACACTGCTGTAATGGACTGTCCTCCATGCGGATGGTGTGCATTACGTGATACCCGATGCCTTTGGAGGAGCACCCGGCCGGCATGTGGGGGGTTAATGGAACAGTAGGATTTATGGCTGTGTTGGGATGCGTCCAGCCGGGGCACGGTCCATTCTACTGATTTACGGGCCAGAGGCAGCCCCGCTCACGCCTGCTGAAAGCATTTAAAAGCCCCAGCCGACACCTTGATTTGGACAGCCACTTAGAGCCACCGGTGTGTGTTCATTAAGAGTCAAGCACAGCATCTGGGTTCAGATTCTTCAAGGATTTATGGCCTGTTTACACTGTCCTTATCACAACAAACAGATCCAACTACTAACTTTTTGGACCCAGCCCTACCCAGACTCTTCACAAACATGGTCCTTTTTTATTTTCTCTTATCCATATGCTTAAATTATTTCACAATATGTGCTAATTATAGTTTAGTAATTAGGAACGAATTAAGATCACTAACTGAATGAGAAGCCTAGCTTTATGGGGTTAAGCAGTCAAGTTGTTCTGGTCACCTCTTGCTTTTAGAGGTACAGTGCTTTGAAAGATCCCAAAAGACTCTGGTCTTTGATGTCGTCAACAAGTGGCAGGCGGGGTGGGGGCGGGACACCTGTGAACATAATGTTGTAGTAGGACACCGGGAGGGCGCCCGTAAAACAGTGTCTGTATACTTACAATCAGCGTCTGCAAAAATGATGTTGGGATTCTTGCCCCCCAGCTCCAGCGTGACTCTCTTCAGATTGCTCTTTCCAGCTGCTTCTTGGATCAGCTTGCCAATCTGTCGGGGGGGGGACAGAGAGCCGCTTTAGTCAGGACCTCCGTTGTGGCGCCCCCCTAAATCTCCACATCAGTAGGATGCTGTCATTAATAAATCCTACTGCACAAACAACCCCTCCACACCAGGCCGCTGAAACAGGAGAGCCCAGCTCACAGACGAAATTTCTATCAGTGGCCCCGGAGACAGCGGAGAAAAGGAAGGAACTGCTTGTATCCAGCTCTAGAACAGGAAGCGCTGACCGCAAATTTGTGTGGGACGATGCACATTATTTGGAATGAAGAGCCTTAGAAAGGTAGAAATATAAAAAAAAGACCTGTGAAGTTTTCTGAGATAACCCTCAGAAATGATAGCAGTCACAAGCAGCCCACGACCTCAAAATATACCAAAATATACCAAAATATCAATTATTTTGATCTTTCAGTATTACCACTGATATTTTTTGCCAATTTTACACTTTAGGAAGTTTCTGGACCACTTTATAAGTATGATTTAAGTGCCCAAGAGCCTGAGGTATGAACAAAATTTGGGGTATTTCATGGCTAATGAATGTGGAATCTTCAGAATGCAGACTGAGGCATTTATTGGTCAACTTTTTCTCTCTGTTGCCACCAGAATCAGTTTGAACCCAGACATCTGTTTCATCATTTTGTATCATTAATAAGAAATAGCTTAATATATTTCTCAGAGTCAGAATTTCCCAACCATCCCTAGAGCAGACTTTTCATTAAGCATGGCCAGGAGGACGCATGATCTCTGTTCTTGGCATTTGGGAGGTTCCTGCAGACGCTGGGCCAGCTGCGAGCCTGTCACCGCATTGCCTCACTGCTCATCCCGAGCTTTCCCAACACTGTGTGAGAGCTGCTCTCCAAACGCTAGGCAACCCTCTTCCGCAAGGACCGCTCCTGACCATAAACAAACATTTGGATCTTTTCCACCTCCGTCCACTCAACGCCACTCACAGAGATGGAATATTTTCTCTCTCTGTTTTCCATCAGACAGGGCAGAGAGAAGCAGAAGAGCAAGGCGGATGATGGAGCAAAGGATTGTGTTTATATCAGGCCTTCTGTAATGAACATGGCTTAATTCCAGAATATACACTCGTGGAGCTGAAGCCAGGTTATTTTTTTTCCTAAAGCACTGATTTAAGATTTCTGTTGTCATTTAGATCAGCGTTAGCCATTTGGAATTTATAACTCACCTGATCCCGTTCATCGTTCACTTAACCCTCACTCCTAATCCCTGTCCTTGCCGGCAATAACAAAAAGTGTTTTTTAATAGCCAAAAAAAGTGAAAGTGACTACCCTTGTCATTGTGAAATGCAGCACAGCATAACGCAATGAAATTCAACTGCTGCGTTTCACCCATACACACACGTGCAGCAGGGGGCAGCTATTGAAAGTGCCCGGGGAGCAGCGATGGGGACGGTACCTTGCTCAACATACTGGTGAGGGAATCGAACCCACAATCTTCCAATCCGGGGCAACTCCCTCACCACTAGGCCACCGCTGCCCTAGAGAAGAAGAAGATCCTCATTTCTCATTAAGACAATCTGAGACTCTTCCAACAAGATCAGAACTTTCATTTGAGTTTGTAAGTAGATATTGTGATGAATTTTATAAAAAAAAGTATCATTGTTTTCCAAGGAAAAGAAATCCTTTACATTCCTGTAGTGTTCTGATATTGAAGCATTTATGACTGTTTTTCGATAGAGTGTAAATGTAAATATTTGGGGAGAAATTACTCTAAAAAACTAATTTGGACACTCAGTCGATACAGTGAAACAACAGGAATTATCGCTGATAATTATATTAACATTGCTATTCATTCTAACTGAATCCTAGATTCATGTCACAGACACACAGCCCTTTGTCTCAGCAACTCATTGTCAGGAGTGTATGAGTGCGTGGGAGACCACATTAGTGGACATTTCTGCTTTTGCCCAACCCAAAGCCATCTGATGAACCCCTCCTCCCAAAAGATGCCTCCTCAGCCCCCGGCCGGGCCAACACTCGCATACACACACCTACACACGTGGACGAAGTGAGTCAGAGTCTGTGCATGTACACCCTCTCTCAACACAAGCTGCCTCTGCCCCTAATCAGGTCCAGATCACAGGAGAAACCCTTAATGCATCAGACATAGAGACAGCCAGTAAAGACAAAGAAGAAAGAATGTAAGAATGAAAAAGAGGGAGAGGGATACTAATGACAGAGTAAAGATGACACCGAAGGTAAAAGAATAGAGGGAGACTAAAGGAAGAGACTAAAAGAGACCAGCGGGAACAGCATACATTACCCAGTTTGTAAAAAACCATAAAGTCATTTTGATATTTATCATTTTCTATTCTAGGGGAACTCGAAATGTCAGCTAAGCTTGTTTTTTCATTGAAACATGGAATTCTTATGTATCCATGTTTTGGACATGTTTGGACGGAACACATTTTAGTAAATGCTGAAGAAACATGTCATCCTGCAGTAATTTGCAATGACGGAGGTGTTAATATTAAAAGGTTATCTGGGTTTATTCTGGGTCTGGGAAACCAGCCGTGAATGATAGTGCGAGTTATTTCAGTGAAATTTTGGCAAACTGCACCTAAATATGGTGTTGCCAGCAAAGCCCATGACGGACCAAAAGAGGCAGCTCTGGGTGGCCTCTGCCAGCAGGATGAAGTGGGTGGTGGAGCACAGGGGGCTCCCACTGACAGGCGGTCAGCAGTGGTGGTTAGGAGTGCTGTTTGAGTGATGGCATATTTATACACTGATTACTGGACTCAACTCACTTACGTCACACACATCACTCCCCGCACACTTGTCGGAAGGAAGACATTTTGATTAGGGAAAACCAGGTGGTCATGGGGTTCGAGGGCAGATAAGTGGGAAATATTCTGACTGTAACTTCCCACAGAAAACTAAATGTTCACAGCGTTTCCAAACACGCTCAGCCCAGCCCACGTTTTGTGAGTGTGGGGCGTTTCGCTGTTGATGCAGGCGACATCGTCAGCATCTGATTCCTGTTTCTGGCTTTGTAAAACTTCTGAGTTGCGCACAGACTGTGTCGCTCCTCCATGCATACTTAACAATAAGAATAAACACATTTCCAAGCCAAGCCAAAAGAGCCATAAACTTTAGCTCTTTTCTAAACACCACCAAATCCGGCTCAATTTATGACAAATACATGCGAAATATATTCAGGAGCAAATCAAAACATACGCTGAGATAGGTAAATTTACGAGATGCTCTAATCGAGTTAAAGCACATAAAAGACACGTACAAAGCAAGCAACACATGTTCAAAGGTAGAAATTATTGTCGTTTACAAGGAAATGTCTGCACTGACATTGTGTTGCCATTTGGCGAGACTCACTGAATCAGACGCTGCAGGGACATCCATTCCGGATTCTTTTCCATACCTAACATGGTGAACTATTTGGAAGAACTGCTTTTTAAATTTACTACCTTTGTCTTACGCTTTAACCTTTTTCGGGTTTACCCTCCATCTAATGTCTGACTGAATAGGGTAAGGTCAGTGAGACGACTCTAGAACAAAATTTGGTTCTGATCGGTTCTGTACAATAGCACAGTGAACAGAGACGAACTAGATTTCCAGTATTCAGACAAGCCTTCTAATCAATGGACTCCACTGTTTTAAAGGGCCCATATCTTTTTATTTCCAATGTTTTATCATTACCCACCGACAATTGCGACATTTGATGTACCAGAACCGTTACCATATTCCAGGCAACCTCTCATTTTCGTCTATAATAAAAAAAAATACTTGAAAAACTGTTTGGATTGGGTGACGGTGGTCGCAAGTGACCAAGGACCAAGATGTCGCAGGTTCAAATCCCACCTCTGGCTCTACCGCCATTGGGTTCCTGAGCCAAACCCTTAACGCCAAGTTGCTCCAGGGGGACTTTCCCTGAAATTAGAACATGGAAGTCACTCTAGGTAAGAGCATCTGCTCTAAATACATGTAAGTTCTGTTAGGAAACCATTGGTCCTGGCATTAATGTTGTGGGTGGTGGTGGTCTAGTGGTAGGATACTCGCCTATGGACCAAGAGGTCCCAGATTTGAATCCCACCTCCAGCACCACCACCAATGGGTTCCTGAGCAAAATCCTTAACCTTGCTCCAGTGAGACTGTCCCTGTAATCAGGAATTGAAAGTCACTCTGGATGAGAGTGTCTGCTAAATGCTGTAAAATGTAAATATATTCTATGATCCCTTTTTTGAGTGGCTGGTTCGCTAACAACCCAGAGCTGTATATGAACAAGGGTTAATCTTTCAGTGTAGTGTTATCAGCATTATCTCATATAGTTCTCTGTGTTCTACCCTCATATCCTCCTCTGCTTCCCAGGTCCAGGAATTCTGTTCAAGAAATAATTTGATTTGTATGTGTTGTATCTGATTGCCTGTTTTGCACTGTGTGAGGTCTGAGTGGATGTATTTCCCTTTGTGAAACCTTCTCACTATTCATTCAAGCCAAAGCAGCGGCACGCAGCAGCACCACCAACGCTGGGCTCGCCCTGAGCAGGGCCTCATCCCCCTGTCCGTCACTGTGTCACTCCAGAGGAAAGGAGAAGTGGGACGGTGTGATTCTGATAGGAAAAATTACCTCCGTGGATCCAGTGAAAGCCACTTTGTCTATGCCCATATGCGAGGCGATGCTGGCTCCTGCGGTTGGCCCGAAGCCTGGCAAAATATTGACCACTCCTGGTGGAAACCCGGCCTGTGTAAACACAACGAGAGGAAAAAAAATCTTCAGAGGACAGAGAGAAAGAGAGAGAGAGAAAGCAGCCCGAGCCAAGAACACCACAGGCCGTGGAGGGGGAATCCGGACCCATCCCAGTCTCCCCTCCAGGCCCGGAGAAAGAGAGGATGGACAGAAACATCAAAAGGAAGAAGAGAGGGCAAGGGTTACAGTCCCACAGAAAGGGAGAGGCAGAGAAATAACAACAGTTCAGGAGATGAGGAGCAAGGAAGACGCAGTGTTTTCTTGTGGGATGCACATCAGTGACCACAAAACTTGGCCACGGTTGAAAAAGGTCTCTGCCTGCTGACCAGTGCCATTAAAACATGGGTTGCATCACAGTAACTGGGCTTTCTGTACTGGACTTTGAGCAAAAAAGGTCTTAATAATTTTACAGTAATTTTTCTGTGCTTCCCTTAAAGACTATATTCTCGTTCTTTAAGTGAAGCACAGCACTCAATGAACAACAACAAAATGCTTCACTGTATTTCACCCATACACACCGTGCAGCCATATCCAGCAGCCGGGGTGCAGTGTTAGGGATGGTACCTTGCTCAAGGATACCTCAGGCTAACTTTTATGGGCAGCGGTGGCCTAGTGATTAGAGAGTTGGCCCCTGGATCGGAAGGTCATGGGTTCAAATCTCAGACCAGTAGGTACTGAGGTACCCTTGAGCAAGGTACCGTCCCCATCACTGCTCCCTGGGCGTTTTAAATAGCTGCCCCCTGCTGCACGGTGCATGTGGGTTAAATGCAGAGGCTGCATTTCGGTGTGCTTACACAATCACTTTCACTTTATTTGAACCCATGACCGAGTTCGTAAGATAAATTAATAGAATCATTATCATGATATCGGCCTCTGCGGTGCTGGCTGCAATATGCAAATGAGCCTCTAACACTTCACAGGGTGGCCAATCACACCTGGGTGTTTGGATGAATGGAGATAATTTGTGGTAAAGTCATGTTATCATGGCCAATCTAACGACTCAGATTCTTCAAGGTTTATTTCATGGATCCATATTCGAACATTTTCTCCATAAATTTTTCTCCATGATGTTTGTGTATCAAAAATATCGCTCCAAATTCACTGTAACTGATCTCTACATGACTATTTTCCACACTCTGTTTATCACTTAGAATTTAAGAGGCTGTTTCTGTTACCGTGCAGTTCAAACTGATATTGTAAAATAATCTATTTTCTGATTGGCTGCCCTGTTTTGCAGCTCATCTGCGTAAGCGCATTGGGCTGAAACAGGCCTTCAGCATGAATGCTTGGGGTTAAACTATAACATTTTTTATAACATTTTTATAACATTATAACATTTATAAGAATATTTACATACTTCAAATCCATAAATCCTGAAACACCAGGATTTATCTTTAATATACTGAATTGCATCTGAATATGCGGCAGTTTAATTGCAATATAATCACAATACTGATATTTTGTACATATCGTGCAGCCTTACATATATCCATTTTTTTTTACCAGTCAGCTTGAATACTTCAATTTGAGTTAAAGTGACATTTCTTTGATTTGTCCCCCAAAAAAACATCTTCCACTTCTAGCTGTGAGTGGGGATAAATGTGGCTGGTGTTGTTTGACTGCTCTAATGCAATCTGCATTCTAACATTTCTGTTGAGTCAGGCTCTCATCGCTGATATATCACACCACGCTGGACGTCTTTGATCTGAACTTTGTGTGGTCACTGGCCTCGCTGTGTTATTGTGCATGTTGTAGCGTCATAGTGACGGTCCTCTTTGATCACGAGCCGCAATGTTGTGACTGTATTCTGGCACGCGTCGGCTGTACCTCTTTGATCAGTGCTCCCATGTACAGGCTGGTGAGGGGGGTCTGCTCGGCGGGCTTCAGGACCACCGTGTTCCCGCAGCAGAGAGCCGGTCCCAGCTTCCACGCCATCATCATCAGGGGGAAGTTCCACTGCACATACACACAAACACATGGCATGGTTTTTGTTCTTTTAGTTAAAAAAAACAAAAAACAAAACAAAGCCAAGCTTGTAGGTCCCCACATTGTAGGTGTTTTCTCTGGTGTGCCAGACACAATGTACAAACATGCGCACACGCACATACACACACACACACACACACACACACACATTCTCTGATAAATGATTTTATTGTTTTTGCTATGACTGTCACTTTCTTGCTCAGAACATTAGCCTCACACACACACACACACACACCCACATTCTCTGATAAATGATTTTATTATGTTTTTGCTATGACTGTCACTTTCTTGCTCAGAACTTTACACACACACACACACACACACACGTATGTGTCATAAACAGACAATTGCTGACTCACTCCCAGCTTTCACCCACTCATTCACTGTAAGCCGGTCAGTCTCTGCCCCTGTAACCTGGAAATGCTCAGTGGTTCCTCTTTAATGAAGAG
Source organism: Hepsetus odoe (assembly GCA_017165825.1). Taxonomy (NCBI): domain Eukaryota; kingdom Metazoa; phylum Chordata; class Actinopteri; order Characiformes; family Hepsetidae; genus Hepsetus; species Hepsetus odoe. The sequence goes on from CM029391.1 coordinate 15,843,289, forward strand.
AGATTAAAATAAATGTCCACAAATTATCTTCTTCCTCTTCTTCTAACTACTTAGGTTATTCTTAGCTTTTACTCATGCAAAAAACAACTTCTTTTTCTTTCTTTCACAACCAATTTTCGTTTCACTCTCCATCTTTCACCTCCTTCCTCCCCCTCCTTCTCACACCAACCCTGTGTACTGCTTATCTGTCCTTCTGACAAATCAACACCAGAGACTTCCAGTAACCTGCTCAAAGTCTTTCAACAGAAGCCTCCCAGCACCAGCCGAGTGACTAACCCAAACTTTCCCAGCCCTCAGTCCTTCTCCAACGCTGTCAGTGTTCATCCAGTGGTTCCCACACGCTGTCCTGGAGAATCCCTGCCTGACACACTTCAGGGGTTTTCCCAGGTCTGAGGCACAACTTCAACTCACCGGCTTGATAGCCTTTTAAACCGCTGGTTTATCATTCAGTCATTAACCTAAAGACTTATTATAAATGATCCATTACAAACGGCCCAGCACTCCAACACCAATAAAAATGTAGTGATTAGAGCGAGGGACTAACGTTGGAATCTGTCCATGGTTTCTCAATTGGATCATCTGTGTCTATCCTGAAAAAATACAGTGCAGAGGTTCTCCTGGACCACAGCTAAGAGCCACTGACTCAAACGGCCTGTAAATAATCCAAAACTCACCGGGATAATCTGTCCACACACTCCGATCGGCTCGTGCCTGGTGAACGACAAATACCCTCCATCTGTGAAAGAGAGGACGATATCAATACGGCAGATCTGACACAGAACATTAACCTCTTGCTACATTCAATACTGTTAAAAACTATTAACATTTCCATCATTTGCTCAGTTACATGGATTCAAGAAAATGTTTTGATAGAGTTGTAAAATCAAGTATAACTTCGAGTAATACTTTTACTTATGAGGAATCTCCTTTTAGTCAGCCACATTTTAACCATTTAAATTTAGTTGCTAACCAGCTTTTTCCTTATTTTAATCAAATGTTAAAAATATTATAACAATGGCAGAATCTGAAATGCTTTGCAATTAGTAATTACTGCGAAAAGTAAGAGTGCAATGAATCATTCATTTTTATTTCAAGTCTAAAGGTTCTCAAATTGTCTTCATATTGAATGTAGGTTAAACGTAAAGAGTTACTAATCTTAGATTGCTGATTCTTCATCAAGCTTGCAGAAATATACACTTCCTTAATTCAGAGGATTTGGCAACATCTGCTTTTTACACAGTTCAAGGAGTACGCAGAAGTCACTTTTCACATAGAGAAAAACTGCTCCTACTTCCTAATATGGGCATGCATCCAAAGGGGTCACTGGACTTACATACCGGTTATTAAGTTTAGGGATTTTATTAAAGAACACTACCAATCTTCAGTTAATGAGAATGTAAAAAAAAAAAAACATATGATGCTTGTGTGCAGACAGATAATGAGAAATTATTTTGGCAAAAATACTGTTCTCTGAGAGGCCTGGAGGAGAGGAATGTGCACAGTGGTCAGGGACTGGGCTCCGTTTTCATATCTGAGTCGTATGGAACAGGAGTGAATCATGACACTGTGTATTTATCTGACTCCAGTCTCTTGTTCGGCGAGGCCTGCGTTACGCGGCCCTGGCTGAAGCAATCCGCTGGCATGAAGCAGCTGGACTCGAGACGAGCCAATGATTCATCTCCCCTGGTGGCCAGATAAGAGCGGGCCAAAGACACACATGCTGTTTGTTTGTGCTGTAATTCTATTACGGATTAGATTGGAGATGAAATAAAGCGAGACGCAGCGAGTTCCCGCTAGGCGAGTTTGGTTTAGCAACACAACAAAGGCCCAGTGGTGCACTCGTTCACTGACAGAGGGATTTGCTGTTCCTCTCCCCTCTGCCCCTCAGTTCGACTCCTCCCTGCACTGAAAATGAGAATCAGATCGTAAACGAGGCGCACCGGCGTCGTGTCGGGGAGTGACGGAGAGTCAGCTCGGTGTTTTGGAGTGGGAGAACTTCAGGGACAGTGGTAAAAAGAAAAAGGGAGTGACCATGACAAACAGAATATGTTCTCTTTCAGGAATACTCCAATGTCTCCTAACCTAATCCCTACCTGCTACATCAGTATCGTACGGTTGGTTACCAGCAGTGATGATTTTGACATGGTTCCCTGCAGAAAGGAACCAAAGTCGTGTTGTTGGGAGACTCATTTATAACAGAATCCAGGGGGCAGATTGTGGGTTTCCTCATTACTTCTCATCACATAGTTATCACGCAGCCTATTTTGGCTCCTTTCTCTATCATTGTCCCAAGAGCGAGCGCAGATGGAGAAAGCTGGAGACACACATGTGATTTAAATAACACTCACACTGAAGTCCCTGAATCTGTTCACAGCTTTTACTGAGTCAAACACATGTTTCTTTGCTGCTCAAGCACTTGTTGTGTGTTCTTGACATAAGTTTTATGGCTCCGCTCTGTAAAAAAGTTGCCCGTATAAAGCACAACTTTTGTTTATTACTCTCTCTTTAATATAATAACAGTCCAAGCATAGAGATTAATTTGACCCCATAAGCCATTATGGGGGCCTGAGTCTGATTTGGCTCACTGGGTGTGAATTTAACCGTATCGTTTCAAATTTAAGGTTAAATATGCACTGATTTATGACATTATTTACTTATTATTTAATTATGACATGAAATATGACATTAAGTTCAGAATGTGGTCCCGGTTTATATGAAGTGCTATCAATGAACACAAGAATACAGCTGCTGTTTGCATGGACTCAACACTTAGGGTGGTGGGACCTAAAGAAAAGTACAAAATGGTTCTTGGATAAATAAAATATTTCCTTTCGTTTTCCTATAAAGGAGTAAGAGGACCTGAAAGGCAAAGATAATTGCAGCAAATACAACCCAGTATCTAATGCAAGCATCTGGTATTGAACCAAAAAACATTCTACTTTCTCTTTTTATTGCATCTGCCTCTTCTACTGACAAGCAAAGAGGTTGGGATGCCCCCATAACTCAGATCAAACCCCAGTAGAACCAGATGTGTAGAGACGCTGTGGTACCAGTGTTGGGACAAAGACAAACTATCCTAATTGTGAGTAGCATCATGGTGATATTTGAGACATCGTAATCAGAACTTGTGATGTCAGAGATTAACTCCTTTAAATGATGGCTCTGAAGAACGTTGGAAAGTGGACAGTTAGTGGACAGAGAATGATGGCGACAGACAGTGTTGGAATGCACAGCAATTACCCAGACGTCCAACAGTGGACACCTAATGTCCTCTCCTTTCCTCTCTTTAACCCGTGTGGCCCTCAGATGGGGCCCCTGAGAGACGGCTCCACTGTCAACCCCAATTCCCTCTCGCACGCACGTATACACACACATATACACACACGCAAACTAATGGTTGTACTCTGATATCAGCGCTGTGAGCCCGCCGCTGTCTTGTTGTCTCCAGGCCCCCCGTTGCGTTTCTTTCAAACAGCTAAATTAGCCAGAACAGCCGCCCAATACCCCTTCGTGCCCCCCAGCCCCAGAGCTGTCACCCTGCTCCACCGGTAGCGGCGCTCTGCAGGAGGGCGGCCATTAGCGTGCAGATTTATAACTACTGAGGGAATCTGGACTGTTTACCCTCCGAACACCTCCGTAACCCCACAACATTTCCAGCAGGCTTCTGAGAAAACCCACTGTGCCAAACTGATTCAGCCACTGGCAGTCCACTGCAGTGGAGCTGGATACGAAAGAGTAGAACTTTTCATTGGGCTTTAAGTCTTAATTAAGAATTAAGAATCTGGATGGTTTGGTGGGGATGATGGGGTACCTGAGTCACAGACTGTGAGGATAAATACGAGAGATAAAACCTGGGAAATTCAAAGACTGTTGTGTTAGCAATGGACTACTGTGCCTTCATTTAAAAGTGCTCAGGAGAAGTATGGATAAATCAACAAGCAGCAAACTAACAAAAGCAGCAGCGAAGAGTAAAGCTCTAGTTTCACTTCAAACGACAAGTGACACAGTCATCTGATCCATCACCGTGTCCATTAGATTTATGTAATTTTATATGCACTCATTTTTTTATATATATATACCCTTTTACTTTAATTATGGAACTATTAAATGTTATAATTTGCGAATAATTATTTTAATTGTTCATTTTGCAGCGTCTTCCTTTATGCTCCCTGACAAATGTTCATGCACCTGCGTGAAGCACAGCTTATAAAATGTATCATTTTGCCATTTATTCGCAGAATACTCACTTTGGGGCTGTTTATGGATCCTAAACTGTGTTCGTGTGAATTTGCTTGTTTGAATGTGAGTCAGGACGAGTGTCTCTTACCGGTTGGAATTGATGAGCCATGGATCTTGTCGGCCCATCCGGCGAAATATCGCAGCGTCTTAATCGTTCCCTGAAGATCCACAAAGAAGGAGGAGAGGAAAGTTTTCCCGCTGTCTAGCGACTCCAGGGTCTGAGGGGAGGACGGACAGATGAGGAGAGGAAGCAAGGGAGTAAAGACTGTGGGATAAAACCTGACTCCCCCCAGTGCTGCATTTAAGACTTATCCAAGCTAAAGTGCACTCTTTCTACACGCTCCTAGGGGGAAATATAATACTTATATAGCCAGCATTTTGGGCAGGCTTTGTTATCTCATTGTCAGGAAGCCCTGATTTCTTATCAGAGAGGGATTAGACTGATATAAAGCACAATCATGGATGCCGCATTTCTGCTCTAAAGTGATTCACCTTGACACTTGTTTGCATTCAGGAAAACAAATCCCATTGGTTTATTCCATTTTAGGCAAAGACTCAACACGCAGGATGGGATTCATTCAAAATGAATGCGGGGTTCTCAGTAGAGCACTAGACAAAGAAAGCCACGCTTTTGTTTTTAAGATCTCTAGGCAAACACGTTTATCTGAGCTGCAAGCCAAAGCAGATGTCTCCTGGAACGCAGACATGGCTAAGAGGATCGTCTGTGGCACAATGCCCCTCTTTTTAAAATCTCACTTTGAGTTCGAGGTTGTATGATCGTTAGCACCCAAAGGTCACCCGTCCCACCCCGGTTGGTGCCGCCGACGAGGGGTTTCGGACTTTGGAGGGCAAATGAAAGTTGTTTCAGAAAAACAACAAAGCTCTGAAGCTACTGCCACAACCAGACAGGCTCTCATTAGACACTTGCTTATTGTTGTGAACGTCTTTGTCTGTCTCCGGCCTTTTGGTCTACCGAATCTGGCTGCCACCAAACCCCATGCCATGTAGAGTGAGAGTAAACCCAAGCAGGCCAGTTTCAGCTCTTATGGGATTCAGGTGAGGACTGTGGAACGAATGGCCTTGGAAGAACAGCCTATATGGATATTAATAACCTCTAATGACCAAAACCAGTGTGTCTTATTGGATCACACTGCAGTGCTTGATTGAAGCAAAAGGCTTTTACTCTGGCTGAATGTTTCATGAAAACACAGCAAATTCCATCAAAACTTCATTTACAAATGCAAGAGAGGCCTCGAAGGTCCTAATGAGTTAAAAAGTCATTTTTTTACTAAAACGTTGCAGCTTTGAAGGTGAAGGTTTTTCGTATGACAGCTGCGATATTTATTACTGTGCAAACGTCTTGACCCATCACACATTTCTTCATATTTTGCTTTCAGAGTCACACTTTCTTGTATTTTTAGTGTTCTGTTTTCAGTCTCTGTCCCTGAGCAGTTCTCCAGATCTTCCTGAAGGACAGTGTTGTTGTCTCTCATTTTCAGTCCAGTCTCTGTACCTGAGCAGTTCTCCAGATCTTCCTGAAGGACAGTGTTGTTGTCTCTCATGTTCAGTCCAGTCTCTGTACCTGAGCAGTTTGATAGTTCTGTGTTGGTTAATCCACACAGTGATCTACGTCTGAACCTTCAAGCAGAACAAAGCGTCTAACTTAAGACGTGAAGCAGTGAAGAACCAGGAGCAGATGATTCCAGATGAACAGGTGATTCATTTCCTGCTGATGCTGAACGCTGAGAGGTTGGAACCCCTTTATCTAGAACCCTGAGACACTTTGCAGCTTAGTTATTATGCCAAGAATAAGAAAATTACATAGGTGACAAAAGTATTTAAACACCAACAAGGAGATTCCCCACAAAATATAAAGAAATGAGGGGTGGTCATGGACTGTTGCACTGTGTGTGTGTGTGTGTGTGTGTTTCTGTGTGTGCCTGTGTGTGTGGTTTTACACTTACTGCAAGGTACAGCCGGTCCCGCTCCACCAGGTCCGCCAGCTTGGAGAGCAGTCTCCCTCTCTCAGAGGAGTCCAGCCTCCGCCACTCCGAACCCAGAGAGAAGGCTGAGCGAGCGGCCTGCACTGCCTTATCCACATCAGCCTGAGAGAGAGAGATGACAGGAGACAGGTATGTAAAGGGGAAGGTCATGGCAGAGAAAGAGTGAATATGGAAGAGGGAGAGAAAGAGGAAAAAGGTGGATAGAGGGAGGGGGGGGATCTGAGGACTGAGACGTTCTCCTGTATACAGGTGTTTGTGCACCTCTGGAACAAATAAAATCCAGCCTTTCCGGAAGAGTCTCAATAGCTCTAGCAGGCGCCTGTCCTGAGGCCTGGTCGCTTCCCTTCATCGGTTCTGCTGTACACACATGGCGAGCGGTGGGTGATGTACCAATATCTTGATAACATTACAATAACAGCACGACACACTTTTCTGAGCATAACCGGTACTGGTACTGACTTTTCACCAGATTATAGCATCTTTTCAATTCTCCACACTATTGAAATTATTTATGAATTTATGAATAAATTAGCTGTTAAAATGACATTTCAAAATTTCAGGAACGAAAAAAATCATTTTGGGTAAACATTCATTTTCTGAAATGAAAAATGTGTTTAAAAAATTTGTTTAAAAAAATCCAGATGTTCCTCCAGCTCAAGATGCTGAGACAGGAACCATCAAAAAGTAAATAAAGTATAATTATGATGAAGGAAAGGAAAAAAGTGCGCACATGGGTGTGTACGTGTGTGTATGGGTGTGTACGTGTGTATATGTGTGTATGGGTGTGTACGTGTGTGTATGGGTGCGTATGTATGTATGGATGTGTTTGTGTGTGTATGGGTGTGTACGTGTGTGTATGGGTGCATACGTGTGTATGGATGTGTACGTGTGTGTATGGGTGTGTACGTGTGTATTGGTGCGTACGTGTGTGTATGGGTGTGTACGTGTGTGTATGGGTGCGTACATGTGTGTATGGGTGTGTATGTGTGTGTATGGGTGTGTACGTGTGTGTATGGGTGCGGGCAGCGGTGGCCTTGCGGTTAGGGCGTTAGCCGCATGATCGGAGGATTGGGGTTCAAACCCCTTCCCAATAGGTTGCCCTGAGGTACCCTTGAGCAAGGTACCGTCCCCATCACTGCTCCCCGGGCGCTTTCAATAGCTGCCCACTGCTGCACGGGTTTGAGTGTGCATGGGTTAAATGCAGAGGTCCAATTTCGTTGTGGTTCATGTGTGTTGTGCTGTGACCTCGCAATGACAAGGGTTGTCACTTTCACTTTTTTCACGTGTGTGTATGGATGCGTACGTGTGTATATGTGTGTATGGGTGTGTACGTGTGTGTATGGGTGTGTACATGTGTATGGATGTGTATGGGTGTGTACGTGTGTGTATGGGTGTGTATGTGTGTGTACATGTGTGTATGGGTCTGTTTGTGTGTGTATGAGTATGTACGTGTGTGTATGGGTGCATACGTGTGTATGGATGTGTACGTGTGTGTATGGGTGTGTACGTGTGTATNTGGGTGCATACGTGTGTATGGATGTGTACGTGTGTGTATGGGTGTGTACGTGTGTATTGGTGCGTACGTGTGTGTATGGGTGCGTACGTGTGTGTATGGGTGCGTACGTGTGTATATGTTTGTATGGGTGTGTACGTGTGTGTATGGATGTGTACGTGTGTATGGATGTGTATGTGTGTGTATGGGTGTGTACGTGTGTATGGATGTGTATGTGTGTGTATGGGTGTGTACGTGTGTGTATGTGTGTGTATGGGTGTGTACATGTGTGTATGGATGTGTATGTGTGTATGGGTGTGTACGTGTGTGTATGGGTGCATATGTGTGTATGGGTGTGTATGTGTGTATGTATGGGTGCGTACGTGTGTAGGGATGTGTACGTGTGTGTATGGGTGTGTATGTGTGTGTATGGGTGTGTCCGTGTGTATGGGTGCGTACGTGTGTGTATGGGTGTGTACGTGTGTGTATGGGTGTGTATGTGTGTGTACGTGTCTGTATGGGTGTGTATGTGTGTGTACGTGTCTGTATGGGTGTGTATGTGTGTGTATGGGTGTGTACGTGTGTGTATGGGTGTGTATGTGTGTGTATGGGTGTGTACGTGTGTGTATGGGTGTGTACGTGTGTGTATGGGTGCGTACGTGTGTATATGTGTGTAGGGGTGTGTATGCGTGTGTATGGGTGTGTACATGTGTACGGATGTGTATGGGTGCGTACGTGTGTATATGTGTGTAGGGGTGTGTATGGATGTGTATGGGTGTGTACGTGTGTGTACGTGTGTGTATGGGTGTGTATGGGTGTGTATGGGTGAAACGCAGAGGTTGAATTTCATTGTGTTGTGCTGTGCTGCGTTTCACAATGACGAGGATAGTCACTTTCACTTTCACACACACACACACATACGCGCACGCTGAGACTGCAGAGTCGTACCTTATCGGCCTCCTGGACGTCACAGATTTTCTCTCCTGTGGCAGGATTGTATGTGGGGAAAGTCTTCCCGCTCACTGAGTCGTGCCATTCGTTATTGATGAAAATCTGCAACGGGAACAAATACCAGGTTTGGATTTTTCAGGGACAAGACAGATTCAGACAAAACTGATTCAGCAAACACTCAAATCATCCATTAATACGGCAACCGTCTGAACGGACAAATGCGATTTGAGTCTTGTCGTGAATGTTGAGTCTTGTCGTGAATGTTGAGTCTTTGAGGATCATTTATTTACCTGGAGAAATAACTCTGGATGGCAGCTGATGTGTTTCAGAGTCGAGAGATGGTGGAAAGTGAATATTACACAGAGTCCAGCCTCGCCTTTGGATGCAGTACTTTCTCCAGTGTGTTAGTGATGCACTAAAGCAGTCTGAAGAGGTTCTCCACCAATGTTAACATCAATTATCAAAATTTGAAAATTTAGTCACTTAGATGAGAGTCACTTAGATCACTTTTATCTAAATTATAATAAAAAATATAGCCGATTTATTTACTATTCAAAATTTCTAGCGAGCTGTGTGTCTTCTTTCAGGTTACACCATGAACATTTACATTTCGGGCCTACAGATTCTTAAATCTACAATTTAAAACTAAGTTTTATGCATCAGGCAGTAAAATCAAAACTCATTTTTCAATGACTTTCTGTTCAGTTCCTGATGCAGCTTCACACAAGGGTCTAAAAGGATCAAGCTGCATCAATGCATTTTTACTCTGCTGGCCCAGGCCACTGTGTTTGTGGGCTGAGAAGGCAGAGAGAGAGAGAGAGAGAGAGAGAGAGAGTGTGTGGGTGTGTGTGCGTGAGCGAGTGTGAGGAGGAGGAATCTGTGGGAATGTGCGGTGTGTTACAGGGCCGTGGTGGATCTGTCTCCAGGGAGTGATCCAGCCACCAGACAAAGAGCAGCAGGAGAGCCGAGGAGATAAATCCCTATCACACACACATACCTACACACACACACAGTTTTATACACAAACGTCTGCAAAAGTGCACACACTTGCCACCCAAATGTTAGCTCACTCTCACACACACTGCACACTTTCACTTTAAAAGTGAGTACACACACGCTGTCCCAAACACATATCTATGCACACATTCTCACATGTACACAGACACTCAGGCCTCACACTCACACACACACACACACACAGAGTTTCACAACATCGCTGCTCGTTTACGAGATAATAAAATACGTGTGGCTCTGCACTGACTCTGCGCAGCATTAAAGGAAGCGGCCCGTTAAACAGCCGCCTCGTACTCAAATCCTGCTTTTCTCAGGCTCGATAAAATGCAAAGGGAAAATAAGGCTCTGCGCTGCAGGCCGGGGAACTGGATCATGCAACTACACAGACCATCTTCTTCTGCCACTGCCGAAATGACATAAAACATTTACGAAATGCTCTGACCTTTCACACCAAACCACAGTCATCACCTGGAACACGGAGACCCCTTTTTACTGGACGGCTAAACTGTTACAGGCAGCTCAGACAGCTTTCTGCTTAGACCAGGACTGATTTTCAGCAGAATGTGCAAAATTGGTTCTGCATCCCATGTCACAGCTCCAGCACAGAAACCTGAAACTTTATCAGACTCCCAGGAACTGTACTGTATGTTCACAGCTTTTTAGTCTGCCTGACATCAGCTCCCGACCGGGTCCTCATTTTCTGCATCTTTTACGGCGCAGTTTCTGTGCCGTCTAACATGCTGAAAAAAATACATGTAAAATATAAGAAGGGTGCTGTGACTTATGCACGGAACACATTTTGTGGGGTTTTTTTTCCCCAGCATGTCAAAGTGTAGCTTTAAAGTGTGCAGGAGTTTGTCTTTGTAGAGCAAACCTTTGTGTGCAAAAGTTTGGGCTCAAACAATATTTTGTTGATCTTTTAAGTCAATGTGTAGAGGGTACCATCACTTTTGCACATAGGTATATATAACAGCGGTTCTCGAATGTCTGAGTGTTATTTCTTCAGATTTGAAGACTAAGTTTAAGCAAAGCCAATGTCCAACAGCTAGAAAAGCTCTACAGAATAAAAAGAAACGTTAGGTTTGCACTATTAGATCTGTGGGCTGAATGTGAGATTCTTTCATTGGCTGAGATTCTTTTGCAGTGCAGGTGTGATAGCAAAGCCAAAGCAATGCCAAATATTTAATCCGGGCCGGCGGTGTGTGTAAACGGATGACGCTGGTGCTGCGCCGGCCAATGGGCATGTTTGTGTCTCGCAAACCCTGATTGGCTGGAAATTGTTTTCAGTCTCTGGCAGGCGCTCTGACGGATGAGGTGCTATTAAAGCATGCGTTGGCTCTGATTCTCAAACATATACATTTACTCACGCTCTGCCTTCAGTCAGGCTGAGGGGATATCTCTGTTTCAAACAAAGGCCGAGGCGCAGTTAAAGTGTCCTGCAGGCTCGCGGCCTCCGCCGTGTTTACCGACATAAACTCTCAGGGCTTAAGTACAATTTAATTGGCTGTAAAGCGTGAGGAGTGTTTACGTTAGAGTGGGTATAAAATGATAGTTCATTTGGGAGAGGTGGAAGGCTCCGGGAGGGGGATGCAACTCCCTTTTCTTCGATCTCTCTCTCGAAGGTTGGCCTGGTTTCAGCTCAGAAACCTTGGGCACGAGAATCTGGCCCAGAGGCTGAAGGTGTTCGGTATCAGTCTGTACCACTCTGCACTCTGCTCTTCCATTCATCCGCATCCCACTCCCACCACTGCACTGACAACACACATAGTCTCTCTCTCTCTCTCTCTCTCTCTCTCTCTCACCATCTCTCTTCCTCTTAATCATGTATGCTGATCTGTTCCGTCTCTCCCATCAGGCCAACTCAGCTCAGGTGTGCTTGTGGGGAACGGGTGGCCTGATATTTAGGCACTAGGCCCCTACCGTCCCCATCACTGCTCCCTGGGTGCTGGATCTGGCAGGCCACTACTGTGGTTCACTGAGTGCTGTGATGTTTCACAATCTAGTCACTTTCATTTACATTTACATTACATTACATTTACGGCATTTAGCAGACGCTCTTATCCAGAGCGACTTCCGTGTCCTCACCGCAGGGACAGTCCCCCTGGAGCAGCTCAGGGTTAAGGGTCTTGCTCAGGGACCCAGTGGTGGTAGTGCTAGAGGTGGGATTCGAACCCGTAGGCAAGTACCCACCACTAGACCACCGCCACCCACTAGGCAACCGCATGATGAGCTTTGGTGTTAGCAAGCTACACCTGCAAGTTATTCATCAGGACATAGAGAACAAAACAAAATCGTTTGTCATAAAAACATTCCTGCTGTAAGAAAACCATTGTATTCAAAAATAACTTTTTTTATAGAAAAGGGTTAAAAAGGTTTTTTTTTTTTTTTAACATTTCAACAATTCAAGAGTTAAAATGTAGATCGAGTCTTTCAGAGAGTGCTCAAACGTCCCGACTCAGACTTGGTCAAAATGGGAGTGAAATTAGCCAGATATCTGAAGTTCATAAGCTCCTCCTAGAAAGGGATTACATAAATGTTATAAAAACACTGGCTGGTGCCCGAGCCAAAGTTTTACGAAAGGTTTTAATCTGAAATGTACATTTTGGGCATGTTCTGTGTTACTGTGTTAAAAGACAGTATGAATGTGATATGATGAAAATAATTTAGTATAAATTTTTCTTTTTATCCATTCATCAAGAAATGTGAATATGTAATGTAATGAGGGAGAGAGAGAGAGAGAGAGAGAGAGAGAGAGAGAGATAAAAAAAAGAAAGATTCTGTGTAAGACAGAAGCAGAAATATAGAAACAGATGGAAAGTGAAGAAAGTGTAGAAGGAGACAGAGGTATGTTAATAAGGCAGACTCTTCTCTCTTCTTTGTCTCTCACACTCTTCTTGCCCTTTAATGCTTCTCTTTTTTCTGTTATTCTGTCTCTCACTTTTTTCTCCCCCTCTCATCAGTGTAAGAGGCTCAGAGGTGTGTTTAATTTGACTCTCATTAAGAACACTTCATGAAAGTGCCACTGGCCTTGTTTTCTGTTACAATAACAGAAAGCCCTTATAGAGCAGGGAATTAGTTTTTTAATTTATTGCGGTCGCTCTTGTGGGACGTCCTAAATCAGATGGGGGGCAGCGACAGGCCAGAACGGCACAGACGAGTACCAGAGAGTGCCGGCCGCCACCTAAATCATGGCCAGAAAAGCTATGAGCATCGTAGGCCATTTGGCCCAGACTTCCCCAAGCGCAGGGGGCGCTAACACTTTTGTCTCGTCCTATTGAGAGAGTTGATTAAGGGCGACAGGGCGGCACAGTAAATCAACTCTTGAGGGTTTGTTAAATTGCACTTTTATCAGGGAAAAAAGAAGAGAATAAGAGCACGAGTGCAAAGGTGCAACATTTCAGATCGATCAATGCTTTACTTTTCTTTAGCGGCTTTCTTTAGGAGAGTTCAATGGGAGCGATGGGGGGAGATCAAGAAGCTTTTCTCAAGGCTAAGAATAGTGAAGGCGCTCACTTTTGGTTGTCTAAGAAATCAGCAACTGAAAAAGTTGTTGGAGAAAAGGAATAATGAGAGATCTGCACTTTTTTGTTGAAAAGAAGAAGAAAAAACAAGCCCAGTCTGGATAAAATGAAATTTTGAGTAGATAAAATCCTGCTTTTGAAGCCTTCGGCAAAAAAACGGACGATTGTGTAATACATCTATATGGGTAGTGGTGGCCCAGGGGGTGGGGTACCTCATTCTAGACGTTGTGGGTTTGAGTCTGGCCCTATCCCATCTCCATTTGAACCCTTGAGCAAGGTCAAGCAGGAGACTCCCTCTGTTATTTGCTATATATATATATATATAATGTTTTATACAAAAAACAAAAAGTGGTTCCTCTCTAGCTTCTTTATTTCCAGAGATTTCTGACCATGATCACAAATGACAAAAAAAAAAGGACTTTCTTGATGGGAAAAGTGGACCGTGAGGATGTGTCAGGTTTGAGCAGACCTGAAGAAGACTGCAGCTGCTAGTATTTAGAGTGGACTGTCAGTCTTGAGGGTCCTGCCGGTGCCTGTTTGATGGGCTAATAAGGTGATGAGAGGTATCCAGTTATAAACAGTTATCTGGAGTGGCTCAGCACACCACGCAACATGCACAACACTCTGCTTCTACTTAGCTCAGCCTAGATTTTTATCAAGGCCCATTACTTCACACGGGAAAAAGCAGGGTTATCGGCCGAGATTGCAAGGGCCCGAGCTGCAGTCCGATGGGAAAACTCTGGAGCAGGCTGGGGAGGGGGGAAAGCGAGAGAAAAGTGAGAGAAACGACCCTGGCGGCCCTCTGGAGGCTCGAAGCAGCAGCGGGGGGAAGCAGTTGGGTTGAGCCAGTGGATGCCAAAGCTCGCGCCACAGCCGGCCAGCACAACATCTGTTTGGCCCCCAGCGCCTTCTCATGGCAAACACACAGACGAGGAATATTTAACGGCACTTGTAACTCGGCCTTATTCAGCTGACCAAAAATGAAATATATATATATCGGCCGAATGTGTGTTTATACACAACAAGCCAAGATTCCAGCGGCTGCCGGGTCCTAGCAGGGCACCTGCAGCTCCTCACCGAGTCTGCACAGGAAGTTTCATATCCTTTCCTCCCTTTCAGCTGCTTTTTTCAAGACACTGATAATCGGTAGAATCCCAGTGAACAGGACTAACGAAGGTAAGACTATAGCCTTACCTATTATTGCAATTTTTGGTCAAAAATGCAAAGTACATTTCTTATCGAATTTCAACTTTAATAGCTTCTTTGGACTCTCCCATAGGGTTTCCCACTGATTTTATGAAGAATTCAAATGTGTTTTCAGGAACCTTATTGTACAACTTTCAAAATGAATTTTACAGCTAAATATGCAATAAACCATGTTTAAAAACCACGAGGAGGCATTTTCTACCCGGTTTAAGTGCGCTGGCATGATGATTAAGGATGTTTGAGAACGGTCCAAAAACGCCCACGAAGGTAAGACTATAGCCTTATGTATTTTTGCAACTTTGGTCAAAAATGCAAGGTAGGTTTTTGGCTTACCTTAAACTTTAATAGCTTCGTTGGACTGCGCTATATATAGCTTTGGACTGATTGTGAGAAGAAGAAATGTGTATTTTCTGAAATATGAACTTATTTCTTTTGAGTGGAGCCTTTCTGTGCAACTTTCAAAATTCATTTTCCAGCCAAATGTATATTTATATATAAATTTGGGAGAGCTCTGGTGTAACGATGAACAGACCAATAGACACACACATACACAAATGTATTACACCAGAGCTCTCCCAAATTTATGTAAAATAAAAACAGCGATAATGGACATGCAAAGTTTACAATTAATGCTTCATTTCCAATGAAGGAGATCACTCACCTCCATTACCACTGACAATGTTAATCCAATCAAATCTGTCATTAAAAAGGTTCCCCATCTTTTATTTCCTAAAGAGTGAATGTAGATATATAGACCCCCATCGGCCGATCACCTCTCCAACAAGAGGTGCTGGTGAGGAGTCCAGCCATTTGGCACATGTGGATGAGACAAATGAAAAGGCTGCACTTCGATTAATCTTTTCAGAAAAGTAATAACATACTCCAGTGGCCCTTCGTGGATTGATTAGTTAGCTGTTCTAAATCTCTAGAGCTTGTGATGTCTTTAAAAAAATATGGGAAGAAGGAGGGAGAGCTGATATAAACGTGCTGGATGATGATAAATAGATCTTCCCAGAACATGTTTACCCGCAGAGCGAGCGGGAAATAAAGGAAAGGCCAAAGACAATAAAAGGGAGAGGTAAGAAGAGCGAGATGCAGTGAGGGAGAGATGAGAGAGGTGGACAGAGAGAGTCCTCACTGCGCTGCTTATAATAAATCACCCCCTCCTGGTGTACCCTCGAGCTCGGGCACTGTTTGATGTGGATCTTGGGGCGCGATGGCGCGTTTTGAAGTGAAAAACTCCAGAAGTGGGGGTCAGGCTCTCGCCAGCCAGGGCCACTGACCCTCACAGTCAGACACGGCCATATATTACACCCTGCTGGACAGCACCCAAAGTAGGGGCGCCCCAAACGCCCCCAGCTGCATTAGCTCACCCTCTGACGGATTGATGGAGCCTCCCTCGTTCGCGCAAGCTGTCCCCCAGATTATCTTACAGAACCAATACTCCAGCACACAGCCGACCGCCCAGCTGGACACTTAAACGCTGACACACAAAAGCAGAGAAATTCAAGCGTGAACGATGCACTGAGCCTTTAACCCTCAGAAGTCTGTAGGTATTGTTGTGTGGAAGTGAAGTGTGCATTCGATTTGCATGATAAAACATGTCTACATATTAAATTACATTAAAGCAGCAACAATTATTTATCGAACGCTTTCACGATTATAACAACTGATTAAACTTCACCATCTTGTTTAACTGAGTTAGTGACACCTTTGCAACTTGACTGCTTTTGCAGGGATGTTCCATGTTCAGTCTCCAAATTATCCAGACAAGATGCCATTACTAGAAAAATCATTCTGTGCGCATTACCGATAGAGAGGACACCCACACCAGCAGGATCCCACTCATGCACATATAGCTGAAGATATGAACGCAATGCAAAAGTGATTTCTGGTTCTAGAGTTACACTTTCGGGGAGGAATCTCAAATTTACACCTTCCCGGGTTCTTTTTGACTGATTTTATGCACTACATTCAAAGATTGGTGCAAACTTTGAACAGCAATGGCTGCTGCGTTGCGATCGGTGGGTTGAGTGACCACTGTATAAGGATCATGCAGAGAAAGCAGATCGAATATCATTATCTTAATAAATCTCACTTAATAAATGTCTTTTGACTGATTAAGCCTATGAACAATCTGATAAGGCCTACCCAAACAAAGCACGGACACACCCGTGTTTAAGGTCTATAGTTAGAAGTGTGGAAACTGAAAGAATGAATCAGGAATAAGAAAGTCATTTTCGGAATAAGAAAGTCATTCCCCTAAACCTCCTAAATGCACTTTAAAAACGGGTAAGAAAAGAACAGATTTTCGGTGAATTGTGAAGATTGTGATCTTTGCAGTGTAACGAGGCATGTGAAAGTCCCCACACAATGCAGGAGTGATATCTTCTGCAAAGGCGAATGCAGGAGCGCTGCAGAGCACACGCAGGGGGTGGCGTGTTTTTATAGAGTAGAAGTTGTGAAAGGCCTTGCATCACTTTCACACTACAGTTTAATATTAAACCACTTCTCTTCCACAATTCTTCAACCACAGACACAGCTGAAAATGTAAACACTTGCACACTATATTTACAGACTTTCTTACCAGTTTTGAGCTATTTAGGAAGGAAACATATATTTTATAGTCTTTTTTTGCGGTCTATCATCAATGGCTTGCTGTAAGACATCGTAAAGCATCTTTAAATCAATGGAAAAGGGTCCTGATTGATCAGAACCAAGATCATCTTATTTTGAGCCATAAAAGGAAAAAAAGCAACATTTCTAAGTGAGTCTGATGATAACAGATAACCGCAAGGAAAACATCATCAGGGCTTTTTAAGCCCAAAAAAAAGGGGGAAAAAAGATTTATTACCCATAAATGAGAGGATTCATATGTATAGAATTTCAGCGTAGGTAGAATATTGTATTCTGATTTGAGTTTGATGGAAAGTTGTGATCGTCCTTGTCTGGCAGACAGAAACATCTTTAGACTAAAAGAAGTTCATCATGATCATGGTGGGAGGCGAATTAGAGTGAGGGGATTCCTCACAGTCTCTCTCCCATAGAAAGGTCCTGGAGCCTCAATCAATTACCCCCAAACATGCAAACACACATTTATGCTTCTCCTAACAACCCCCCACCCATCTTACAGGCAAACAGAGAAAACATCAATAATCAGAAGAGACTCATTTACGGCTTCCTCTGGGCTGCTCTGGGCCCAGTGGAACAGCGGACCGACAGGCCACCTAGAGCAGAATCGAGCGGCCTGCCAGGCCCAGGAAAGAAGGGCAGAAGTTGGTGATTCGACCGCACCATTTTTGCCAATGTGTGCCATGTAACACAAACAGGGCTGCGCGATAGGAGTGAAATTGCGATTATATTGCTGCATATTGCACATGTGACATGTCTTACGTTGACGATGGAACAGACAACAAATAAACTTTTAAAAAATGTCTCAGCCGCTAATTGAATTATGTAGGATGACACTCAAACCTCAATTCAATGCACCCTCATTAACGCTGAGCTGGAGCTGTGGTTGGCCACATTGTGAAACACTGATTGGTCAGAGGCTCATTTGCATGTTTTAGCCTCCTGAGATATCAGTTTTGCAGAGACAGAATTCGTGATGACGATATACATTATGCAGCCCTAGTTTCACACGTGCTCACTGTTAATTGTGACACTTAGATTTTTAATTGGAACTATTCATATCCCAGACCAGTAGGTTGCTCTGAGGTACCCTTGACCAAGGTACCGTCACCATCACTGCTCCCTGGGCGCTTCAAAAAGCTGCCCCCTGCCGCACGGTGTGAGTGGGTGAAAAGCGGCGGCGTGCCGTGCCGTGTTTCACAATGACAATTAGTCACTTTCACTTCATTGCATGATCAGTTTTCATTTTGTATGAGTTCATTCATTCGCTGGGACCCAGTGTGAATATATAAGTAAATAAATCAACTTCCTGATCTAGTTTAAAATGTAAAAAAATCCAATAAAATTTGCTGCTTTGCATTTATTGTCTATGTTTCACCGAGTACAACCTTCCTAAATCACATTTGCCTTTAAGTGGACTTATTGTACTTATTGATCAAATCATTCTGAGTCATAAAATAAAAAGAATCAAATCAGCACAAGGTGAGAACAGAACACACTGAATTTTGATATATTATTTGAGACCAATCCAGTTTAAGGTGGATTTTCTCTAAAACAATGAGCACACACCAGTACGGAGCTGCAGGATATTACAGGAGAGCAGGACTTTGACATGAGTGGAGTGAGAGAGATACGCCGAGGCCCAGATTAAACGGGCAGTCACGGGGCAGGAGGCAGATAAATTAAATCCTAATATCTAATCTCAAGCTCACAGGCGGTAGAACCAGCACATGGGGTAAAAACACTGTCAGGTAATAAACGTGTGTGTGTGTGTGTGTGTGTGTGTGTGTGTTGCCATTAGGTGAAAAGGTTGTTGGGAACTATGGAGATCAGTCTTTAAAGTGGACCTCAAGACAACTTCTTTGAGATCTACCTGCCATTTACCTACAAACCTACAGCATTCAGCAAACTTTTTCATTTCCAGCTGAACTGGGAGGGGCAAGGATCTGGAGGGCAAAACATACGTTTAATTATCTGACCTTTCCATTCAGACTTATAGAGTCCATTAATACAGAGAAATGTACAAAAGTCCCCTCATTTCTTCTCATTTTGCATCCCAAAACCCAAACTTTCATGTATTTTTAGTGTTGTTGAGGAACTGTTCTCCAGGCTTCCTGAAGGACGACGTTTTTGTTTCTCATTTTCAGTACAGTCCCTGTTCCTGAGCTGTTTTAGTGGCAGAAGCAGTGTGAGATCATCTCCACAGAGAATAAACTAGCAGACGTCCAAAGCTTTGGAACATCATGGGGAACTAATATTGAAGACCACTTAAAGAAAAGACAACAAAGCTCATTTAAGAGAGTTCAGGCTGTGCTGAAGAAAAACGGGGGTCAAGCCAAATACTGACATTAAAGCTGGTTAGAATGAAACTCTCTTTGTGTGTAGACTGGATTTACATGAGTGTTTGCACTTGCTGCAGTAAATCACTGAACATAAAGTCTCATGAGAGTCTCAATGAGAGTACTGTGCTGCGTTTGGCAGTGACTAAAGAATCATTTAGACTCAGTTTAGCACGAGAGAAAGTTTGGAGTGGTGTAATTATCAAAAAAAAAATCGGGCTCCATCCAAAACTCAAACAAACCTAAAGACACTCGTCTCGTCTCGTCTCTGGAGGGGACTGTGATGTGGGATGAGCTGAGTATCTTCATCATGTTCCATCACATTAAACCTCCCCGCCTCCCCGGGTTGTAAACACCACAAACACTTCTTATTATTCCTGGCTCAGAGCTCATTCAAACACGTGAGAAGTGATGTGCAGGATTCAAACTTTGAATTTGTATAATACGTTAATAAGAAAATAATTCACTTTTTATAATGTACCAAATGTAAATTACAACTATAAAAAAACATACATTTAAAGGTTATAATGTCCTCTTCATCCCAATACAAGAAAGAAGAAGAGGGAAACAAAAGGTGAAAACAGAGAGAAAAATGGAGAGATGACATAGGAAAGAGATAGGGATAAGAAAGAAAAAAGGGGGAAGACAGAGAGAGATAGAGAGTGAGTGTAAGTCAGTAACAGGCAGTAAGTAATGCTCCTTTAAGTAAAAGCCATAAATCAGAAGCACCACCCCTCTTTCTACAACACACACACACACACACACTGGATAATTCAAATTCCTAAGGGTTAATACACCAAGTCCTGCTCACACTCCCTCTGCCTGCACTCATCCTACACCATATGAGAGAGAGAGAGAGAGAGAGAGCGAGAGAGAGAGAGAGAGAGAGAGAGTGCAGGTGGAGATGTGTATCTCATGTTATTGGCACTGGGCCTCTACGAACGCTGCCCTTTGCCCCCTGCTGTTCAGTGTGTGCCGTCACCTCGCGGCGCTCCTCACGCAACGTCCCGTACGATCCCCACAATAAAGTTACTGCACGACGCCAGTGGTGGGACGGAGCAGAGGACATGAGCAGCACAGCCATCCCCCTCAGCTCCGCTGCGATCAAATCAATCAGACAGATTCATCCTAAATGCCTTTACACCCATTCGAGCTGCAGAAACATCATAATCTCACATTCCGTTTGCTCGTCAAATATCCCCTTTGGTTTTATTGCATTGCGACAAAATGAGTGGAGCTTCTGCGACCAATCGAATGAGAGAGTCGCCCAGTGTCCACCTCACAGGACCATCGGTCAGGACTGAAAAGCAAAAAGGCAACTGCAGCTGATCTGAGACGATAAATCCTCTTTATGAGGATCTTGAGAGAAATATTCTCCATTTTTAAATGGACTAAACGGCACTGATGACCAAATTCACTCTGCAGCTGAATTCCGTAGAAACCGTCAGTCGATTTCCTGCCGTGCGCTTCCAGCTCTTTGGGTTTTTATGGACATACTTATTAACATCAGTTCTGAAATACTCAAAATCAAATTAGTCATTTCAGCTCCTGTTTTGCACCAAAACAACCCAGGTTTATTCTTAATGACAAATCTCCAAACTCTCGTTACCAAAAGAGAGGTTTTGTTACCGAGAAACTGTTGTATGCAAATGACGTCTGTTCTGATTGGCTGAAAAAAGCAAATGGGGCTGAAACCTTAGTGTGAGAGAAGTTGCTGGACGCTGAGAAAAGCGGGTATGTGCAAGTGACTTGCTTTTCATGATGGTCAAAATGTTTTTTTTCTGTTTTCAGACTATGTTCACTCCGTCAGCACAGCAAAGCTTTTATTTGCTACAAACATTAAAGGAAACGAGCACAAACGGCTTTTCATGAAACAGAATCAGTTGCTCCGGAATCAAAGCAAAACTATGGCTGGCTCGAGGGACTGAGACTGGCGACGGTTACCGAGTGACAAACCCTCTAATGTTGGTACCTTAAAGATCTCGTCCCATCAGTGACTCAACACTCAGAAAACTTTACTCAACACTCAGAAAACTTTACTCAACACTCAGAAAACTTTACTCAGCACTCAGAAAACTTTACTCAACACTCAGAAAACTTTACTCAACTCTCAGAAAACTTTACTCAACACTCAGAAAACTACCAGCACTCCAGAAAACTACTCAACACTCAGAAAACTTTACTCAACTCTCAGAAAACTTTACTCAACACTCAGAAAACTTTACTCAACTCTCAGAAAACTTTACTCTCAGCACTCAGAAATCTCTTTACCAACACTCAGAAATTCCTACTCAACACTCAGAAACTTTTACTCAACTCTCAGAAAACTTTGCCCAACACTCCAGAAAACTCTCTTACTCAACACTCAGAAACTTTACTCCAACTCTCAGAAAACTTACTCAACACTCAGAAATCTTACTCAACACTCAGAAATTCCTTACTAACACCTGAAAAACTTTACTCAACACTCAGAAATCTTACTCAACACTCAGAAAACTACTTCAACACCAGAAAACCACTCAGCACTCAGAAAACCTTTACTCAACACTCAGAAACTCTACTCAACTCTCAGAAAATCCTACCAACACTGGAAATCTTTACTCAATCCCCGTGAAATCTTACTCAACACTCAGAAAACTACCTTCCAGCACTCAGAAAACTTTACTCAACACTCAGAAAACTTTACTCAGCACTCAGAAAACTACTCAACACTCAGAAAACTTTACTCAGCACTCAGAAAACTACTCAACACTCAGAAAACTTCAGAAAACTTTACTCAACACTTCAGAAATCTTTAATCAACACTTCAGATCAAATTTAATAAATGGAACAACACAATTTTTTAATAAGACTTCATAGCACTTACTAAACATGATTATCCAGGAAAATGTTTGTAAAAGTTTCATTTAATATTTTTAAATTTAAATTAAACACTCTCAGAAATCTTTACTCAACACTCAGAAAACTACTCAACACTCAGAAAACTACTCAGCACTCAGAAAACTTTACTCAACACTCAGAAAACTTTACTCAACTCTCAGAAAACTTTACTCAACACTCGGAAATCTTTACTCAACTCTCAGAAATCTTTACTCAACACTCAGAAAACTACTCAGCACTCAGAAAACTTTACTCAACACTCAGAAAACTTTACTCAGCACTCAGAAAACTACTCAACACTCAGAAAACTTTACTCAGCACTCAGAAAACTACTCAACACTCAGAAAACTTCAGAAAACTTTACTCAACACTTCAGAAATCTTTAACTCAACACTTCAGATCAAATTTAATAAATGAACAACATAATAATTTTACAAGACTTCATAGCACTTTACCGCAAATATTTATCCAGAAATGTTTAAAGCCATTTTACATTTTTAAATTTAACCAAACACTTTAACTGAACAGAACACTTTAGTGCAAACTTGAATCCAAAACATTACAGACATTTTACTCAACACACAGAATTTTTAACCCGAAACATCAGTAACTCAACACTTCAGTGGATTCCGTGGACTCAACTCGGAAAACTTCAACCCAACATAATTTAATGAACAACTCTAATCTAACCAGAGCGAGCACAGAACTTCAGAGCTTCACCCAGATGTGTAGATAAACTTTAACACAACACAGACCAACTTAACTCAACACTCTAACTCAACACTTTAACACAACACAGACCAGTTTAACTCAACACTAACACAACACTTTAACACAACACAGACCAGTTTAACTCAACACTCTAACTCAACACTTTAACACAACACAGACCAATTTAACTCAACACTCTAACTCGACACTTTAACACAACACAGACCAATTTAACTCAACACAAATTCAACACTAACACAACTCTAACTGAATATTAACTCAAAAGTAACTCAACACTTGAACAGAACACTAACTCAACATTAACTCAACACTTTAACAGAACACTAACTCAGCAATAACTCAACACGTGAACAGAACACTAACTCAACAGTAACTCAACACTTGAACAGAGCACTAACTCAGCATTAACTCAACACTTGCGCAGAACACTAACTCAACATTAACTCAACACTTGAACAGAACACTAACTCAACATTAACTCAACACTTTAACAGAAAACTAACTCAACAGTAACTCAACACTTGAACAGAACACAAACTCAGCAGTAACTCAACACTCTAACTCAACACTTTAACACAACACAGACCAGTTTAACTCAACACTCTAACTCAACACTTTAACACAACATAGACCAGTTTAACTCCACACTCTAACTCAACACTTTAACACAAAACAGACCAGTTTAACTCAACACTAACACAACACTTCAACACAACACAGACCAGTTTAACTCAACACTCTAACTCAACACTTTAACACAACATAGACCAGTTTAACTCAACACTAACACAACACTTCAACACAACACAGACCAATTTAACTCAACACTAACTCAACACTTTAACACAACACAGACCAATTTAACTCGACACTCAAACACTAACTCAACACTTTAACACAACACAGACCAATTTAACTCAACACTAATTCAACACTAACACAACTCTAACTGAATATTAACTCAACAGTAACTCAACACTTGAACAGAACACTAACTCAACATTAACTCAACACTTTAACAGAACACTAACTCAGCAATAACTCAACACTTGAACAGAGCACTAACTCAGCATTAACTCAACACTTGAGCAGAACACTAACTCAACATTAACTCAACACTTGAACAGAACACAAACTCAACATTAACTCAACACTTGAACAGAACACAAACTCAACAGTAACCCAACACTTGAACAGAACACAAACTCAGCAGTAACTCAACACTTGAACAGAACACAAACTCAGCAGTAACTCAACACTTGAACAGAACACTAACTCAGCAGTAACTCAACACTTTAACAGAACATTAACTCAACAGTAACTCAACACTTGAACAGAACACTAACTCAACAGTAACTCAACACTTGAACAGAACACTAACTCAACAGTAACTCAACACTTGAACAGAACACTAAGAGCAGTCACAGGACCCTTTACCCACGACTTTCAAACACTTTAATAGAGCAGAGCCGGTTCTCCTGACCCAAGCACACACAGACCTTCAGTCCATCCAGAACCCCGGAGCCCCACGGTCCCAGGACGGGTCAGTCACTCACCCGGGTGTGCTGGATCTCGGGGTTGGTCAGAGGACAGGGGGTGAGTCTGAGGGAGGCCATGAGCGCGGCGGGCTCGCGCTGCGCTTCACCCTCGAGTCCTGCAGTTGCGCTCGTGGCCATCGCGCGCGCGCCTCTAAGTGGATGTGTGAGCGCGCCGGTGAGAGTGTGTGCGTGTGCGTGTGCGAGCGTGTGTGTCGTTGTGCGCGTAAGAGCAGGTGCGCGCACATTTTTATTGGGCGCGTGCGTTTATTTACATACAGGCTCCACCCCCTCTCCACACCCCTCCGGGGGCGTTTATAGAGCAGTAATTACAGAGGGGCGGGGCCGAGCTCGACGTGGGCTTCAGAGGTTATTATCATCCACAGCCACTATCTATCTATCTATCTATCTATCTATCTGTCTCTCTGTCTGTCTGTCTGTCTGTCTGTCTGCCTGTCTGTCTGTCTGTCTGTCTGTCTGTCTGCCTGCCTGTCTGCCTGTCTGTCTGTCTATCTGTCTGTCTGTCTATGCATGCACACATATACATTATATTCTATAAACTTATAAACTCTATTATTATAAGATTTACCATTCACATAAACACACACTATATACACAGTAAATAAACAGTAAATAAAAATGAACGTTTTTCTTTACCAGAGTCCATTTGCCTGACAGCTCAGTTCTCCACATCCAGCCATCAAACTCAGTTTCTAATCAACATACACACCTATGAAGCCCCTCTTAACACCCCGGAGTGTTTAGGGGTGAAGGGGAAGAACTCACACACACATTCACACTCCCACAGTGGATTTACAACCACAGCACCTTAATAAACACACCTTCAAATCAGCAGAAACAACCCTAACAGAGCAAACCTGCAGCCCGCAGCAGAGCTCAGACCCTGTCCCACCTTCCGTCCCAGTCCCTGTCCCTCACCTTCAGACAAACCCTCCCTCCACGGAGTGTTTCAAACAGCAGCACTTCTTATTAATGCGGGGATTTTACACACACAGGACAAAACCATACAGAAGAGGTTTCTGTGCAAGAGATAAAAGGAACAGGTTTGACTATGCACACACACACACACACACACACACACACACTTCCCGGGAGACGTGTCGACAGTGTCTGCTTCACATCAAAGGGACCCTCAGAATGAAGGTGACGGTGATTAATTAATGCCAGTAAAACTGAAAGCTCAGACCCTTTTCACACTCTGCTCCTCAAAGTCACACCATCACTCTCTTCTCCTCCCCGAACACTCCCTCTGCTGGACGAAAACACCTTTTTCTTTCCCAAACAGCTCCCAATTTCAAAAGAAATCCTTCATTTTCCTAAGAGGCCTTTTTCTTTTCGAAGAGCGCCACCTGCTGGATGAAAAGAAGTCTCTCTCTTTCATTTTTCATTTATTATTTCGAGTTATGCAGAATAAAGCCTTTACCAATTTACAATTTCAACCCTACTTTTTAAATATGTTTAATTATTAATAATTATAATTAAACATAATTAATGCAATATATTAATAACAATAATAACAATAAAAACAACGATGATGATGATAATAATAATAATAATAATAGAATATTTATTTACTGATACATAAAATTTGTGTGTTTAAAAAGAGCCCTTTTTAAAAACATTTTTGAAATCGAAACTATATGAGACCTCATACTCCAGACTCTTTCTTTTTCTTTCTCCACTTTCGAAGAGCTCCCTCTGCTGGAAAAGATATGACAGGGCACACTGATCGAGGGTGTATTTTTACAGGTTTTAGTGAAAAAAGTGAAAGTGACAACCCTTGTCATTGCGAGGTCACGGCACAGCACACATGAACCACAACGAAATTGGACCTCTGCATTTAACCCATGCACACTCAAACCCGTGCAGCAGTGGGCAGCTATTGAAAGCGCCCGGGGAGCAGTGATGGGGACGGTACCTTGCTCAAGGGTACCTCAGGGCAACCTATTGGGAAGGGGTTTGAACCCCCGATCCTCCGATCATGCGGCTAACGCCCTAACCGCACTGGCTGTAAGTTATAATTATTAACCTGGTACCGACATTACAATCAGTAATAGATCACGATAATAAAGAATATTTCAGAAGTTATTACTTTACAATGTTTTAAATAAACAACTTAGACAGAAAGCCCAAGTCATGAGGAAGATGTGTCAGACTGCAGGACTCTCTACTGGAGTCCCACAGTAACCTTATAGTAATAACCATATGTTAATACTGAGCAACTATATTATGTCATGTCATATTATATTATATTAATTATATTATTTTATTATATTATATTATACACTGTGGCCTAGTGGGTAGGGCATTGGCAACATGATTGGAGGATCGGGGGTTCGAACCCCTTCCCAATGGGTTGCCCTGAGTTACCCTTGAGCAAGGTGCCGTCCCCGTCCCGCTCCTCCCTGCGATGGGCTGGCGACCTGTCCAGGGTGCGTCCCCTGTCCTCGCCCTGTGTGCGCTGGGTTGGACACCAGCACTCCCCCGCGACCCCGTTTGGGACAAGCAGCAGATAATGGATGGATGTTATACACTGCTCAAAAAACTTGAAGGAACTCTTTTTAATCAGAGTAAAGTATCAAGTCAGTTAAACTCCTGGGATGCTGATCTGGTCAGTTCAGTAGCAGTAGTTCAGCAGTTGTTAATCAGTGTCAGCTGTTGTGGTAGTTGTGGAGTCTTCAGGTAGCTCCTGGAGGATGAAGGAATTGATACCATTGACTGGTCTCCACGCTCGCCTAACCTAAATCCAGTAGATCATCTCTGGGACATCATGTTTAGGTCCATCCAACGCCACCAGGTTGGCCCTCAGACTGTCCAGGAGCTCAGTGATGCTGTGAGGAGTAAGGAGTGCTGGACTCGCAGCCGCATGAGTTTCAGTTTAGATTTCTTCGAATTAAGCCCTTTGTAGGTTGATCATTTTCATTTTCCTCAAATGATGTGGCCTTTTGTTCCTAACACATCACCCATTCCATATCAGTATGGATGTCCAGCAGGCCTTTTTTTTCCAGTTGAGATCTGATGTTTTTTCAAAGTGTTCCTTACATTTTTTGAGCAGTGGATTATATTATATTATATTAGATTAGATTAGATTAGATTAGATTAGATTAGATTATGTTATGTGTGACATGCTATTTGACTATCTATCTATCTATCTATCTATCTATCTATCTATCTAAAATACATCCATCTAAAGGCCTGGATTAACACCTACTGCAGGAGGCGGGAACAGTTCCAGCCAATCACAGACGGCAGGAGCGCAGCTGATTAATTAACAGCGTTCTGGGGGCGTGCCTTCACCCTGAGCCGCTCGCTGGGAGCGCGCAGTGCGCGTTCACAGACACGCTGAGAGAGAAAGAGAGAGAGAGAGCGAGAGACAGAGAGAGATGGAGCTGGAGAGCAGGAGGAACCTGAGGGAGAAATGCGCCCTCAAGCAGGACATCCTCAGAGAGTTCCTGGCAGAAATCCTGGGAACATTCGTGCTGATTGTGAGTAAATCCGGGGAGAAGCTGCTGTTTCTCTGGTTCTCCAGGAAAATTCACACAACTCCAGTTTTCACACTTCCAGCTGTGCTGACAGTCTAACACTGATCACTGACCGAGCAGTGACTGTGAGCTGATTTTACCTTCAGGATATGAAACACTTACTGAGATGATTGTTTGCTACTTCACTGAATATCTCAGTTTTAATTTGATTATTGAACACTTTCTGCTCGAAGGTGGAACCTATAGATGTCAGGTGTGTTTAAATCATTGGCTCTTTTCATTCTTCATGTTACACTGTCCTTGGAGGGAATTTCACAAAGCAGGATTTCTCAGTTTAAGGCCAGAATCAGGTCTGTCCAATAGGAAAAGAGCTGAGAGACAGTCCTCCTGGACAGCCCTTATTATTGGGCTTCAATTATCCAGCTAACTCCAAAATCCTGCCTGGAAGCCCCGCTGTTTACTGGCTATTAGAAGCTCAATTCGTTTTAAGGCAGTGCCTTCTCATTTTTTAACTAACACCCAAAAATAATATAATATGACTAAAAATCAGAAGTTATATGAAAGACATAATTGAAAATAATAACTTGCTTTTCATAAAATTAAACGTAAAGCTGCTAAGTTAATTTTTTTCATTTGAATGATAAAACACATTTTCACACACGTCTACCTGATCAGCCAACAGAGGTTTAACAAACCCCATTCACACTGAAGCTGTAAGGAGCCTTTTTGACTCTTTCTGATTTGACCAATCAGAAAAGAGGTCATTTGCATACAGACACAGCAGCCAAAGATCGATGTTGAACTTTATGTGAAGTTTCTTTAAACGTATTAAGGGTTCTTTACACTCAGATCTCTTCGAAGCTGCTTAAAGAATAGGTTCTTTAGGGAACTAAACGTGGTTTCTCTACGTTGCTGCTCTGGAGCAGAGTTTTGGTTCCGTTCTGCAACGTTAAGAGTTACGTTAGATACAGTTTGCAAAGACAGCAGGTGTCTAAGTGACATCCTCATTGACTAAAGTCCTCATTCCAGACCCTTCTTCACCTCTATAATCCCTCATTTCAGTGTGTTAACCCTTCTGACCTCATTTAAGGAGTAACCCATTAACGCTTCCATCACTTTTAGCAACAAATATGCGATGATGTATTCTGTTAATGGATTCGTGGCTGGATTAGCCGTTAACGGAAGTTTAATAAAGCCCTTAACTAATCATGCAAAACAAGATACCCTTCAGCTTGTTGGACATCCCTTTCTCGGGAACGGGAAGGTTTTTTGGAGTGACTACGGATATTTGAGCCCATCCATTCAAGAGACCATCCCTGACGCCAGGTACTGAGGTTGGCGCTGATGTTGGATCAGAAAGCCTGGCTCAATGCTGAATTCATCCTAAAGATGAAGTTTTTGGACTCTGCACTAACAAAACATCCTCTAACCTTTAGCCGGCCTTTCCCTGCACACTGCTTCCAGCTCCCGTTTCCAGACAGACCAGTTTTAGTGTCCTGCTGGTTTCTATCAGTGTTAATTACTAATAGGAACATTATAGGACTGGACATCTTTTGTGGCTCCTCTGTTTTGTCCATTCCACAGTTAGCTGTGGGCTTTGATCCACTACATTCCTCTAATTAGAGCTGAAGTTCTTTGGAACAAGAGAGTTTTTCATGCGAGTTTCATCGTTCGACAGGAGAAGCGATTACTCCTCTGTGGCCTCAGTCCTCTTTTCCTGAGAAGTGATTTGCTGTGCCTGTTTCTGCCCCCTTATCTGCCCCAACACCCCCACCCTCACCCCCCTTTCAGCTCTTTGGCTGTGGCTCCGTGGCCCAGGCTGTCCTGAGCCGAGGGGCTCTGGGGGAACCACTAACCATCCACATCGGCTTCACCACAGGAGTGATGTTGGCCGTGTACATGGCAGGAGGAGTGTCAGGTAACCTCACATGCACACACACTCACTCACATGCATACTCACACATACACACGTCCACGTGCACACACACACACACATGCACTTATATTGCTGCTGTCATGTTAAAAAGGAACCTCATAACCCAATTCTTTCTCTTCTTGATGCATTGACCAATACACATGGAATAAAATATTGTCACATTAATGTGCAGTAAAGTCTGAGATGTTCAGTTTTTCCTGCATCTTTTTCAGGTGAGGTGGTAGTTGCACGGCTGGGATAATATTATTAGAACCAGTTAATGAGGATTCAGGCCTCTGCTACCCCTCCCAAAAAGATGAAAAAAAAAAAAAGACTAGGGAGGGCGCCAATGAGCAGGTTCTTATTGATTAAACAGCTAAACAGTTAAAAATGTTTTTCTTAGTCTCTCTTGGAGACTCTCTTTCATGCAGGTATTGTCTTTTTATTTAGAAAATTGGAGAACGTAACTGATCACAAACAACAACAATAACAAAGAACCAAATTTATAAATAAACATATTTCCATGGAAGACCAAATCGATCTGGCTACTGAGTGCTGATTAGAAAGCCCTGCAACTGGAACTGGAGTTTGGGGTAAATTATTATGTTTGCCCGTAAAACAATGAATCATTTTGAGTCATTTTACAAATGACAATTTTGCACCACAACAGCGTATGAGTTTGAAAAGGCAACTTTTCTAATGGAAGGGGAAACCCTTTTCCCTACTATTTTGGAGATACTAGGTTTTGTAATGACGGGTTGACATAAAGACCCATGTTCAGGGCTTCATAAGAGTCACATTTCTCCCAGAAGGCTTAGGTCCTTACGTGACCACGTCTGGAAATGAGACGGAGGTGCGCTGGAGAGAAAATGACCAGCTTTTTTCACAGTGCTGTTAATGAGAACCAGGAACTGTGATGTCTGATATAGACACGTTTTAAAAAATTTTGTGTACCAAACCAGCAGTCAACACATTTCTTCTGCTCTTAAATATAATGTAGATTATGCTCTAATAGTGATAACTCAACAAATTATGTCTTCTTTGGAGGCTGTTTTGCATCACATTACTTCACATTATAAGGAAAGGATGTCAAAAAAGGCAGAATTCTCCTTTAAATACTGAAATAAAAAGGTATTCATACGTGTGCAGGTCTGTGATCTCTCAGTGAAAACGCTTTGGTGTTTCTAACAGCTTTGAGCCAAAATAAATTAATCAGAGCCCAATGAATACAGCTTGATCGATCCTAATTCTAGTAGGATTAGCATAATAACAATAATCATGCATAAAGCAGGTGATAAGAATTCTTACTGAATACAGACTTAATAAGAAAAAACAGATGAAACCTAAAAGGAAATGTTCAGTCGAGTCTGTATGACAGACTGAACACGTACGAAAGCAAAGGTTGTATTTAGCTCTGTGTCTGAGCTGGAACGATCTTTGATCCATTTCGCCAGACCCAGACTCTCGCTGCTCTTCGATGCTCATTAAAAATTCATCCTGCTTTGTGTAAAAACCTGTTTTGTGTCATTTGTATGGAGACCATTAAAGAGCTGTGAAAGTCAGTGTTATGTATGAAACCTTTAAGCTGGAAACTTCTAATGACCCTTAAATTCATTTCTCTGATCAGTCAAAAATACATTTCTGCCTCAACGTCTCTGCTACTGTCCGGCCTGCTCCGCGTTTCACAAAGCCTAGTGGAGTGGAAAGGCTTCGTGAATGCAAATAATAAGCCTCACACCACAGGAATTAATACGCCCCATACTGGGCACTCTGTGCACCTTTGTCCAGTGAGAGAGAGCGAAGGAAAGTAATAGACCCCTGTTTCAAATGAAGTGCAGGTTTAGAGATGTCCATGATGAGAGAATGCCATCGATTTATAGTTTGGCTGAGGCTGAGAGAAGTAGGGCGGATAAAAACAGTGTATTACCCATCACATTATTTCACTTTTCTGGGTTGCAAACAAGTGCAAACAAAGTAGCTCAGCAGTAGCAGTGTGTCTTAACCCTTACAGGAGTCTGTATGGATCCGCACCACCAATGCAACACGTGTAAATCTCTGTTGTAATGAAAAACAGTGCCTTATATGGAGGTTCCAGGGAGTGCTGTGAAGGTCAAAGCTCCTGCAGCATGTTGACTTAAAGGTAATGTTGATTAAAACGTACAGATTATACCAGCGTTTTAAAAACAGTGTCACATGATTGTTAATTGAGAAGAATATCATGGCCTTTAAAAATGACTTTAAACAAACCAGTAATCCTAAAACAGCCCAAATACACTGGAAAGAAGGATGGTTACGCACTATCTATATACTTTTTTTAACACTTTATATTAAAGTCTTGAAAACTGCAGCAATGATAAAAGCTCAGCTTTCCCCATTTTCCCCAGATTTCCCTGAATGTAATTTTGTTCAGTCTATAAAATATTTGTTGATTTAAAGTCTGTTAGTTTCTGGAGAACTCCAGACTTAATGATCTCGTCATACCTGCCCACTGCTTTAATTAAAGTAGAAAACTGCAATCAGCAGAATGAAAGCTCATAAGAAAAAGATATATAAGATACACATGTTACAGTAAAGTGCAGGATGGAGACAGGTGTTTGTTGTTTACAGGCTCTGATTGGTCTAATCTGTTGTTTTATAGTGCATGCAGTTGTTCTAGGAGTGATGGTGATCCCCATGATGTACTGAGAAAAACATGGTGTGAAGTAATTTATAACAATCAGTATAACATCACCATATCAGCGACCCTTTGTGGTGAGAGTGTGGGGCACCGGTCACTTAGTGTCCACTGTAGATGAGACAGGTGAGAGGGAAACATGGTGAGTGTTTCTGGATCTTTGTCTGCTCCTGCAGATGTAAAATACAGCCACAACATTAACTGAAAGGCTTGCTGTGTAAGGGGCTGCATAGCTGCAGACTGTGTATCACTAAAGTGCCTACAACAGATACCTGAAGTGGACCATGGACCAATGGAAGAAGGTGGCCTAGACATAAGGAATAGTTTGACAAGTTTCTTTTACATCATGTGGAGAGCCACGTGCCGTACCCAGGAAGAGGTGGTAGAAGGATTTCATGCTGGAAGAATGAAAGCTGACAAAGGCAGTGTGATGCTCTGAGTAATGTTCTACTGGGAAACCTTGGGTCCTGGCATTGATGTGAATGTTACTTTGAAACTTAGCACCTACTTAAACATTGTGGCAGACTAAGTTCTCTAATAGCGGTGAACTCTTTAATCTGGATAATGGCCCAATGACATATGACACACTGGTCTCCAAATTCTGACTCAGGAGTTTCTTGTAAATGTCACTTTTGAACTCGCTGAATAAGGCAGTGTGTGGCGGTAAATCACAGAGCAGCATCACTGAAGCGTCATGAAGAGCTATTGGAAATTCGACTGGCATTTCACATTATCAGTAAAGCCAAATGAGGCATGGAAATGAAAACACAGATTGCTTTGCAGCCAGACACCAAGTCAAGAAAAAAACCTTGCTGGACTAAATACAATGCACCAAACGTGCAGGCCTGAGTACACTGGAATGGGCCATCTGAGTCTGCAGATGTGAAATATAATATAATATAATTCAGTTAAATGTATGGTTCACCTCCTGAATATGTCATGAAAAGAAAGTATCGTGTTTGCAAAGGAAATGGCACATTATTAAATAGGATTTGTTTCATGTCAGGATTTGCAAACTAATTGAGATTAAGCAAAACGTGTAATCTGGGCTGGTGAATGGACTGGGCTAAATAAAACAAAATGAGTACTGAAAATAACAAAGCTGTTTGGCTGAATATTTGACAAGTTATGCTGGTTTTCTTGTCCCTACATGTGGACAAGCTCTATATATGTATATAAATAAACTTTAAGAAAGAAATAGTAAAGTGATATTGATAAGATAATATTGATTAAAATTTAAAGGGAAAGTAATATATTAAAAGTGCCCAGATTGGAAAGCTATTTTCTTAGACTAGTTTTAAGCTCCACTCTTCTCTGGGTTATTGGACACCAGACGACCAACCGACTATAACTAATGAGTGTCTTGCAATCACTGTCCTTAGTGCTGCATTAACTGCATGAGTGAGTGTGTTAGTAACTCACCAAGGCCATCAGTGACATACGTGACGATGATCATAGGTATTGAAGTAATGAGCTTTTCTGAGGCGCAGGATTCAAGCTGGACAGGGTGGGGCATGTTTAAGCACCCCAGTCTGGAAAGCAGCAAGTGGGAAGGAGCGGCCATGGTTATCCACTTGTTTTTCCCAAGATTTAGAGGGCCGGAGGCAGGAAACGAGCCCGGGAGTGGGCCGGTTTGACTCGTAGTGTAGTAAACGCCAACGGGGTCACTCCTACGCCCTACAGTGGCCTAAGAAGACTTAGGCAGATTATGTCAGAGCCGATTCCCATTGACTTTTACAGCCTGTTGTTGTGGACAGTGTTTATGAGCCACAGTATGGATTAGGTCAAGTGGGAACATGTATAGCATCACTGTCATTTCAGAACCTCACAGAAATAGAAATAGAAACAGGAAAGGTTGACTATTAATTGACTGTTAATTGGAATAACACTGTATTATATTAATGCACAGTCAATACCTTTTTAAACACCTGCCATTTCAGAGATTGAGGATTTTTTAAACCAATGCTGAACCATCATAATCAGACAGAGATGACCTGTAACCTTAGGTGTCAGCTGAGGGCCTCCCTCAATCCTTATAGCTGATAATGCCTTTTATCTAGCGCCTGTTAACCATCATTATGCTTTTAACCACCATTCACCATTCAATCATCACCAGCGACCACAAAATATGGATTGTGAAAAATGATGGAACGAAAAACAGGCCACAAAATCTATTGACATTCCAACTCACTACCAAGTTGATAACTACAGTGGGTGTTTGAGCATTGACTGAAATTAGGAACACTTGTAATTGTGATTTTATATATATATATATTGTTTGTTTGTAGCATATTCTTGAGACCCCAATAGCTTAGAGAAAGGCTTATTCTTTACATTTCTCATATATATATATATATATATATATATATATATATATATATATATATATATACCCAAGGAAATACCCAAGATGTCTTGGCCAAATGTCAAATGTGACATCTACATAAAGCGCTCAGTTAGGTAGCCAAGAGCAAGGGAGCTTTTTTTTTTTTTTTTTTTTTCACAAATAAATGTAATGTAAAGGCCGTTTAGAAATGATTTCACCTCTGATACTGAAGTTGTGCCAAACAACACCCCTTAACTGTAGTAAAGTATTTCGCATTTTCATGTAATAAAGCATGTGTAACAGCCTTGACATGCAGGTCTCATGGTTTATTTACAGGAGGGCACGTTAACCCTGCGGTGTCCCTGGCTATGGTCATGCTGGGGAAGCTTCCATTGAAAAAGTTCCCCGTCTACGTGGCTGCACAGTTCCTCGGTGCTTTTGCGGGCTCCTGTGCTGTCTTTGGATTGTACTATGGTGAGATCAGACTTCACAACCCTTACTGATCAGGGGCAGTGGATTAGTGCTGTGAAGTACTCAGAAACATACAGATATCAGGCCAACATCTAAACATGGTTCTCATTCGGTCGTATTTACACACACTCTGATGTGCTCGTTTCAGTATAAGCCTTTAAAAGGAAGGTTATTATGACAAACGATTTTGTTTTTTATGTCCTGATGCATAACTTGCAGGTGTAGCTTGCTAACAACAAAGCTCATCATCGGTTGCCTAGTGGGTGGCGGTGGTCTAGTGGTGGGTACTTGGCTACGGACCGCTGGATCAAGAGGTCCCAGGTTCAAATCCCACCTCTAGCACTACCACCACTGGGTTCCTGAGCAAGACCCTTAACCCTGAGTTGCTCCAGGGGGACTGTTCCTGTAATTAGGACATAGAAGTCGCTCTGGATAAGAGTGTCTGCTAAATGCCGCAAATGTAAATGTTTAAGGACCAGATAAAGTTCATGTTTTGTCATGGTTTGAATCCTGGAGCAAGGTACTGTCTCCCCAGGATATAGCTGCCCCCTACTGTGTGGGCGAAATACAGAGGATGTATTTCTTTGTAGATCACTGTGTGCTGTGATCACAATGACAAATAGTCACTTTCACTTTTTCTTTTTTTGTTCAAACCTTGAGGTTTGAATTTTATTTTTTACAATGGCTAAGAAGAGAAAACTATCAAATATTTACATATAACCTCATTCAAGGCTCATTCAAGACTTCATTCTACTCTATCATTTCCTTGAGTAATGGAAAAGTGAAAAGGATTCTAAAGATGATCTCCTCGAACTCATACATTTCCTGCCAGAATCATGTGTCGGCTTATAAGATCTTACAGAACAAAACCGATTCCGAAGAGACGTGTTACATAACGACACAATCTATCTGCATCCTCTCCAGATGCCTTGATGGACTACACCAACGGAGAGCTACTGGTGACGGGGGAAAACGCCACAGCAAATATATTTGCCTCCTATCCAGCCAAGCATCTTTCAGTGCTTAATGGATTTGTCGATCAGGTGAGAAAATCTGTTGATCCAGTAGAACTGCAGCATCTTGTATGCGAGCCCTGAAACACGTGCGTTTGATTTGCTTTCGTGTACAGTTAGAGCAGAGTGTATCTTCTCCAAAGGGCATCAAAGCACACATGCATGCACTAATCTCAGCTCCATTTGTTCACTCAGAATAACATACATGACTGCTTTCCGCACAGTTCACTCCTCTGTCGTACTTATTCTACCAAGCTGAAAATGCAGCGAGGTTAAAAGCCTCAGAGGTCCATAGGGTTGCTTTCAGAGGGTCATGAAGTGAAAGTGGAAAGAGGGTGGAAGGGCAGCATTGACTAATGAGCAAATATTGTTCCCTAGTACACTTCCTTTCATTATTTTTCATGGCAGAGTTTTTTCTTTAGACTAATATTTTGGTAACACTTCACACTGCATGAGACTCTAAAAGGTTTTTAAAAAGTCTTAATGGTTACTTTGGAATAAAGCTTGTTGGAATGAGCCTTGTCTATGTTTGTCAGCTGAAAGGGCTGATGTAGATTATTAACGAGTAGTAGAAATATTAAAATATCGAAATAAAGATGTACGGAAATGTAGAAATGCCCTTGCCACCCTCACTGTCCTCCAAGTTTTCTCTCACTCACTAGGTTTTGTGAAAATCATCAACAATCAAACCCAACCATCCTGTTTAGATGCCCTAATGGTGGATTAAGGACATATAAAGACACTATTTTACAAAAAATGTGATACTGCGTATTTGCAGCCCCCTTCAAAAGTATTTCAACAGCAAGGCCAAATGATTAAGCATTCATTTGCCAATTCATTGCATGCTTCCCCCCATAGACGACTGTGAGTTTAAATCGTTAAAAGGCATAAATAATCAAACCCCTGCAAGATACCCGCCTTCATACAATACCACCCAGGACTAGGAGGGTGAAGGTCATTAAAGCACCAGCACATAGACGTCCACTGATGCAGCGTCACTGAACTGGTCAACACGTGTGGAGAACATTAACTACCCCTGTTGTTTCAGCTAAAGGAAGAGCATGCAGACTTCTGGGGAATGTTTAGATGGTTGCGGCACTTTGGATCCTCTTCTCAACACACTTTTAAAAATAGGTGCCACCAAAGGTTTCACCATAAAAGAACCAGAAAAAGAGATTTGTGAGTGTGAAGAACCTTTTAAAGGCACCACATAATATGAAGGCTGTGGGTTCTTAAAAATAAATGCTTTCAATTCAATGATTTCAAGTTCTTCAGACAAAGAAACATCACTGAAAAAGTTCTTTAGGTTGTTCCTCCATGGCATCACACAAATAATCCTTTCTTATCTTTCTTAGAATATAATCCAGGACATGACTGTTCAGGTAACACTAAACACAGGAGACTCCGGGCAGCTGGATACACGCCTGTTGTCACAACTTTGACTCAGATCTGGGTTCAGAAGAGACCTGTAAAACTGTTTATCTGGGGACTAAACGTATATCTGTTTGAAAGAAATGCCCACTGTGTTACACAACAACACTGGTCATACTGGACGCCAGACTCCTTACAATTCCAGCGTCATAAAATTTGATCTGAAATGTTTAAATAAATCTGTGCAGAAAGCAATCGGTTTAGGAATATGTATTATCATTGTTCAGAAAATACTCCGATCCATCCAGATTCCCCTTAACAGCTTAAAAATGTACTGAACTGCCTCAATATTTTGAAAACTGAATTTCTGGTTATTCAACATCATATAAACCTGTTTTACATTCTTTTCTTATTCTTCATCTTATTATTTACTTTTTATCTTCTGTTATCTTCATTTTATTATTTCCTTTTAATTATGCATTTATTTTAGTTTTACAGTATAACTAGTTATTTTATTTAAGATTTACTAAACAGTATTTATTTTATAATTTTATTATTAACTAAATCCATTTAGTCAAGTCAAGTAGGTTTTATTGTCATTTCAGCCACATACACAGTACATAGTGAAACGAAATAACGTTCCTCCAGGACCCTGGTGCTACACACAAGACGGGATAAGACAAACAAACAAGTGCAGACAACAACAGACAGAACAATAGAAGGTACATTCAGTACATTCACCCTTCGGATAGCTGTAGTGTTACAGAACAAAGCAGCACGCTGTTGGCAGCGTGATAGAGCAGCAATATTGTGGTTAAAGTGCGGGTGCAAAAAATAAATAGTAAGTAATAAGTAGTAGGTATTGCAGCAGTAAGGTGATTATCAGTTCAGAAGTCTGATGGCCAGGGAGAAGACGCTATTCCCCATCCTTGAAGTGGAGGCCCGTATGATGCGGAACCTTTTCCCGGATGGCAGGAGGGAGAAGAGAGTGTGGGATGGGTTGGAGGGATCATCCACAATGCTGGTTGCTTTGCGGATGCAGCGATTGGAGAAGATGTCCTGTACAGAGGGCAGAGAGATCCCGATGATCTTCTCAGCTGTTCTCACTACCCGTTGTACTCAGTCTGCATAGGAAGTAGAGACGCTGCTGGGTTTCTTCGTTGTAGAGTTGGTGTTGAAGGTCCATGTGAGGTTGTCTGTTAAGTGAACACCAAGACATTTGGTGCTCTGGACCATCTCCACAGGTGAGGTGTTGATATTCAGTGGAGAGTGGTCCTGACATGGTCTCCTGAAGTCAACAACCTTTAGTCTTGTCGACGTTCAGAGACAGGTTGTTGGTTCTACACCAGTCCGTCAGCTGTTGTATATTTAAGCCTGCTCTGCAATGGACTGGCGATCCTGGATGAATGGTTGGATAAATGGATGAATGGACGGATGGATAGATGGACTGATGGATGAATAGATGGATGGAAGGAAATATTAAGCCTTCAGTAATCAAAAAGGTATATAAGTCGTTCTGTGGACAATTTCACAGAAAACTGTTAACTTTCAAAACATTCTTGATGATCAAATGTCTGATCATGGCTTGGTTCTTTAGGGGAACCAAGGGAGCTTATAGTCACAAGCGTTCTCTGACGCCATGTGTGTTCCACAAACAC
The DNA here is from genome assembly GCA_017165825.1 of Hepsetus odoe. Taxonomy (NCBI): domain Eukaryota; kingdom Metazoa; phylum Chordata; class Actinopteri; order Characiformes; family Hepsetidae; genus Hepsetus; species Hepsetus odoe. The sequence continues at coordinate 15,882,763 of CM029391.1, forward strand.
ACAGAGAGTGGCGGTGTTTTCCGCAGTGTAATCATTACCACTTATTGACACAGGTGATCGGCACAGGGGCCCTGGTGCTGTGCATTCTGGCCATAGTGGACCGGAAGAACATGGGCGCTCCTAAGGGGATGGAGCCACTGATCATTGGCTTGACCATCCTGGCCATCGGCGTGTCCATGGGGCTGAACTGCGGATATCCCATCAACCCTGCCAGAGACCTGGGCCCCAGGCTCTTCACAGCCGTGGCAGGCTGGGGGATGGATGTGTTCAGGTATGCTCACACTCACACACACAAATACACATTTCATATTTCACACTTCATGTGGACCTGAGCTTTCATTGTAACATTAACTTTGAATCACTTTTAAAAAACAATGTAGCCACAATGTCATTTAAAGATTGTTTAACCAGTTTAGAGGTGGAATACTCAGCTGCAGGCCCTGAGGTTTGGGTTTAAGCCTGGCTGTATCCTCTGCAGCACCTTCAGGGCCCCGGAATGAGACCCTGAACCCCAAACAACTCCAGGGAACCTCTTCACGTCATCAGGGTGACGTCAATTTGGAAAAGAGGGTCTGATCATGACATGAATATTGAACAACCTCACTAAGGTTGAGATGAATGTCTGATCTAGGCATGCGGCCAGTATGAAAACTGGTTGAATGAAAGCTTCTTTCACACATTAGCCTTATAATATCAAAAATTACTGAAGCAAATTTGACACCAAGCAAGTCTTGTACATCTAGAGCAGATGGGATGGAGGAAGAATTTGGGAGATTTTCCCCCAAAGTACAGACAATAAAGCTGGTTGTAACGTCAATCCTAATTTTCTGGGAAACTGTTCTAAATAAAGCACCACAAAGGGTTCTTTTCATGATGTTCTTTTCATAAAGGAACTACTTAAAACACTTCTCACAGATGGGCCACATTCGGCCCAGCTGGAGGTCCTTAAAGTTAAGAACCTGCTGTTGTCTCTTCTTTCTTAATGTAATGAAACTGATTCCTGTGAGCAGTGAATTTTTATCCATCCAAACACACACACCATGAGCAGTGGGCTGCAGTACTTTTGCCCAGGGAGCAGTGTTGGGGACAGTACCCAAGTGTACCTACTGGTCAAGGAAATGAACCTGTGACCTTTGATCATGGAAAAAGCCCTGTGAGCTGTGCTGTAACTGAGGCTCTGCTGAAGGCAGTATGTAAGCTTTATTCTGTGCTTCTTCATCTCAGCACAAACCTGCTCTTCTGACAGAGCCGATTAATTTTTCAACGCTCTTCTGTACCTCCTGCGTCCTGGACAAGGCTTGAAAACGTGCATGAGAAGACACACGTCACATCCTCTGAACATAAGGATGGACTAACTTAAGTGGGGCTGTGTCTCGCTTCCTTATTCTGCTGATCAGTTTCCCTCTGTTCTCCCACTGATGGGTTTCAAATCAGCACAAAGGATTCCACCAGGATTTCAAACCATTTTTGTGTTTCTTATAGGTTAAAATTAAAATATTTTAAAAAATGATAAAAAATTATTTTTATTTGAGTGTATTCTACACACTTAAAAAGAAGAAGAACCATTTAGTTCCCTAATAAACTATTTTTGTAAATTAGATGTGAATTGAAAAGTTCTTGAAGGATTCAAAGATGTTTCTTCTATCATATAAAGGGTGTCCCTTTCTGAACTTTAGTTGATAAGACTATAGTAGAGGAGATCAGTATTGAAATGGGGTTCTTCTGAGAAATCGGATCATAGGCACCAAATATTAAGCTCAACAGAAATTCTGACCTCAGAGTTGAAAAGCGAATCCTAAAATATGCAAATTTTCCTGAAGTTGAATGCAGTTTAAGGAGAAGTTAATCACCAAACATCTGCGGTGGACCATTAAAATAAAGTGAGATCAGAATGGCTTCAATCTCTTCTTCAAACAGCGGCTCTTTTCTCTTTTCATACCTATATTTACTCAAGACAAACGTCCCTGGCCGCATGTCAGCGTCCAAAACGTACAGGAGAAGAAAGCGGAGCTGCTTTCAGGGCATATTTACAAAAGAAACATTGATGAGAAGCTTACGTAAGTGAACCTGCTGCACAGTTTAAAGAAGAAAAGGGCACACTGTACGTGGCTATTCTGAAAACCCAAAAAGTGTTTTGAAGTTACAGCCCAGGTTTCAGCAGAGGGCACTCTTAGCTGAAAACTGTACAATAGTGAACGTCCGTTTTTGACCCCTCTTCACAGATACTGCATCCAGACAAGCGTGTAGTCTTCCTGAGACCGCTGCTGATCCGTTATACTCCTGTTCATGTCAACAATTATACATTAAATTCTACACAATCTACTGCTGTCCATCATGGATAATACAACAAACCAACCTACAAGAGTCTCCTAATAGCTGGAACATCAGGAACATATACAAAGGAATTACAAAACAGGAGAAGAAAGTAGAGATAATCTGAGAAAAATCAAGTTTAGAAGTTTAAAAGCTCACAGAAAGGAAGGAGTTTGGTTATATGAAGGTGATATTAAGGTATATTATTACACCCTGCCTGAAGCCCACTGTGATGGAGAAGCTGTGGAAACCAAAATGCAAACCATTGCCATATTTTCTGGGATTGCCTTGCTATCAAAGACTATTGAACAAGGATATAGGACAGGTTTCCTTGCAAAACACTGTCCTAAACATCACACTGCTCCACTGGCATGCTTCTTTCACTGCTTCACTTCAGTTTTGGTGTTTCCAGTGAAGGCGCTATCAGCAGTTGACAGGGGATATCAGGGGCACCCTGACCGTTCAGCAAGTTGTTTAGAACTGTGTGTTCTGACCCCTTTCTTTTCTGGCCAGCATGAACTTTTTCAGCTCTTTGTGCTACTGCTGGTGTTCTATGAGATCGGACCAGACGGGCTAACCTGCAATACCCAAGTGCTTTTGGTGCCCAAAGCTGTCAGTTCACCAGTTGTCCTTCCTCTGACCACTTTTAGTTGCTTACAGATACCAGTGCACACAAGCAATACCTGCTGTTTTGGAGATTGTTATCACAGCTGAGCCCAATCTTAAACAACTGGATGCAAATTACAATTGACAAACAAGAAGAGAGGATAATAGCATCTGTCATAAATTGGAACAATTTGCTTCGTGCTGGGAAAATGGTTTATCTTCACAATTCTGATCAAATACTGTACGTAGTTTTCTCACACTGTATGCTTTTTCTTTCTTTCTTTGGAAAGTATGTGAAGATCTGGGGCAAATATGTGCATATTTGAAATAGAGACATACAGTATATAGAATAAAATGGGGAAAATTAACAGTTTTACCAAAGCAAGTAAAACAGACAGACAAAATTGTGTTGACACAAGATCAATTGATTTACTTTTATGGCATATTAAGTATATTAAAATAAAGAAATGAAAACAAATGTAGTGTTCCAGGCTGCAAAATGTTTCAAGATTCCAGATGAAGGGGTTCCAACCACTCAGCATTCAGCATCAGCAGTAAATGAATCACCTGATCATCTGGAATCATCTGCTGTTGTTTCTTCACTGCTTCATGTCTTAAGTTAGATGCTTTGTTCTGCTTGAAGGTTCAGACGTAGATCACTGTGTGGATTAACCAACACAGAACTATCAAACTGCTCAGGTACAGAGACTGGACTGAACATGAGAGACAACAACACTGTCCTTCAGGAAGATCTGGAGAACTGCTCAGGTACAGAGACTGGACTGAACATGAGAGACAACAACACTGTCCTTCAGGAAGATCTGGAGAACTGCTTCTTAACTGTTCATTGAAAATACAAGAAACTCTGGATCTTCTCAATCCCACACGTCTGTCCTTCAGTCTGACAGCTGAGAGAAGGCATATGAGCTCATTCATCTCAGGTTCAACTGAAGTGAGGTACAGAGGAAGGAGGGGATGAGGACTGAATGTGTGTCATAGCAGGACTGAGAGTGTGTGTGACGTTAGAGAGGACGTGCTCACCCTGGAGTCTCCAGGTTAGATTAGAGCCCTAATCCGAGCTGCTTTTAACCTGTGACACACGCACAGACAGGAGCCAGACACTTAACCCCTACAAATCTGGTCTAAACCTAAAGAAGCTGGTCGATTACAGTCCTAGGCGGTAAATTTGATTCCTGTGTTAATTATTCTTTTAGTATTCTTTTTTAATGTTCTTTTCTAATGATCTAATACTCAGATTAATATAAAATATCATTTGAACTTAATGAAACAATCTTCATTCCTTATTTGAGCCACTTATCCTGCAGAAGCTGTTGTGCAAAAGGCAGAGACACAGCCTGGACAGGTTGCATTCTTAAAAATGTAAACATTAAAGTATCTGTACGTTTGCAGTTTATTATTTGTTAAACTTAAGCTTTTCTTAAACTTTGTTAAACTTAAGCTTAAGGTTGACTGCAGTTTTTGCAGTTGTAATGAAATAATGCATAGCGATTTCTAAATATGAAATCTTTAGATTTATTATTATTATAATAAGATGAAAGGGGTTGAGAGCCCAGTGTTCCTGCATGAGGCTCAGACGCTTTGTTTACCAGTCATTTCGTGCAGCTGAGCTTTGTCTGGACGGAGCCATTAATTCAGTCCTCTACAAATAAATGGATCCAATTTAGTCTGGCTTATCCTGTATCACAGTGCCAGTGGAAAGGAAGGTGATATACCAGGCCAGCCCTTTCACCAAGTCAACAAAAACAGCCCGGAGGGCACACTGTCTGGGAAACTGAGATGCAGACAAGGACGAGGAAAGTTGGGCATCACAACAAGCCTGTAACCCAAAATGTCTTTGGCTGCAGGACTAAGGTTCTGGTGCTGTCAGTGGAAACAGCATTATAGCGATATAGGTTGACTAAAATAGATTAGAAACAATAAACCAGGGCTCAGAGAGTTTGATCCTCAGTGGTGTCCCATGCAGACGTTTGTGGCTGGTATTCCTGGCGAGCATCATTGGCTTTGCCCTCTCTGGGTGGGTAGGACGGCCCTCAATCTCATCCATAACTCTGCTTGTCTGTTAGCTGTTATAGACCTGGTTTCCAAACTGCAGCTGCATACTGATCCGCTCAAAAGAATAACTACTGAACATTCATTTATGAATATATTGGCAGTGATTTTTTAGTCACTTTCACTTTGTGTAGAGCTGGAGGACCTGGAGGACCTGGAAGACCAGCTACACTAGGTTGCACATACGAAAGGACACTTTGGGATGGTGGTGGTCTAGTATTAAAGAAGAGCATCTGCTAAAGGAGCCTTGGGCTTAGTTCATTTCTCACTTGTGTTCTTTATAAGTGATGCTAAGTTTGCAAATAACCATCAGCTGTACATTTAAAGCAGTGATATTTCTGTGTCACTGGAGGTGCATCTGCACTGGGGTCCTTGGTGCAGAGGTGCCCACAGTGCCCAGGACCCTCTAAAATATTTTGGGCTGCTTATATTGATAAAGACAGAAAAATAAATCAATGACTTCCAGCAAAGTCCAATTTCTTAACAACATTTCTTAATGTTCTCAAACAGATCCTGCAGCAAGGGCCCATGTGGTGCTCTTCACACCGCTGCGATTCTAACATTACTGTGATTTCATAACTGGCGTAAATGAGGGGTGTGTTTTGCTATTTCCTCAGGGCCGGGGGCTGCTGGTGGTGGATCCCGGTTGCTGGACCGATGGTTGGTGGAGTGGTGGGTGCAGTGTTGTACTTCTTGCTGATCGACCTGCACCATCCAGAGCCCGAAAAACGAAACGAGGAGGAGAACAAAGTCAAGGACAAGTACGAGATGATCACCATGAGCTAAAGAGGAGGAGGGAAAACAAACGGGACGCACTCTTTCTCTCTTTGTTGTGGATGCCAGTGTATAAACTCTCTGTATTATTTCCTCTTTCTCTTCTGTTTCTTTTATTCTTTCTTGGGCCAGAATGAGGAGTGTGTGTCAGTGCTTTTCATAGGCATTACCTTTAAAGGACGACTGTGGCATTTAGTCCATTTAGTCCAGCTTTTTTTTTTTTAGTCCAGCTATTTTTTTTTTAGTCCAGCTTTTCCCGTAGTTACTTAAATTAAAAAAAAAAAAAATTAGTTTGGAGCAATGAAAACCATTTATGTGGAGCTCCAATATAATATAAGCCAATGAGCAGGGGCTGAACCACCTTCCCATTGATTTTTATATATATGCTCCCTGGTATTTGGAATATTGTGTTATGTTAGTTTCAAGAACATTTTGGCCTAAAATACTATTTAAAAAGCTGTTCATGGCAAAAAGACATTTTAAAGGACATTTTAATGCACATTTCTTCTCTTTTATATATACTGACTACATCAACTCGTATTTATCATGTTTAAGGATTAACCTGAACACACTCGTAATGGTTCACTGGTACTTTTGGAAAGTAATTCAGATGTCTATATTTGTGTTGTAGAAATGGGTACATCTGGTTCTATTCACCCACACAGAAAAGGGTTGCATTTCTCTAAAATCTGAATGACTTTTAAAAATCTTAATCATTCAATGATGGAAAAAATCCTTAAGTTTGCAAACAGCAGTTATTTGTCTTCTTATATGTCCTGACCTTTTCGGTTTGTTTTAAGAGCATGAATGAAACAGAACTGGGAGGAATTCTAGGGCACAAGCAGCTAAACCACAGGAAGCAGCAGGAAAAAGCAGATTTTTTCCACATTTCTAAAAACGGCTATGCTGTTGAGCCTGTCTGTTATATGGCTTGCATTAGCCGTGGCGTTGGCTGTGCATTTATCATGAACGGAACATGTTTGACCTGCTAGAAAAGAGCACTGTGATGACAGGAAGGCACGTATCGAGATATTTTTAGTTATGGCTGAAGTTAATGGAGCTCTCTGTGTGGGATGAACCACTCTTGTCTGTGAATGGTCAATAATTTAAAGCCATATGCATCTCACTGCCACTCTCGCTGAACATGAACTCTCAGTGTCTGGATGCACGGAGTTGGATTTTTTCCCTCCGACTACACAAACTTTTAACAAAGTGATGGAATTGACCTTTTTAATGTGTACAGTGTGAGATATGTTGTATTCGTGTGGAAATGTGCACATTTTGAATCGTGATAATGCAATGGATCACTTTTTTCACTGCAAGCCAGTCAAAGAACACAGCTCACTTACTCTGGGCGGGTCTGAGTGCAGTTGGCTGATCTGGGGCAAAGTGTGGGCAGGTCACCGCTATCAGATGCTAAAATAAACAAGCTGTAGCAGGAAGGCAAATATGGTGAAGCACGTGGAAATCAATCTGCCAGAGCTGTTAAATAGAAAAGGCATGATCGTGCACTGGTTCATGATGGTTAATTATTACATTTATTATCATTTACTCTGAAGTTTAAGATTTGTAGACAGTATTATAAGCTGAGTTTATTGGTAGTTAGGTTTCCAGATTGCCGCTGCCAGGATGTAACCTCATATTTTTCATATTTTTTTATTGTTTTATTTACCCTTGGATTCAAATGTAAGAACCGATGAATGAAAATGGTCTAAACATCCTAGCATTTCTTTTTCATTCAAAGTGCGGAAGAATGTTCTCCTGTCAAGGCATTCTGGAAATGGGTTCCCTGCCAGTGACAGTATTCCCCTTGTGTTACTACAGTGCAAGTCTAAGCACGTGACCACTTTTTTACCATTTAGTTTACTCTTTTAAACAGAGGGAAGCTCTCTCACCTTTTGTTTCCCCCTTTTTGATCATTTCAACACACTGCTTGTACATTTCTGATGAAAAACCTGACTCGACCTATGTGAGAGTAAACTAATGCGAAATGTCATGTAAATTTGACTCAATAAATGGGAAATTAATTCATGTGGATTTTCCGAGCACTGCAGAATATTTCCAGCGTGAGGTTTTGGAAGAGCTCCTCGGGGACTGAAAAAATAAAGTGGCAGCTACTGAACAAGACAGAAACAGTTTAGATTTGAGTGCCACTGTTCACATCATATGGCCTGACTGAAGGGCACAGTTTGGTAGATCAACCGCTGTTTATTCTCTTTAATCTGGGACATTGAGTCAATTCCATTGAAGTCACACACCTACAAACACACCCACACACACACACACACCAGTTTCCAGTGCATTTAGGTTCGTTACATTCCCCGAATAAAGACAGTCTGAGCAGTCTATCCAATCACACTCCACCAGAGACACTAACGTCACACCAGGCAAAGCTCAGAAGACTTCGTGCTGTTTTTCCGAACAGCTGGTGAAATAAGTTCATTAGAGGATCTCATTATTGGCTCACATCCAGTCAGTGTCTAATCGGTCTAAATCTGTCTTTTTATGATCCATCCGGTTGCAATAGATACCCCTGATATGCAGAACTACCTGATATAGAAAAAAACATCTTGCCACCCCTACCTGTCAGCAAAACCTGAGTATAAGAGGACAAAATATGCAGAGAAAAAAGTGAAAGTGACTATTTTGTCATTGTGAAATAGTACGCACCACACCACAACCAACCCTCTGCATTTAACCAATAACATACAGTGCAGCAGCCAGAAATTCCCAGGGAGCAGTGTTGGGGGACAGTACCTTGCTCAGGCGAACCTCCTGGCCTGGGACACCTTCTGATGATGGGACCTAGTCCCTCAACACTAGGTCGTCACTGCTCCCCATATGAATCCTTTCATTTGTCCTGATTCAAGTTGCTTTTCACCACATTAGATTCTTGGCCACGTCTCAAAGCAATCAGAATGAAGAAATCACAAAGCGTATAAAACAAAAATAACTCTTTTATCAGTGAGAGGCAAAGCCTTCATTTCGTTCCTCACTGAAAAACAAACTTGCAGGGAGCTGTCCAAGAACGATAAGGTCCTTATCATGGAAAACCATCCTCATTTTCACAAAATGATAGTTTAAACATCTATATAGTTTCAGAACATACCACCCTCTCCCCAGTCCGTATGTGCATTTACAGCATCTAGCAGACGTTCTTACCCAGAGCGACTTCCAGTTCCTAATTACAGAGACTCCCCTGTCCCCTGGAGACACTCTGGGTTAAGGGTTTTGCTCTGGAAGCCAGTGGTGGTAGTGATGGAGGTGGGATTCTCGTGATCAACATCTGAACCTTCAAGCAGAACAAAGCATCTAACTTAAGATGATGATCCAGATGATCAGCTGATCCATTTACTGCTGATGCTGAACGCTGAGTGATTGGAACTGCTTTATCTAGAACCTTGTATCTCTGCAAACTTTGCAGCCTGGAGCATCATTATTAATATTATTATTATTATTGTTGCTTTAAATTACTAATGATATTTTGAGCCAAACCTTATGGCTTAAGACACTTTCCTGGTCCAGACACTTTACCGGTAATGTTGTGCAGAAGGCTGACGGGTACACAGACACGACCTGTTTGAAAAAGCAAAGGTTTCTCAGGGCTTTGTTTGATCTTGTTGTCTGACCAGTAAGAGTGTAGATAAGAATGCATCTGAACCTTTTTTCTGGCATTAAACACACGCTGGAATTTGTGGAGCATTTCAGATGAATCGGGCCGTTCGTTTCAGAGTGGTGTTTGCTTACAGACTCAGCGAGCACATGCTGCTCTCAGAAGTTCAGTAGTAAATGAAGCCTTAAATGAGCTAAAGGAGGAGACTGACCCGTCTGCGTACGGCTGTCTGCTTCAGTTTGGTCAGGCAGAAATATGGAGCGTGCAAAAAAACTAAACATTACATCTCAGTCACATGATCTCAACCTACAGAAAACAAACAGAATCTGAGATAAGCACATCTACCACATGTGGCTCATGCAATGGGCAGGTTTTTGCCAATTGCACAAAAAATAAAACATAAAATGGCCTGTGCAAAAGTGACGGCATTTTTTTATATTCATGCTACGTTTCCAAAATATTAAACACAGCAAATAAATAGAAATTGTGCTCTAAACCTTTTTATTTTTTAAACACTTTTTAGGTGTGGCAGGTCTGCACTGGACAAACTCTCCTGCTAGAAAGAGTTGCAAATAGGGGTTTATATTTGCTAGAATCACATATAAAAGCCTTTGAAAAGTAGGATTTCATGTTATTAGTGATTATACAAATAATGCAGTCAAGCGTTAATAAATGCACGTCCTCTAAAGAGACACTCTTCTGCACGTTACTGCAAAATCACTGTTTATTTGCTGGATTTACTGGCCTGTGCAATATGAATATTTTATATTATTTTATGCTCCCAGCATGTTAAAGTGTTTGTATAACAGGGATGTTTTGCACATTACTGCATTAACTTTGTTAGAAATCCTGCTTCTAATCTTGCCATATGAATTCTCTTATTGAGATGCAGCAGTGGAGTTTCAGCACTGAACTCTGCTGCTGTTATTAACATGTACATGTCTGTTGAACACCCCCGGAGAAATGGAAATAAGTGTTTGGTTAATTTGAAAGAAGGGAAACAAAATTCACGGCATCATTGCTTGTGCAGAAGTTTTGCATTAATAAATCCATTTTAATTTGATACTTTTTCCTAAATTCTTCCCCCACTACACACACTCTTTCACAACTCGTTCTTAGCCTCTCAGCACCTTTGCACCCAGTGCCACACACACACACACACACACACACACACACACACACAACCTACCAGCCTCAGAGACACCCATCCAGTGGGCTGACACTTCATTTGAATAATTGCAGCCCCTTTTAACATTTTCAGACAATCAGCACTTCTCCTGCTCTTCTCTTTTCCATCCCTGAGAGGAAGAGACAGAGAGGCAGAACGAAATTGAGAAATTGTTGGATCATCTGTCTGTCGGAGGACCATGGCTGTGTTTAAAGTGCTATCCGTTCTGCTTGTCACCTTACAGCTGTGTGATGGACGGAGAGGAAGAGGAAACAGGACAGGTGAGAGTTCACGTCATACTTAAAGTCAAAAACCAAAGTTTTGAGCCTAAAGTGAAAGTTCAGAGTTTAATGAGCCGAGGCAAGTCTGGTGTCTGAGGTTTGCTTTTGTTTTGCACTGAGCTAAGAGGCCAATGTAAAGCTGACAGGTAACAGTTTACAAACTGCACACCTGAGTCATCACCATCAACCTCAACCATCATCACTTGGCTTTATTAGCCTCCATTGCAAAACTGCAAAACTAAAATTCCACCAAATTCTCATTAAAAAGCAAAGAAGGGATCTTCATTTCAACCAGTGGTGATAACAGTCCACACTGTAGTACAGATGCTTGTGAAAAATGACTTTGGCAAAAGTAGATGTATTGATTCTGCTTTTTTACTCAAGGTACTCAGAGTAGACAAGTCAAAGGTCGGCCATTTCTAGCAGCTGTTTGTGCACAAAGTGAAGTGAAGCTCAAGTTTGATACAATTCAACCGGTTCACTTTCATCCGTGTCTCTATTAGTTCTCCAGTCACAGACATCACAATCAATACACACCTTCTCTCCACCATCCACTCCCTCTTTCTTCTCTCTTTCATCTCATTCCGTCTGTCCTGCACCGATGGACACACGGAGGGACCGTCTTTTCTGTGTGTTTATCCATTAAGGCTGAGTTAGGTCTTGAGATTGGGACAGACGCTACAGTAAAGAGTCAGATCTGAAAATGTACATTTAAGAACGGTAGATATTTAGGAAGTAATAAAGATGATCTGAAAATGTGAAAGTTATCTGAACTCTATATGCAGACGGGAATGATCACTCAGGATTCAGGAAATTTTGGCCAGCAAATAAAAGTGTGGTGTGTTCAAAAGCCCTTGTGCTGTTTATTAGCAATGCCAAAGCCATTCAGGCCAAAACGCAGCCACATGAACTAAATCACAGAGGAACCTGACTGACCTTATAGACATGGGAATGAGAGGGACACTCAGGCCATCTCAGAGTCCATTTCGATGGACTCTCAGAATCATTGTAACGTTTCTGTCAGCTTCCTGGTGTTTTTTCAGTGATGTCTGATGGTAGTGTGGTGTTTTGTTGGTTGATAACAAATAAAAGGTTCCCAGCGGTTTAACCAATAACCTGCTCCTGATTCTAGACTCATTTATTGGTTTGATAATGGACTCAAAAGAAAAGTAGAGGTTCCTAATGGTAACCATTACGTCTATTCCCATTTAGAAGAAAACCCATCAGGCTTGAGTGCTGGTTCTAATGGATTCTGCTGAGCAGGAATGGAGACATAAAGGCTGATGTTTCTCAGTTCTGGAGTTCCCAGCACATTTTAGTGTTAGTCCAATTTGAAGAACTCAGCTGCAAACTAAACAAGCAATGTTTGGAAACTAAAATGTCTTTGCTGGGTAAATGGAAAAATGTATACATTTAATATCTTGCTAAACCACTTTGTGATTTTCTCTAAAGATTGATTCCTTGTACATGCAATTTTTGGTAAGCAAGAAAGCTTTCATATTGTTAATCTTCATTTGTAAATGCTTTACAGAATCTCATATGGAAAAAATTAAAGATCAGATAAAAAGTGGTCACCACTTACTTCCACAGAGGCCTGATGTGCGGTTGCATCACTCCAATCAAGCAGGAGCACAGTTCATACAACCAATCAATTATGTGAAAACTGAGAACATCTGATTAAATAAGTGAACTGATTCTGCTTGACTGGAATAAAAACCTGCAGCCATGTGGGCTTTTTATGAATTAGACTGGTGTTCACTGATGGAAACTATGGATTCAGCCACTGAAAAGGAACTCAGCATCATGTAGAACATGAAGGTCAATGAGTGAACAGAAGATTCAAACACACTCTCTGACTGCAAGATGGACATAGCTAGTAATTACTGGGCATTACTCTGAGTGACTTTGTGTGTTGTAGATGATGGTCTTGGGATGAAAATACCCTACGAGTCTCAGACGGTGTTCAGGGTGTATTCTCCTGAGATGGAGATAGATGAAGCCTGCATGGTTAAGCTTTTCCAACCAGACACACTGCAGTCCTGCGGCTTCAACAGCAGCCTTCCACTGGTCATCATCATCCACGGCTGGTCGGTATGCAACTTTATTATCAGAAGGGAAAAGACAACTTGCAGTACAATGCCTGATTTAGTCTAGTTTAGACTTTAATATGTGTCTCAGGGTGGATACATTTGTATATTAACTCATCACCCGCTTTATAACAACCCCAAACATATTGGCCACTTTTTTAGAAACCCCTGGTCTAACAGGTCTGCAGTACAGACGGAAGAGTTGGTGTTGTAATGCCTGTTTGTCAGCTTCTTTCTACCATCTTCATCATCGGTCATTATCGCTGTTGAGTGCATATGATCTGTTAAAGGGCTCAATCTCATCACAGTGACACTGGCGTGGTAGAGTGTGTGGTTCTAGTATGGGTTCATGGGGTTTTTACACGAATGTAACTGCTGAACCTAGAGTAGTGCTGCCAAAAACATCAAGCCAAGAGCAGCTCTGAGGTCAGAAACTCACCAGAGCTGGAGAACGGCCAATGGACAATAGTTTCTAGCTGTACAACCGCAAAATGGAGCACCAGATTCATTATTTTTAAGTGGCTTTGGATGAAGTTGCTGCCAATCTGTGATATAAAACAGGCTACTGATCATTGCAGTGTTGCAGTTCAAAATACCAATCAATCAGCAGAGCTCATCTCTCTGTTTTCTGGGGCTGTAGATGGACGGGATTATAGAGAGCTGGGTTACTAAGCTGGCTACTGCTCTAAAGAGCACACAGAAGGAGATCAACATACTGTTTGCTGACTGGCGGAGCCTGGCACTTGACCATTACCCCATCGCTGCTCACAAGACGCGCATCGTGGGTCGGGACCTCGCCCAGCTGTTGATATGGCTTGAGGTGAGGTTCAAAAACAGGAAACACTGGTCTAAAATGTTGAACATAAAGCCATTTTAATCTCAGACTAGAAGTGAAATATTCTGCTGCATCAGTGAGGCCTTTATCGTATACACGCCCTGTGGATGTTGGGTGTTCTGGGTGGTAAATACTTCATACCTGTTTAATTCTTCAGTACTTTAAAAAGAATACAAAAATGAGTACTGATCACTGCAAAGTTTAAAGTCATGTAAATGTACTATATCATGTGACATTCTTCTATAGGATGCCATGCAGGTTCCTGTAAGTAAGGTCCACCTCATTGGTTACAGTCTGGGAGCTCACATCTCTGGATTTGCTGGCAGCAACCTGGCCAAGTCAGGGAGAATGCTTGGGAGAATTACTGGTAAATGAGTAAATTAATAATAATAATAATCATCATCATTATTATTATAATGTTTAACCAGGGATTTTATTCTGTGTGTAAATTTTTTGTGTTCTAATACTTTCTTTATGAACACACTTCGATTCTTTCACCAGTAGGTTGCCCTGAGGTACCCTTAAGTAAGGTACCATCCCCATCACTGCTCCCAGGCGCTTTCATTAGCTGCCCCCTGCTGCACGTGTGTATGGGTGAAATTCAGAGGCTGAGTTTCATTGTGTTTTGCTGGGCTGTGCTTCAAAATGACGAGGATAGTCACTTTCACTCTATTTGTTGTGTGTGTAGGCCTGGACCCTGCAGGCCCGATGTTTGAGGGCATGTCCCCTACAGACAGACTCTCCCCAGACGATGCCATGTTTGTGGATGCCATTCACACATTTACCAAACAACACATGGGGCTCAGTGTGGGCATCTTACAGCCTGTGGGACACTACGACTTCTATCCCAACGGAGGATCCTCCCAGCCTGGCTGCCACCTTCAAGTTCAGAATCTGTATGCCCATCTGTCTCAGTATGGCCTTTTGGGTAAGAAGGTATTGCTGGGAAATGCACCATCAATTTTATTCAGGTTCATTATGGGATGCAATTCTAGAAAAATCATGAAATGAAAAATGAAAATGAAATTGACCCAAAACTACTAAAAAGATGTTAAGTGGTTGTCCTTGCTGTAAAAGAACAGCCGGAAGCTTTTCCTAGCAAGCAAAGTTACTGATATGAGAATGATAAAGAATAGAGAAGAACCTCTGCAGCTAGAATCATCTCTGGAGTCTCTTCCTTAGGTTGTATTTTCCCGTTTGCAGGTTTTGAGCAGACGATGAAGTGCGCCCACGAACGCGCCGTCCACCTTTTCATCGACTCGCTCCTGAACAAAGACATGCAGATCATGGCCTACAAGTGCAGCAACAATGAAGCTTTTAACCAGGGCATGTGTCTGGACTGCCGCAAAAATCGCTGTAACACTTTAGGCTTCGATATCAAGAAGGTCCGGACGAGTCGCAGCAAGAGGCTGTACCTGAATACACGCTCTCTGATGCCTTATAAAAGTAAGCAGCATGCTCCAGATGTTACCCATAAAAATTATTTCCAAGAATCATGATAAAGTATCCTTAAAATCCATGAATAAAGACATTTTAGCTGTTAAGAACATCTGCTATCTTTACACACTGGGGAAATGATGGAGAGAAAGGAGAGAAAGGGACAGTACAATATCAAGAAAAAGATTGTGTTGCGTGGCAAGGTTCTCCAAAAAACAGCAGGATGCTGCACTTTATTGCAGATATCTTTATATTTAATGAGCTGAAGATCTGGATATAAATTCCTGTGCCACCTAAAAGGGCACAGCTGTGTCACCTATATGAGATGGGACAGTAAGGCAGTAAGTTTTTTGGCGATAACGAGGCTTGTACAGGTAGTTAGTACTGTTACTTTAAAGTCAGAAGGTCCCGGGTTCGATTCCCAGCCAGGGCAGGCTGAGTCCTTTCTGGGTAGAATTGTCTGAGTCCAAAGATGTCAGATGAACTGGAGATGCCCCGAGTGTGACAGTGTGTGTTTAGTCTAGATGGACCGGTGACTTGGAGATGGGACAGGCCCAGCAGCCCCTGCTATCCTGGTTTGGATCAGCAGCCCAAAGAATGAATGAATAAGTTGAAATAGTTCCTGTGTTTGTGCACTGGAAGGCTATTTTTCTCCGGGGACAAAGGATTTCTAACTTTTCCTCTGAATGATTATCAGCTCACACTTGTTTCTGCTTGTTTGTCCACAGTGTACCATTTTCAGTTCAGAATCCAGCTGTTCACACACATTGAAATGACTGACGCGTCTCTAAGCATCACACTTGTCGGCACTCGGGGGGAAAGTGAAACCCTGCCAATCTCCCTGTAAGTCTTTATTCACATCTGCAAGATTGTTTAAAACCCTCAAGGGTTCATACAAAGGTCTGTTTGAGCAAGAGGTGTCACCATAAAGCACATATTTAACAGACAGAGCAGGGTATCATTTAAAAGATACTCCAGTATCCAACAGGACAAGGAGGTCAGGACCTAACAGTGAACCAAGAATACTGTTCTCTTGAAAATACTCCATTAGAAAAGTATTAGCAGTATCTCCCAGTACTATCAGTCTGTATCAGGTCAGTAACTGATCTGCTTGCAGGCCAATCAGTATTGAATATTTATCACATTGCAGTTTTGAAGTTTTAACTCAATCTTGCTAGACTGAGCACGAGTCTGAGACTTAAGTGATGACTCATGGTAATAATTTCCTACTTAAAGAGGGAATTAATAGCCTTGATGGTTTTTATAAAATTTCACCCTGCAGTTTGGTTTTCATGGGTGGCACGGTGGCACAGTGGGCTTTCGCCTCACAGCAAGAAGGTCCTGGGTTCGATTCCCAGGCGGGATGGTCAGAACCCCTTCTCTGGTGACATGTCTGCTTGTGCTTCCTCCCACCATCCAAAGACCTGCACGTCAGGTGGACTGGAGATGCTAAATTACCTGTAGTTGTGGGTGTGTGTTTGTCCTGCGATGGACTGGCGACCTGTCCAGGGTGTTTCCTCACCTTTCACCCTGTGAGAACTGTGATGGCCTTCAGCCCTCCCTGCGACCCTAATCAGGACAAATGGCTCAGAAAATGAGTGAGAGAGTTTGGTTTTCATTCTGCGCAAGAATGTGAGCGGTACAGCCATGGCCAAGTGTTTTTGGGCATTACCCCAGGATCAGAAGATTGTAGGTTTGAAATCCCACACCATTAGATTGCCCCGAGGTATCCTTGAGCAGGGTACCATCCCCATCACTGCTCCCCGGGTGCGTTAAATAGCTGCCCCCTGCTGCACAGTGTGTGTGTGGGTAAAATACAGAGGTGTAATTTTGTTGTGGTTCACTGTGTGTTGTGCTGTGTTTCACAATGACACGAATAGTCACTTTCACTTGCACCAAAAAATAATAATTTGGGGTGCTGGTGGTCTAGTGGTAGGATACTCATCTACAGACCAAGAGGTCGCAGGTTCGAATCCAACCTCTAGCACTGCCATCACTGGGTTCCTGAGCCTTACCCCCTCAACCCCAAATTGTCCTTGTAGTTTAGAAATGTAAATGTAAATGTGACAGCAGGCCTGTCCCAAAGCCCAAAAGAAAAGTTCATGTTAAAAAAACAAGTGAACAGATGAAACAAAAGATTACAAATTAAACAAAAGATCTCTGAAAATGACCTTGGATCTGAGAAAGGTCTTATATATAAATTAAGCTTATTATTATTATAAAAGGCTTTAAACGCTTTAACACTGAAAAAGCTAAACTGAACCGGATGCTGTTAGTGTTGTGTTCATAGCAAAGGCTCCACATGCCCTGGTGGAAGAAGCTGCAGATGTTAAAGCACATATGGCCATATGTATTGCTTTTTATAGAACCGCTGTCTAAAAGAAATAGAACGGATGATGTTATTTACACACTCCCTCGTGTTCTGGTGCTTAAATCAGAAATACGACCGGCACTAACGTATGCATGCACTAACGCTACTGGTCATCCATGCATGCTGTATTTATATGTCAGCTAAGCTCGAACCCAGTTAACCGTAAATCATGGACTTCCATAATGTAAGCCTGCATCCAGTAGAAGAATGCTGCATGAATATTTCATATGCTGGCTGTGCACAAAGGTACACTATACACTACACACACTGAGCCTGCCGAGATCATCATCAAACACTGCCTGTTGAAAGGCTGAGGACAACCTGTCATTCATTCATTGTCCTCTGCTCATGAGGGACCAGGCTTTGGTGGTTGGGGACACTAAGCTTCTCAAAAAGATTGAAATAAAAATGATTGTGTCTTCTTTTGGTGATCATCTAATATTAACTTTAAGCTGGTAAGCTGCATTTAGAGGAAAACAGTTTCAAACATTCGTGATCCAATCATGGGAGGAAACTTTGTAGACAAATTTATAGAAATCTGAATCTAAATATAGGCCAAAGAAGAGGTTTATGGATGCAGTGAGTGATATGTATGTATGTTTGGATTGAATTCATTTTTCTTTGAAATGTCCCACCCATGATTGGACCACAAATGTGCAGGAAGTGCTTTCAGGTCATATAATTGCGATATTTATAATGGCACGGTTTTCAATCCAATATATGTTGTGAGGGACCCGTCCCAACCCCAAAGGCACATGTCTATAGTTACAATATTAATGACAGATCTCATCAGCAGCCAAACCTTTAAAGTCTTTGAGATTAAAAAAGTATTAAAAGCATTTAAATAAGAGTTTGAAATCTGCTTGTCATGCCAAGAAAGGAGGAACACAAAGCTGGACCCTTAACAGCCGCTGTAAACGTACTAACCCCTCAGGATAATTGTTTTCTCCCTTCATTGAAGTGTAGCATCGAGAAGAGTCGCACTCGAAAGAAGCATCGCCAAGGTTTTGGCAGACATGACTGTATAAAACCCACACGCTGAAGTGTGTGAGAGAAATTATTCACTATCAAACCTCCAATGTGTGGACTAAAGATGGCGGTCTCTGCTCACACTCGGCTCTGCATTATGGCTGGAGGGGCTGAAAAGTGAGAATAAGACCTGTGAAAGTCAAAAATAGCACAAACTTAAGGATGAAAGCTGGCGGCGAATGCCATGTAAGTACTCATGGGGTTATTCTCATGTATATTACATTTTTTCACTGCACAATCAAACAAGAGCTGAGCCAGATGGGAAGCAGAGCTGCCAACTTTAGAGTGTAGATTGGAGCGAGATGTTTTTGATGTGAGAAGAACTAAGAACTGGTGGTTTGGGATGATGGACTGTAGTTTTGTTGAGCAGGGTGTGGTCAACTATATTTCCATCAACAGGGGGTGATCTGCAATATTATTATTGACCAAGGAGAGAATTTTTTATATGGGTGGAATTATGGGCTGCGGTTTTGGCATGAGTAGTCTTGTGTGAGGACGAGAGCTTGGGATTTATGTTGCCTTCATTTGCTGGATTGTTCAGCCTCCTGCTTGTGTATGTCTGAAAGCACTTTGTTGTCAAAATGATCACTTGCATACACTAGCAATAAAATAAAATGGAGCATTTGTCACTGTGAACACACAGCACACAGTAAAGCACAATGAATTACTCTACATTAAACTCTAACACACACAGTGGAGCATCAGGCAGCCATCCATCCAGTATCCGGGGAGGAGTGTGAGAATGGTTCCTCAAGGTAACCTACTGGTATGGGACTCAAACCCACGACCCTCCGTTCCTAAACTCTAGGCCACCACTGCCCTTAAAGTAGGTCATATTTTTCCATTATTAAACCCGTGCTTTTCTTCACCATGATGAAAGGTTGAGGGTCACCCCAAACTGAGAAATTAGGAATCAGTAGTGGGGCAGTGGTGGTCTAGTGGTTGTGTACCTGATCCCATGACTGAATGGTCATTGGTCCTTGACCAGCAGGTTACCCCATGAAGCTCATGATCAAGGTACTGTAACTCTAGGCAGGTTCTATCAGTTGGTGCACCAGTACCAAAACCCACAGAACAGAACCTTTGGTGCTGGACTAATAGCCTGAGCTTGTTTTTTTTTTCTGAAAAAGCCATAATGGGCTGTGGGATTGGAAAGATTCATTTCTGTAACAATCTTTAAAAGTGAAAGTGATTATACCTGTTTATATTAGTAAATGATGTTAGTTAATATCATATCTATCTAAGTAAATGATTCATAAAATCATTCTAAAAATAGAGGTAAAAAAAAAGTGGTTGGAATTTACATAATATTATTATAGTAGATGATATTGCAGTCGGATCCCCCCTTTAAGAACAATGTCTTAGCGTCTGGACATTTACATTTACATTTATGGCATTTAGCAGACGCTCTTATCCAGAGCGACTTCCATGTCCTGATTACAGGGACAGTCCCCCTGGAGACACTCAGGGTTAAGGGTCTTGCTCAGGGACCCAGTGGTGGTAGTGCCAGAGGTGGGATTCGAACCTGGGTCCATAGGCAAGTACCCTACCACTAGACCACCACCACCCTGGACCAGGACGTGACAGCAATGATTTTAAAACACACTAAACTTATCGTTTGGTCTCATGTTATAATAACGTGATGATCTTCTCCCTCTGTCTCCATCCCACAGGGTAGAGGACATTTCAGGCAATCAGACAAACTCCTTCCTCGTCACTCTGGACACAGACATTGGTGATCTGATGATGCTGTATATTAGCTGGGAGGATGGCCCAGTGTGGGCCAGCATGTGGAACAAGATGAAAGCCGTAATCCCATGGGGCAAGAAAGACAAAGGGCCACAGCTCACTATCGGCAAAATCCGAGTGAAAGCAGGAGAGACGCAGCAGAAGTAAGTGTCCAAACGTGTGTGTGTGTGTGTGTGTGTGTGTGTGCGTGCAGGGAGCACCTGATGTTCAGTCAGATTCTGCCTGCTAGAGGCTAGAGATCTTCATCCCATAATGAAATGTTTGCAGACATTGTGTGATGATCATCTTTTTCTTTCGGCTGCTCCCGTTTCTGCTCCATTTCTTCCGGTCCTCTGCATCTTCCTCCTTCAAACCAGCCACCTGCATGTCTTCTCTGACCATGCCCATAAACCACCTCTTTGTTCATCCTCTTCTCCTCTTTCCTGGCAGCTCCATCTTCAACATCCTCCTTTCAATTTAATCCTCGTCTCTCCTCTGGACATGTCCAGACCAACCCAACCTTGCTTCTCTAACCTTGTCTCCAAGACGTCTAACCTGATCTTTCCCTCTAATATACTCGTTTCTAATCCTGTCCATCCTCGTCACGCCCAATGAAAATCTCAGCATCTTTAACTCTGACAGTGTGATATAGTTTGGTAAATATGGTAACGAGAAGGTTTGTGGTTTAGGTCACTGGGGATGTTTCCCTTTTTTATGGTGAACTTTGACTTTGGCATTAGCTTATCCTCCGACTCACGAGGGTCTATTTAAAGTGTAGTATATTTCAGGTTCTGGTGCTGGATCTGTGTTAACGGAAACTTCTGAGATGGTCTTCACAGGCGTGCCAGTGTTACGCAATGCCTTTACTTAGAAGGTCTACTGCTAACATGGTTACATAATCAAACTAGAGAGACCACTTAAGAGACATCTAGGCCACGCTGTGTGTGAGCTGCATGCGAGAACCCAAGTGTGACAGGAAGTCTTACAGTAGTGTCTGCCAAAGTGACCTGCTCTAAGGCCAGAAAAAGAAATATTACAGTGGATGTTCGCATATTCAGTCTTTGTGGGAGAGCACAGCAGGTGGGGCTTTCCCTTCACAGTTAGAAGCTCCTGGGTTTGATTCCCAGACGGGACGGTCCGGGTTCTTTCTGTGTGGAGCTTGCATGTTCTCTCCCTGTCTGTGTGTGTTTCCTCCGGGAGTTCCAGTTTCCTCCCACCGTCCAAAGACCTGCAAGCGGACTGGAAATGTTAAACTGTCCCCTAGGTGTGTGTGTGTGTGTGTGTGTGTGTATGGATTTATATGCCGATGGGCTCAAAAGTGATCTAAACCAACAATATAGTGTCCAGAGATGGACTAGTGTTCCAGGATTACTAGAGGTGGGATATGGGTGTGGTTTACAGTTTTTAATGGGACATTTAGAAAAGTAGTCCTAATTTGTCCTAATTACACCCCCCAACACACACAGGATTCCCCACAATCACACACACAGTACACACCACCATTATTAGCGTCCCTCAAGTGAAGCAGCTTCATTTCACACTGAAAAAGGAACAAAAAAATTCTAAATTTAAGTGAAACAATTTAATTTTATTCAAATAAACAGTTTTGGAAATACGTATTGAGCCTCTATTCTTTTCTTTATATTCTGTAGGTAAATTTTGAATTTTCTACAGTTTGGCTTTCATTCTGAATACATTCATGTCTTTTATTCTTTAATTTACAGCTTCCTAGATTCCTACTGATTGGTTAAAAACCCAGAAAATTATGTAAATATCAATTTTATAACTGTCTGCTACTTTTAAAGTGTGCATATAATGTATGTATATATATATATATATATATATATATATAGACACACACACACACTTGTTATTGCCAGACAAATACGAAAAGGTTCAGATTTCAGCTCACTTGCTGGTAGAGATCGCCTGAGAATGTAGTGTCTCACAGATCCATGCCTGCAGCGCCCCCTGGTGAACACGAACAGCCCGCCTTACTGAAGTCTCTTCTGTCCTCTCTCCTCAGGACAAGCTTTTGTGCCCAGTCCGACGGGCCTGTCTCTCTCCAGCCTTCAGAGCAGATGTTGTTCGTCCGCTGTGATGAAACCCCGCAGCGGTCTAGACGTGTGACGTCACAGCGGTGATGTCATAACTTCCAAGAACCAGTTAGCAGTAATGTAAAGGATGGTTTTACACAGGAAAGGACATATTCACAATAACAGCCATGAATCAGGATTCCCCCCCAAAAAAAAGGTTTAAGGAGACATGCAAACATCAAACATGTCAATAAAAAAAGAAAGAAAAACAAATGTTATGTGAGGTAATGTATGTATGTATGTAAGCAACTGTCAGATCACTTTCTTTGAACAAATCCACCACTAACAGCACCAGGAAAGCCCCTCGGTGATTTTCCAGACCGAGATGAAAGAGCGAGGCCAAAGTGCTCTCGGTTTATGAGCAGACTCCACGGGCGGCAGGGCGATCTAACCTTCATCTGTCCTGCATCTCCCTCCAGACAGATCACAGAAAACTATTCTTGTCAAGGTGGCACATGCAGGACTCGGCAGCTTTCAGCAAATTGGATAAATGAACTGGGTATTAAATGCTGTAAAAAAATAAAAAAATAAAAAATAAAAAAAGCCCAGGATAACTTCCTAGAAGAGATGAAAAAATGCTAATAATTTTTGTAGCTTATTTCTAAATCTTTACCATATAAATATACATATCAAATATGGTGTGAATATATGTATTTTATTATTAGTTAATAATGAACAATTATTATTATAATTATAATAATTTAATAATTATTCCTTTGTTCCTTTCCTTATGTATTAGTTAAAACCTTAAGCTAGGATACATCTTGTCCATTCTAAACATCCAGATATCTTAAATTATCATCATGTTCTACCCAAAAGCCAACCCTTTAGGCAACGACGGAGGCTGTAGCTGAGAAGGCAGAGGAAAAAGTAAAGGAACACCAGCTGCATCTGAATGAGGAATAATTTTGAAACCTTTGGAAGTCTCACACATTAGAAACGTTCAAGCGCTCAGCGTCAGCGCTGTTCTGTCAACAACGAGAAGAAAGCCCTCAGATAAAACCATAGGAATAGAATAACACACTAATCTTTTTCCAAAGTGAGAAGGTGGTGGTGGTCTAGTGGTAGGATACTTGCCTATGGACCTGTGGTTCAAGAGGTCCCAGGTTCGAATCCCACCTCTGGCACTACCACCACTGGGTCCCCTGAGCAAGACCCTTAACCCTGAGTGTCTCCAGTCCATGGAAGTCATGGAAGTCGCTCTGGATAAGAGCGTCTGCTAAATGCCGTAAATGTAAATCTGACTAACTCGAGGCAGCGCCGGTGCAGTGGGCAGCGCATTCTCCTCCTGGACCTGCGAGAAGGTCCAGGGTTTGATTCCCAGGCGGGACGGTCTGGGTCCTTTCTGTTTGGAGTGGATACGTTCTCCCCATGTCTGTGTGGGTTTCCTCCAGGAGCTCCAGTTTTCTTCCACGTCCGAAGACCTGCACATCAGAGATGCTAAATTGGCCGTAGGTGTGAGTGTGTTGTCTGCCTTGCGCTGGGCTGAAGACCTGTCCAGGGCATTAACCTACATTTTGACCTGTGAGAGCTGGGATTGACTCAGGCACCACCCAAGACCCTCATCAGGACAAGCAGCTCAGAAAATGAGTGGATGACAGTGCAGTGAGAAACGCTTTGGGGTCTCTGCTTTTATCCACAGTCCAAAGATTCCAAAGAGGTCAGACCGGAGATGTTAAATTGCCCTCTAGGTGTGATTGTGCGACTGTGCAGGTGTGTTCCTGGCAACCTGTGAAGGGTTATTCTTTGTCTTTTACCCTATGAGTGCTGGCTGCCCCCCACAGCCCTGGTTGGGATAAGTTAAATGGCTGGATGCCCTAAACTGGTAGTTTCAGGTTGTCAAACAACTCTAACTCTTCACATCTTCCAAGCTTCTGTACACATTCAGGATTGGATCTGGAGTGCACTTAAAGACAACATTATTTGGCATAAAGTTCTCCTGATAAACGAAAGCTGCTGATGTAGTTTTCCAGGGCTTGTGAGAGTTGGATAAAAGCCGTTTACACACTGGAGGGTGGACGAAGTGAGGAACACGACTCCTAAAACGCTACAGCACAGAGCTATTCGAGCTCAAACGACACAGCTTTTAAATGTGACATTTCCCGAGCAGTGAAACGTCGTCAGAAACGAATGTCCTTAAATGTGCCTGCTGTGGATGATGTGCACAGCTGGTGAATAAAAGGTTCACGGAAGTTTTTGAGGTCTATTTTTATTAATGCATTTTCAAGTTGTTCAAAAAAAATGCCATATCTTTGCACAATACTTTTTGCAGTTTTTAGTAAAAATCTTTTTCCAAAGTGAGAACAAACAAGTAAGAGCCGAAAAAAAAGAAATAGAATGACGGAAAATAAGAAAAAGAAAAAAAATCAAAATACTGTATAAAACACAGTGGCTATTAAAATCAACAGTAGTATTAGACATTTTTCCATCTTGAATTTTTTATTCTTTCCACACACGTTGCATACGTATCAGTGCTCATTTCTCCCATACGCTTAAAGCAAGACATAAAAATAAAGTCGAATATTCAAATTAAAAGCATTCTCTGACCCAACCACCCAACCCAAACCTCTTTATCAGGAAAAAGAAAAAAAACAGAAAAGGATGATTACTAAAAAGCCAGCCAAGGTCACATCAGATAAGTCCACCTCCGTCACTAACCCAACAGAAAGAACTCACAAAGCTTTCCAATGGCAGCAGAGCCACGTCCAGTAATGAGACACAAGGGAACTGTCCCCATGTTTGCTTGGGAGGACTTTGGATGGCCGTGTATTTTAAAATGTGTGCATGTGTCTATAGCCATTCCAGAGATGTCAAAAAACCAAGCACACACTTTCAGCACGACCAGAAGGATCCACGCAAACGGGAAAAAAAAACATCCACAAAAAGAAGCAACAGAATAAATACAGATGATCAAAATGTGATTTCAGATTTTGTTTTCTTCCAGAGAGAATCCAAGCCCATCAGATGTGAACTGGGCTAGCAAGGTCTGCCTCAGCAAGAACGGAAAACAAAGTGTACAGAGAGACGAGAGAGAAAGAAATGGGGGGGGGGGGGGGGGGGACACACACAACAACCAAGAGCCAGAAAAAAGGGAGGAAGAAAAATAATGTGAGAATGAAATTGGGGGAAAAGGGGACAAGGGATATGGAAAAGAAATGACGAAAGAAAGTAAGGCTATGAAAAAGAAAAGAAAGATGGGAAGCGAAAAAGGGAGGGAAAGATTGGGACCGCTTTTATTATTGCTCTCCAGTCTGCCCCGTGTGGTCAGCAGAGCTGGAGCTGGTCAGGGCTGATAAAGAGTGCGGCGCTCGTGGGACGGTGCCGCCAGTAAACTGCTTCCGAAGAGCCGAGCAGCGGATGAGCGTGGCAGTGCAGCACAATGAAAAAACAACGTCTCTGCAGGCATCTAAAAAGCGTTTATCCGCCCAGAGCAACACAGGAAGGATGATGGTTGATGTTCTTTGCCTGGGAGATGAGTGTCTGTCTATCTGGGACCTTTCCTGTTCATTAGACACGGCTTCCTGCTTTGTTTGCATCTGCTGCAATACAAAAAGTGATGCATAAAGTCCTGCTGCTGTTTTTGTCCGTTTCCCTCTAATCTTTCTGTCGAAATCCCAAATGGAATTAGCGGCTTAGGGAACGGCCTTCCCTCCACCTCAAAAAAACAGGAACTGCCCACACAGACTCAAAAGGGGAGAATTAAACATCCTACTTTTCTCCTTCTCTTCTGGCTGGAAGAACAGACAAAAAGCTACAGCCTGCTCTTCTCTAGTGGTTGTCCCGACATTCTCATGTCTGCAAACGCGCTAAAAAATAATAAACAACATCCTGCAGTAAAGATTCGCTTCGCTCCTACAATCAAATCGCACCGCAACTGACAGTGTGTCAAGTAAGGTCTAAGCTATCAAACTAACACAAGCTTTATTTTCTGATTGCATTCTGTCTTGTTTCAGTCACTCTAATGCGCTCTCTCCCTCTCTCTCAGGTCTATCTCCATCTAAACTAACCAGCACAACAAATCCACACCGCCATGCGTGCTTGAGCTTCACTGCAGAAAGGCAAACCAATCTCAGATAAAGAACAGAGCGTGAACGAGCAGCTCCAAGAAATACAAATCGAGACCATTTTCCATTCCCTCCGACGCCTTAGGCTTAATTTGTCCTGAGTGTCAATCAAAGTAGTAAATAATCTTTATTCAACAGCTGGAAAAAATAACTATGTAAGGAGAAAAAGATATGTTATGATAACTATAACTGGGAACAGAGTGTGAGAGAGAGAGAGAGAGAGAGAGAGAGAGAGAGAGAGAGAGAGAGAGAGAGAGAGAACGCAAATGCATTTAATATAACTCTGTTCTTCATTTAAAACATCTTTAATTATACATCGGCAAACGAGTCTCTGAGGAAGGAGCTCTTTCCTCAACTGGCAGCAAAATTCAGGTAATTTCCCATGGTGCTGTTCTGCACAGGAGAACAAAAACGGGAAAAAATAAGAAGCAAAGTGGATAGAGAGGAGAACCCTGAGGCACTCCAAATAAAAATTAAGAGAAAAAGTGAGCGGGGAAAAAAAAAAAAAAAAAAATCAAAACCACTTAAGAGTGAAAAGCAGTGATTCTCTCCTCCTCCTCCTCCTCATCGATAGCTTCTGGTTTTTCTCTGAGCTGAGTGAGAACAGCTTGGCTGCTGGCCAGAGCAGTGTTTTTTTTATTTTTTATAACATCTCTTTAAAACGGCTGTTCTCACGTTTGAAGTTTGTTGTGGGATATTGTTTTTCAGTTTTGTGAATGGGTTTCATTGATTGGTTTAGGGAACTCTTTGGAGTGAAGTGTTTCCTATTGTAGGCACGAGGAAGAACCGAAGGCAAAGAGTCCGGCTCAGCGGCGCATCTGCCCCATCTGATAAGTATCTCTGGGTTGGCGTTGATGACGCTGAGGCGGAGGTTGAGAACTGCCTGGCTGTGCTCTCCTTCTCTTCAGTGTCCCTACCGGAGAGAAACAGGGAGAAAAGTGAAAGTGACTATCTGTCATTGTGAAACAAGGCACAGCTCACGGGAAACCACAATGAAATGCACCCTCTGCATTTCACCCACACACACACACGTGCAGCAGGGGGCGGCTATATTCAGTGCCCGTGGAGCAGTGATTGGGACGGCACCTTGCTCAGGGGCAACCTACTGATCTGGGATTCAAGCCCTGACCTTCCGATCCCAGGGCCTTGTCCCTAAACTCTAGGTTGCCCCGCTAAAGGAAAAAGAAGAAAGACAAGAATGCGTCGGCCACATGATTGGAGGTTCGGGGGTTTGAACCCCTTCCCAATGGGTTGCCCTGAGGTACCCTTGAGCAAGGTGCCGTCCCCGTCCCGCTCCTCCCTGCGATGGGCTGGCGACCTGTCCAGGGTGCGTCCCCCGTCCTCGCCCTGTGTGCGCTGAGTTGGACACCAGCACTCCCCCGCGACCCCGTTTGGGACAAGCGGCACATAATGGATGGATGGATTAACTGGTGAGTTTGTCCCCCTTTGCTGTAATAACAGCCTCCACTCTTCTGAGACTTTAGACTACAAACATTGGCATTAGGAGTTGATTGCATTCAGCCACGGGAGCATTAGTGAGGCCCAATACCGATGCTGGATGTTTGTATTATATTATAACTCATACCTGACACTGAACTGCAGTTCACCAATGCTGGGGACTCCAGCTGCTGATTTGAGTTTACTTTATAAAGTGGAAAACAGAAGACTCTGAGCAAGACGTTTCATCAGTAAAAGGTGGATTATTACTGACTGTGACTGAGGCATTACAAACAAAAGCCATTTTCAATTATTCACTTCACTTATCTTGCCTTTATGGAAAAAATAAACAAAAAAAAAAAAAAAAAAAATCACAGCCTGTACAAGGGATGAGGGTGTAAATATGCCGCGTCTGCAGCAGCGTTCCTAGTTGTTTTTCCCCTGAAATCCTGACAGGGAGGTGCTGACCTTTCTCAGATTGCACAGCCACCCAAAGCTGTGCCGCAGCAGTGGATTACTTGGCGTTGAATCAGAGAAAAGTAATTCCGGGCTGGTGCCGTTTCCTCGGAGGAGGTTTATACGAGGCAAAAAAGTTTATTACTGCGTGCCATGCATTTAAAAGACAAGCGTGAGAATGAATTTTTTTATCTTCTTGTCTGATACAGTATCCTACAGAGATAATGAGTGGCAGCAGTCAGAGAGCTGTATCCTTTGGCATAGTTGGTTTCATTGGCAGCCAATTAAGATGCAGAAAACTACTGTGAGTGGATAGAAGGGTGTTACCTGGCAGTGGTTTGGGAAGGCCAGTTTAGGTAGTTTTAATCTCACAATGGATTTTGATGGGGCAGTTTGAGGCAGTTCTTAATCTGACAGTGGTTTGGAAGGCAGAGTTTGGGGTAGTTTTTACTTGAAAATAGTTTGGGGGACAGTATAGGGTAGTTCTGAGTCTATTACCTGGCAGTGGTTTTGGTGGGGGCAGTCTGGGGTTACTGCTGGGCGTATGGACACTGCATATTTTAATGAATCCAGCCATCAGCATGATGAGTGCGATTCCCATCAACAAGACTGCCCACCAATGACCCTGGAACACACAGACACATACATTTTCCCAGTGTAAAACCATCCTATACCTGAACAGAATACCTGACAATAATGAGTAATTAAGACCTTGATGTGGCAGAGTGATATCAAACAGCAATTATTTTACTTTTTTCTCATTTCCATACTGTAAAATAGTTTGCAGTGCAAAACAACTATATAATAATAATACATTAATACAATAACGCATTTCCAATCGAAGTACATTTACATTTACGGCATTTAGTAGACGCTCTTATCCAGAGCGACTTACAACAGTGCTTTGTTTCCACATTAGATCGTCATCATCTTGGTAACCAGCTCAGATCAGCAACTGCTGATTATCTATTACAACCTAGTTAGTAGGTTAAGTACGTGAGAGACACTTACCACTATCCACTCAGCAATGTTCTCATACAACTCTGGGTTAAAGATGGCCTTCTTCAGTCTGGCCAGCGGTCCGTCTGCATCCACCAATCTGCACTTCATAAAGACATCGCAGTAGCCCTTGAAATCATTGCAGGGGGAGCCTGGCTGCAGCGTTTTGACTTTCTTACTGAAGAACTCTTTCAATTCATCAGAGCCTGTACTTTTGCAGGTGTTGGGGTTGCCTGTGAAAATAAACAGAGCTCTGCGTTGAGCCTTGAATCATTGGTTTAAAACAATGCTAAAAACCCATTAATGCTAACTGGATGGCATAAGCAGGAACAGAAAAGGAATCAATAAACAGAAAACTATCCCCATCATGAAAAACAGACAGACTGTTTTATTATCCCGTATTCTGTCGAAGGCCATAATTAACCGGTAAATTATAGTTCTTTTGTACGGTGCTGATGGTGTTAACTGAAGTATGGCAAATTCTCAAAACGTGTGTTGTCTGCCCTTATAATAAGGGCTGCACAATATTCCCCTTGCTGATTGGTGTAATATGATACTCACACTGTACATTCAGGGAACACTTACCCCTCTCCATGCAGCAGACATGGCACAGCTCTGTCTCATCCTGACCCTCCTCAACAGCACATGTACACATCTCCAGATGAAACTTTTCACAGATAGAGCCAGTACAAACCTGTGACAGAGAGGGAGGGAGAGTGTGATGAGATTTTAAGGAGACACAATGTCATTATGATCTTCTGATGCTCCAAAACCTATAATCTGTGATGCATGTTGTAACTGCGCCAGAATCACGAGCTCAAGAATCGAAGTAGCTTCTCTTATCACAGTTTTCTGTCACAGAGACTGAACTTTTCTCTGAACTTTCCAAACACTGAAATAATACGCATAATATAATAACAGGAAATAGATCATTTTGTCACACTTCTAGCCTGTAGAGTGCACAGAAGTAGAGACCAATGCAGCTCATACCCCGTTGATGCAGACTTGTGTCTCTTGATGACAGGCGGTGAAGTTTTCTTTGGGTGCTGACGTGGGACACTGAGCAGTGCCTCCATTACACTTCCCCTCGTGAGCACATTCTGATTCATTTCTACACTTCTCATTCTTGGTCTTAAAAGTGCACGTAGTGGTACAGCATGGACCCTGACTGGGACTGTAGGAGAGAGCGTTAAGCAGCTTTAGAGAACACAAAGAACCCGAACATTCAGGGTTAGACAATAATTATTACTGAAATGAAAGGCTAAAATATAGTTCGTAATTTTGGGCCGACAAGAAAGGCAGGAAATAATGTGAGCGAAGCAGAATTGGCCCAGCAAGATCCCGTCATTTGCACTAACCTGCACTGAGACCCCGGCTTCAGTGTGCACTTCTTTCCCTCCTGCTCATTTGCACTGAAACAGCATTGATCCTTACACTGATCACTGTATCCACAATCACACTGTTCACCAGCCTCCACCAAACCGTTCCCACAGATCGGCTGACCAGACTCTGAGAAAGAGAAAGGGAGTTACGTAGAAGATCCTGGACGTGGGTGAATTTAAAAGCTATAATTATAAGGATTATTAATGAATGACTGAAAAACAAAGAGTAAAAAAAGAACAAAGAAAAAGAGACAGACAGACAGCGCTATGTTTATATTAATACGATTCCAGACACTCTTCCCCTTTTGTCTTTAATCAGGCTCTCTGACCTGCGTGGTGTGAAAGTAGGAGAGTTGAGCTCTTACCCACAAAGCACTGCCCTCTCTTCTTGTCCAACACCTGGCTGATGTTGCGGATGCTGCAGATGGAAAACTTGTTGTTGTTGAATTTGTCTCCAGAAGTGGCTCTGGCGTACATGATGTAGTTGCCGCGCTCCTTCTTATCCTGAGCCTTTGACTCACCGGGAGTGCACTCAATGCCTGAATCGTGCTGAGGAGAGATTTACAAATAAAAAAAAAGATTAGAAATATATAATTTTATGATAAAAAAGGCTAAATCCTACAACACTACACAGTCAGATAAACATTATGCCAATGCTGTATACATACATTTTAAAACTGAAAAGATGTCTAATATCTTTTTCTGATCATGCAGGTGTTCAGTGATGTATGCAGAAAATAAATATTTTTCAAATATTAATATAGAGTCAAAATTAACGCCTCAAACAAAAGGCAGCTTTTTTCTTTTTAATTTCGTTTTTCGTTATTTATTTTTTTGGATAGCAGTGCCACACTTAAAGATTCAGTGGATCGTTTAGTAAAAGAGGATGTGAAAGAGCTACTGAGTGTAAACAGCCAAGGCCACAGGAAGTCCCACCTAAATCATCACACACTTATTTGAGTTTACCAGTAATCGCTTGTGGTGTCTGTGTGACCCACTGTTCTCTATAAACACAAGACAACATCAGGAGAGCTAAACCAGGAAAGTGCAAGGGACTATTTTTTATCGTGAAACACGGTGAAGCACGCAGCGAACCACAACAAAATTCAACCTCTGCTTTTTCACCGACACACACACACACACACACACTTGCAGCATTGGACAGCCATATCCAGCACCTGGGGAGCAGAGATGGGACAGTACCTTGCTCAGGGGTACCTCAGGGCAACCACCAAGTCTGGGATTCAAACCCACCACCTTCCGATCCTGAGGCCTAGTCCCTAAACACCAGACCACCGCTACCCAGTCTCTTTTAGCCTTAAACTAAGAGAATTTTCTTTTTTTAAAAACAGTTTGCTGTTCACTCACAGGGGAGCCGAAGTTGTGTCCGACCTCGTGGGCGAAGGTGATGTGGGAGACCTTTGGGGGCACGTGGGATGCGTAGTTCTGCACAGTGATGATGCCGGTGTTCAGAGACTTCTTCTTACCATCCGAGTAGAGCTTGCTCTTCTCACAGATGCCGCCCGAGCTTCCTGAGAGAGCAGAAAACAAAGGACCGTCAAGGATGGAAACAAACCAAATCCGTCAGGAGGTATTTTTTTAATCAGTCGCGGCAGGTTCTTGAACTCCCTTCAGACGCATAGCACAGAGAACAGAGTTAAACAATGAACATGGTAAACCATTTTGTGAAGCCAATCAGCACAAAAGTAATTAAAATTCATCTCTGGTAGTGATCAGAAGCTGAAAATACAGTCAGACAATGTCTCAGGTAGTCTAACACCATCTCATCTCCTGACTGTCATCAGATGTCTGGTTCCCTTCACTTCTACAGTGAACAATCTTCATTATTTCACTAACTTGACACCTAACCCACTCATTTATGCAGACATATGGAGGACTTCTTCATACATTCTTCCCCACTCGCCTCAAATATTGAGTTACATTGTTGCCAAAGAGATTCTCTTTGACAGAATCACCTTTGTGTGCATTAGCGTGGGCTCGTGATTGATTCTCACACACTACACACTCTGCATGCTAGAGGCTCATTGATCAGGTGCACAGAGAATCCCATTAGAGCCCACGCTTGTGTATCTTGACGTGCGTTTGCTCACACTACACACGGCTGTAGAGCGGAATTAGGAATTCACCGCCTCTCGTCTAAAGACGCTTTGGGTGGAATTTAGTCAGGTAAAGAACATTACTAATTGGCCCGTATTGATCTTCAGGATGTCTGTTTTGGTGTGTATGTGTTTGTTTACTAATGTAATCACAGCAGCGGGTCAATGAGAAGTCATCTAAACGGAGCTGACATTAGAACGTCCCAGCTCCCTTCACTAGAACAAAAACAAAGCCGGAGCAGGTTAATACTGTAACCTGTCTGCTAAACACATCGTGTGGGCATCCCTTTGCAAATGACACGTTTTGTTTACTTTCCAAAGTTAAAGAAAGAAAACATCTCCTCTAGCAGTAAGAGGGGCATTTGTTTAAGCCAATCAACTATGTAATTCTTTCTGATTTAGATTTTTATTTTCACTGTTTTCACTAAAATGCTTCTAGTTCACAAATAATAGCGCCTAGCCTTTAACAGCTTAGATGTACATTATACGTGTCTTGCATGTGTACCTGAAGGGGCTCCGACCCAGGCCAGTCCCAAAACTCCATCATCAAAGTCTCGGTCAGTGAAGACGTAGGCCAGGCAATAGTCATCATGATTCTGCTCAGAGTTCAGCTCCAAAAACTTCTCCACTCCGATATTAGCAAAACGAAATGGGTTCGAACTGTCCGTTATGTCTTTGGTGGTGTTAATCTGAGAGAGAGAGAGAGAGAGAGAGAGAGACAGACAGAGAGAGACACACAGACAGAGACAGACAGAGACAGACAGAGAGAGAGAGAGAGAGAGACACACACAGATAGAGACAGACAGAGAGAGAGAGAGAGAGAGAGAGAGAGAGAGAGAGAGAGAGAGACAGAAACAAAGAGAGAGAGACACACAGACAGAGAGCGAGAGCGAGAGAGAGAGAGAGAGAGAGATGAATATCTGCTTGATGCTACACATACATACAGATTTGATATCTTTACATGATCAATGCCACAGTGGCACATTTTTGCAAAATTTTATTTGGTGCTGCTGCTCAGTGACAGAGCTGACTCGTTATTTTACGTCAGTTCTCCTCACAAAGTCTTTTTTTGCTGTTGTTTTTACCAAGTAACCTGAGTCAGCAACTGATATTATAATGAAATTGAATATCAGCTAAAAGCAGACACAGAAAACCATCAGCTCCGACAAATACCTTGATCCTCTTGACCATAAAGCTGATGTTGCGAATGCCCTGGAAGTCTGTGCTCTGATAGATGGAGTCGATGGCCTTCACATGACTGGAAATCTGTTCAAGAAAAAGCAGTTCGTAACACATATCCTCAAAACACAATCCAACACAAGTCACTCGTTTATTTCGCCGTTTATGACACTACGCAGGGCAAGAACAGCGTCAACAGTCAGCATCTGTGAAATATCCTCAGAATATCATTTTCTTTTTTTTCAAGAAAAAAAAAAAAAATCAAAAAGATGCTGACTAGTCACCCTACTTACTGAGTAGAAATCCTTTCATCTCACCTTTTAACAGTGGTTTTATACTCTACTGCCTCTTTTCTATCCATTCTGACTTTTCCGGCATTGTGATAAATCAGCTATTGCAGAAAGAGAGAACTGTGATATTAAATTTTCCCCACAGTATATGCAGGTGTGATGTTTGAGTGAGGTTTTTTAAGCAGGTGTTACCCTGCAGCTTATACCAGACTGTAGAGCTTCAGACCATCACACAGAGCATCAGCGATTGGTTTAGAAGGGATCAGTGCAATAAATCTGTCAAAAGATCAAACCCCATACCAAAGAAAAAGACTAGATTCTTCCTCTGTAAGCAGTGTATTAAATAATGCTCTAAAAAAACTGTAAAATTTAATAAATGTGCTTACTGATTAGAGGTTTGCTCATTTTTAGAGGACTATATGCTTTCAAGAGAGACTTCCACTGATGTAAGATTGAATCCTAAAAGCATCTCTACTGGCTAGCAAGAGTAAATGATGACTGATAATGACTGATATGGCTCCAGGCTGAAGCCCAGCTGCTTCTGGGATATACATATTTTCCCAGAAAGAATCAGATTTTAAAGAGAGAAATTTAAAACCAGACTAGTCAGCCCTCACAGGAGACCTGTGGAAACAGCAATGAGCAGCGATCTACCAAATCGACGGCAAAGTGGAAATTCGGCTAAAGATCTGACAAAAATCGACCACCTGTACGACAGAGCGAAGGTGATTTATAACAACACACTGCTTTTAAATGGAGGCCAAATTGGGGCCAAATTTGAGGCACAAAACTGAGTAAAAATCATTATTTAATCTTTTAAATTCTTGCAAGACCCTCTGCACTGAGGTATTGAGTCCACGGTGTTCAGCCACAGCCTGTTGATACGCCACGGTTTGGATGCTGCGGAGTGGTGTACCTGTGCTATCACAGCCTCCCTGGTGCCGTAGTAGTGAAAGAAAAGGTGGTCCGTCTGGATAAAGAGCTGACATGTGTTTCTGTCAGCCTGCGCTGCACGCCTCTTCCTCAGAACCACCGGCCCATCCGCCCGCTCCTCGTCCTCATGACTATATTTGTCCTGTAGGCGTCACACAGCAGAAAACAAGTCCTTAGTTCTGGACATCTTGAGCTATTAACAAACTAAGGCTTAATATTCATATTTTAAGGCTCATTTGCGACAAATTGCTTTGAATTATGCCGTGACTGGTATCCAGGTAGGGAAACACACAGACCTACTGGAATGTTCCACCACACCCAGGCTCAGTTACTCCCTACAGAGTCTCCTGGCACGGACGGAGGCACAGAAAGAACTTTGGCAAATCAAGCCAGCACTGAAGTAGGTTTTTAAAAGCCTCTGGATCTGATACTGTAGTTTAATCATCTCCCCATGTTTGTATTCAGATTGTTCCTCGGGAGGAGAGGCAACACATCGTTGTTGATAGAGAACAGACATACACCCCCATCTTAACTCCAGGAGAAGTTAACACTGTTTCATATTTCTGATAAAAACACATCTGTGCAGAACAGCACGACTCCAGCTGTTTTAACATGCAGACCGGGCATCAGAGTTGAATGTTGGAATAAAAGCATGTTTGTAGAGAGATCTGGACTTAGGGTGGAATAGTGCAAAGACATTACAATACATATTTCACAGTACATTTTTTTATACGTAAAAATATATATTATACATACAATGGATGCTACATTATGAATAATTTCACCTTCATTAGATAAAACTGTTTTCGGATGTAGTCAGCTATTATTCATCAAAAACACGTTACATCTGACGCTGATACGAATGGAGTGCATTCTGAAATGAAACTAATTATTTAAACACATCACCGGGGATAAAAAAAGCTAAAATAGCTAAAATTATGTAAGTAAATGATTTATGGAAGGAGAAAAAAAAACAAGAACGGGAGGGGTGGAGGAGTTTATACAGTTATCAAACACTGGCTTTTGTTTAAAGAAGAAAACCAGCCTTTATCATCCATTTAGGCTTGTTTCTTATATCAAATTTATATTTGAATACTTTAACAATATCATATGTTTGCATGTCACACAATGACATACTGCCCATCCCTCAATGGACTGACCTCTGCATGACTTTCCACAGCAGACACCTGGTACTTCTTCATCCTCTCAAAGACCGAGGGGTCTGCACAGCCTCCCTCGCTGCCGTACTTATGCGGGTAATCTAGGAGGACAGAAAGATACAGATATAAGTCAAGCATGAAGACAAGAGCTTTGAACTGAATTTGTTTCAAGGATATAAAGCCCACTGTTGTAGGAGCTACAGTCCTGAGCAGATTAAGGCTTTCTGAAGTGTTAATGAAAGGGCAAGGTTACACCTGAAGCTGCAATGTTTCAGAAACATTCACATTTATGGATTTATCTGAAACTCTGAGACTTACAGAAGCAAGTGTGTGAACCCTTTGCTTATCAATTCACACGTTCAAACATCATCGATTGAATACGACGCTCTGAAGCAGCCGCTCATGAGTTCACCACGCCCAAAGCCCAGTCTAAGTTAAGCTGCGTCGTCCAGAGTGTTGGAGCGCCATCCAGTACCTTTGGGATGAGCCGGAGTTGCATTTTTGAGCCAGAAAAAATCCATCTTGACCTCACTTATACTCACATGGCGAATACAATTAAATCCTCATGCCAACGCTGAAATCTTTGTCGTGTGGAGGCTGTATGTCATAATAAAGTATGTAATAAATGGGGATAAAAACCCCTGATTCCAGAAGAAATGCTGCATCTCAGATTGAAAGTTCTGCATTTGGATTTCTTTGAGCCATGAGCGAGGAATATTTAAACCAAACGTAAGAAGGGATGTTTCAGAGTGTGTACGGCAAAGTGAGGGTTAAGTGAGTGTGTATGCACCTGTGTAAGAGTGTGTAGAAGCTGCATTGTGCACTGGACAGTCTGCTTCCCTGCTGTGAGGCTAAGCTGCAGTATGGTGGAGATGCAGCTGATGGAGAACTAATGAGGTCTCCGGGAATTGCAGCAAACTAGCCTGTCTCTCGCTCTCTTTCTCGGTCCCCTTTGATCTGTCTCTTTCTCTCGCTCTCTCCTTCTCCTCTGTCTGAGGGTCAAAGCCCTGTAGCTCAGCTTGTGGTCCAAGCACCAATAGTGAACCAGGCCTCAACACCAAAACAGCACAAAGCTCAGCAGCTCCACATCTTACCCTTAACATTCCCACTGACAATACAACACGACCGACAGACAGACAGACAGACAGACAGACAGACAGACAGAGACAGAAACTGTGCCCACTGGTTTGGTGTGAAATGTACCAGGATATAGATTTCCTTTGGATTTATGCACAGCTATTTTATTTATTATCCAAATGCACCACTGAGCAGACAAACATCTTTATATTCGGTACTGAGCAGAGCTAAACAATTTATTGGTTTCATATCAAAACTGCAAAGTAAAAGAAGGCAATGCTCAAATCGCAGTGGCTGCTACATTAATGATATCATACACTTTCCAGTTTAACAGCAAGAACAAACTCTAATACTGCTTGTGAATGGTCAGTTCAGCATTTAGTACTTAATTCAGGAAAATATACCTTCTGGTGTAAGAAAGAAACTGATGGAAACTAAATGACAAGAAAATAATCAAAATCAAAAATCCAATTAAAATAAAACCGCAGTTAGATATTTTACTCAAATCGTTCCGCCCTAATACTGAGGATGGTAAAACATTGTCTCTGCCCTGATTAACTAAATTGAAAGAATTTATTCAAATATAAAAGTTTGCAATGAAGAGGATCATTCCCCACACACAGGCACAGACACAAACAGCTATTTTTGGGGACATTTTGCAGGGGACAAAGAAGGACAAAAGCTGAAAAACAAGGTGACAGAAGGTGGAGGTGTGCAGGAGTGCTCTCTAATTACCCTAGACAAGGCAGGGAGAGGGATTTGTGGTCCTGGGACACACCAGTGAAGCGGGACAGAGTAGGATCTGTGTAATGAGCTGTCCGTATAAACAGTGAGTGTCTTTCCAACTGTGACTTACCATCTACGACAGCAACTACACAACAAGACAAAGCAGAGACACAACAGAGATATAGTACAGACTCCTGGGTGCAGAACTCCCTACGTGTGTCCTCCAATCTCCACCGTCATCACAGCAGGTGGGTCACTGAGGCCAAAGGGGTAAAAGCAGCTCTAAATGAACTCACGACACAGGTGGGCAGTAAAACTAAAAACAACACGTCACAATTTATTTCCTCTTTACCGGTCAGTCAGGGAGTGAACGGTCCGGATCTCCTCCTGTATTAACGAGTAATGGCACTGTAAACGACTCCTTATTGCTTTTATTACTTTGAATGTAATTTAACAAACATAAGAGAGAGAAGACAGGGAAGAGGGGAGGGGAGGGGCTGGAAAGAAAGAAAAAAAAGATAGAGAGAGGAGTAAGGAGAGGAAAAAAAAGCAATACAGACAGAAAAATGAAGGAGGATAGAGTTGAGAGAGAGAGAGAGAGAGAGAGAGAGAGAGAGAGAGAGAGAGAGAGAATAGGGGACAGAGAGGTGAAACAGTGGAAAAAAGGGAGAGGTGGAAAAGAGGAGGATGCTCCACTGTTGTCCTCAGTCTTCCTGCTGTGGAAGCAGAGACTGAACACTGTTCACATAAAAATCTGACACGTTTTCAGTCTCTCTCATGCTGGGTGTCGTGCTATTTTTCCTCACTCTCTCTCACACTCTCACACACAAACACACACACACCACATGATTTTCTCCAAAGCATTTTCATACTCTTCTTTTAAACCCACTGCTGTTTGTTTTGGTAAATGCTTAGTATCAAAAGAAGATCACGATGAAAAAGAGAGAAACTGATGCTTGTTGACAGAAAATGATGAATGAGGTCTACAGAAGAAGTGCTGTGTTTGGCCACAAGGAGGCAGTAAGAGCAGAAGTACAGGGACCTGAATTTATAGGGCTGATTTTTTGGAGACAAGATTAATCATGGACTGAACTACAGTGCAGCAAGAGTTTGGATATGAAATTACTCTTCTTTGAATGAACAGCAGAAGGTTGGTATCTGCTGTGAAAGTGACTATTTGTCATTGTGAAACGCAACGCTTCTCTGTGTTTACCCGACACACGCACTATGCAGGAAAGGGCAGCCACATCCAGGATGTGGGGAACAGTGTTGGGGACGGTAACATCCTCAAGGATCCTGCAGGCAACGTACAGGTCATATCCTTCCGATTTTGGGACCTAGTTCCTAATCACTAGGCCAACGCCGCCCCATGATGTGTGATATTTACACCCACACGTGCTGCTGTTCGATGAGTCTACTGACTATTGGTCATTATGAGACACGGCACAGCACATAGTGAACCACAACGAAATTACACCTCTGCATTTTACCCACAAACACACAAACGTGCAGCAGGGGGCAGCTATTGAAAGCGCCCGGGGAGCAGTGACGGGGATGGTACCTTGCTCAGAGGTACCTCAGTTTGAACCTAAGATCTTCCGATCCAGGGGCCAATTCCCTAACCACTAGGCTGCCGCTGAAACACAGTGGAAAAAACACAGCAGTGAAAGAGCATCCAAGCTCATCCCAGGAAGGAAAAGGACATTTACTGAATTTGTGGGAACATCAGGAACTAGTCCGTCAGTGCAGGGGTGGTGGTGGTCCAGTCGTAGAGTCCACAGTATGGACTCAACACAATGCTCCACATTTATTTTGACTCCGACATGAATTCTGTACTGGCGAATATCTGTAATAAATGTCCCATATATTTTATATAAACACACACATATACAATATGTTCCAAATGCATTATAACATATATAATATATATATAAAATCATAATAGGCCCCATATAAATGATCTATGCATATATACCCAACAATACATATATCATACATAGGTGTTTACACTCATATGAAAACATGTATTATGACTTAAATCGTCTACATGTTATACTATGCCACATATTTATTATAAATATGTAAATATGAAATAACGAGTGTATAAATACTTTCCTGACATTTGATCATTAAATCAGCTGTGCTTTTAAGGACATGGACCAAAAGGGTTGGTCTGGAATTCAGGCTGGCATTACACTCAGCAAAAAAAGAGAAATGGCTTTACTCTTCTGTTCTGAAAACTGAAACATTGAGCTTTTGTGGAAAAAAGAACATTTAAGAACTCTGAGAGCATTTTGGAGGTGATATTGGTCAGTCCTCTTTTTCCTGTTGTTTTCTTAAAAGGTATAAAACACATCTTGTAACATTGCCAAACACACACACAATCTTATCTCCACCATCCTCTGCCTCACATGTGTTTGCTAATCACGTCCAAACAGAGCTGACGGTGTTACCCAATGTCTGCCTTCTTTCTCTGATCTGACCACACCCACCTAGTGATCAGCACTGAACACACACACACACACACACACACACACACACACACCTACTTCATAAAAGGAGGAAGAAAACTGGGCAACCATGTAGAAAACCTTCAGCACTGCAACAGTCTTAATCCACCCATGATTGCTTCATAGTTTGCTTCCAGAGAGTCAGACGCCCTTGTTTTTCTGTTTCTCATTTCCAGTTCAGTTCCTCTACCGGAGCGGGTTCAGAAAAACTGTTTTTTGTTGCTTAAGCCACACAGAGATCTACTATTTGTAAGTCGTCCAACTTCAGACATGAAGCAGTGAAGAAACAGGTGCAGGTGATTCGTTTACTGCTGATGCTGGATGGTTTATACCCTTTTATCTAGAACCTCTTGAATATTTACTCCCATTTCTTTCAATTAATCTACTCAATACACCAAAGTTAAGAAAGTTTAACAGACATCTAAACAGTAATATAAAGACATGAGTGGTTGCTCAAGACTTGTGCACAGTAATGGGTTAATGTGTTCGAATCTGAAAACAGCCAGTTTCACTTCACGGTGAAGTGAATTTCACTGTAATTTTCAAGTGGAAAATTAACTTTGGTGCATAAAAGCAAAAAAATATCAGCTGGTGGAGGAAAAAAAAAAATTATAGGCTTTTGGCGTGCAATTAAAACTGTGTTTGTCAGCAGTTTGATAAAAGTTCTTCCACCATTCATAACCGTGCCTGTGTTATAAACCCAAAGAACAATGACCTAAAAATCAGCCCGGTGTTAGTCAACGGCATACAAACACAGTGCATTCACAAAGGCTGCTCAGTTTAAAGAGAAAAATACAATTTTCACAGGAAGTGCTGTGTTCTTGTTTAGTGACCACACCCTCTGAGTGGGAGGGAGGGAGAGAGAGAGAGCGATTGAGCGTGATAAAGAGGGGGAGGGGGAGAGAGAGAGAGCGAGAGAGTGAGAGAGAAGCTCGTCCTGTCATTTCCAAAGTTTTAACAGCATTAAAGCAATTCTCTCACTTCATTTCATGCTCATAATCTAAACTGGCTCTCTATTTGATTATAATGGCAATAATATGCACCATGATTCCAACAATAATTGCAGTTCCCTGCTTCAAATGCAAAACTAAAAATGGCTCTGGATGCTAAGCTTTTGGCTTTTTCAGTTCCACTGCACTCCGTAAGAAATGAACAGGATTTAGGAAACAAGAAATCCTCTCTCCTATGACCTTGCATGACCAGCGACTGGATAAGATGTGATGTCTCTCTCTCTTCATGTGCCTGAGAGGACAAACGCAGGTTTGGGTCCTGCTGATGCATCTTCCACTTTGTGGTTTCATTTTGTGGTTACACTTAACTGATTGTGTTTCATGAAGAATAAACACATAACCATCTTAAGAAGTCTTGCCAAGTCGTGAACAGGGGAACAGAAAAAGGACACTGAAAGGATGGTGCCGTCCTGCGCAAATAGTTTCAAGCAATTTGTCTAAACAGTGAGTCGTTTTCTGTCACAAACACACTTTAGAATAAACACAGAAGCAGAAAGAGGATTCAGAGGATCCATTAGTTAGGACCCAGGTTTGTTTGCAGATCTGTTGCTCGAGTCATGTGACTCCAGAAGCAGAACCCGATTTAATATAATGAACGTCTGATTGAGCCAAAGCAGGTATGTGATGGAAATGACAAGTAATACTGGGCTTTCATGAGTAGAGGTCTGGGAATAATTAAAGAAACACAGACACAAAAGTATCTGTTTACAGTATTAATGAGATGTGTTTATTCTAATATTAGTGCGTTTTTCGGAAAAACACTAAAACAGATTTGAACATTTTCAAGTACTTTTTCATTAAGTACCATTATATTTGCTCTCTTCACAAACACTTACGGTAATGCAATTCATTTCAAATACATATTGCTTTATTACCATCATTTACCAAACTGGTTCAGGTGCAGCTAACCCTCCATGTTTATTTCTACAATCATAAAATTGATCGGACTTGCTCACTACTGATCGCAGTGCTTAGAAATCCTTCCAGAGAGCGTGAATGAAAAGATGCAATGTTTACAAATGGAAATTTGACACTAAAGAGCAGAACACACTCTCACATGCACACGCACTCACCGATGTCGTTCTCGTGGTAGATGACGGAGTGGTAGGGCACCTTCTGATCTTTGAGGTATCGTTCAGCTGGCTCCACATAATACATGCCCTGATGACTCTGAATGAAGCCTTCAAACTTTCCATCCACGATGGAGCCGTGGGTCAGGCTGCCTTTCTCTCCTGTGGAAAACACACAGGTTAGGAGACGAGTGATGGCCGATAGCAGAATGAACCGAAAGCGGCG
Source organism: Hepsetus odoe (assembly GCA_017165825.1). Taxonomy (NCBI): domain Eukaryota; kingdom Metazoa; phylum Chordata; class Actinopteri; order Characiformes; family Hepsetidae; genus Hepsetus; species Hepsetus odoe. The sequence continues at coordinate 15,925,807 of CM029391.1, forward strand.
ACGTGTCAAACAAAAGGATCTTTCTAACTCTCGTTCTGTGATCTTTTTCAGACTCAGGGTCGTAAACATTTCAGATGGGTAAGATACAGTAGACAGGGAGGTTTCTACTGAGCTTTCCCTGGAAAGGAATACAGAACATAGGACTATAAGACTTCAGGGCTGCTCTCTGCTGGGTGACAATCCAAAGGGAAAAGAAAACACTGTCAAAAAAGGGTCTCTGATGAGCCTGGAAGTTGCCTCTCAGACGTCTGGAGGTTTAATGCCTCTAAAAGGTGCAGGTATTACTGAAATGGGTATGAACAGGCACATTGATGTTTTGAGGTCTGAAGGCCAGCAGCAGTGAATAAAACTGCTGTTTGTTTTGCAGCGGATTTGTCGAGTTTTAACACGAGGAATGGCTGAGAGGGGTGGACCTACACATTGTGTGAAGGCTGTTTTCTCATCAGTCAGGCAGGTTATTTAAGAGGATAATCTTGAACACTTTTGCTACAAATCACACCTCCTCATGCCGTCTCCTGGTGAAGAGATTTCAACTCCTTGTTCCCCATCACCACCACAAGCAAGAAAGCTTTTTTTCTTGCTTGTGGTGAAAGAGTTTTTTGCAATGAACCGATTCACAATTATGCAGATTTGTAAAGAGAAACGTAGAGCATATATTTAAAGCAAATCAAAAATTAAGTGATTCCACAGCAGAAAATCGAAAAGATAAAACCCTCACAGCTGCAGGAATGAGCCGAATACTGTATTTCGATTCAACTGACTTGCTGCACACCGTCAGTGGATTAAGGTTTGTTCAGTCGGTTGCCTTTATTGCCTGTTGCAGGTCTTAAAGAGAATAGAAAAAAAGGCCTCCATTTGGTCCCAGCTTGCAGAGGAGGAAGAGATTTGGAGGAATGCTGGAGAAACCAGATCCCTCCACTTCCACTCTGACTCTCATTTTCCACTCTCTTGAAAGGAGATCAACAGGAAGCTGTGTGTGCAGGTGGGCTCTGCCAGTGTGCCAAGAGACTTTAGCCAAACACTGTTCAACAACTCCCTGTAACTCCCAATAGTGCCTTACTGCTTTAATAAAACAGCAAACATCCCAAAAGATGATAATATATGAAAAAGTTGAATTGTTATTGTCGGTAATTAGTCCAACAAACTATTACTCTGCCGTAAATGTAGTTCATTTAGAGTATATTACTGTTGCCAAGCAGCCATGGACGACTAAAGGATGGGGGAAATTCTGATGCCATCATTATCAATAATTAAGTTGCTTTATAATTTCCATTAGTGCCTCTATGATATTTCTAATGTTCTGTTAGTTGAAAGTGAATAATGTGGTTCATCTCTTTTCCTAATGTTGAAGACAAAATTAACTTAATGTCAGATAATTACAGATATAAGAGCAGTAAGTTCTCTATTTTCTAATATTGCACTTTCACAGGGAATCAGAGAAGATATAATATTAATGGAGGTGCTGTTAAGCCTGGAAGCTAAAATCTTTAGGCCTGTTAAATAAGATAACCAGCCCTCAGTATAAATAAAACCTCTTACTGTCAGTTCACTCAAAGGTGGTATAACTGATATCATATGCTGTTTTTTGCTGTCGATGTTAAAAGGTGTGTCCATCAACCATTGGCTCTGTAAGCAGCTCAGCTATCCGTCTTTTAGAAATGGTATCCGTTTTATAATCTATGCTGGGTGAGCCAGAGATATCACAGCAGCTTGTGGCTTCCACTGTAGTTATGTAACACATAATAAATGCTCGGAGCTTTAGGGAGAACTGCTGCAGAGCTTCAGCTTGTTCAAGTGGACTGAACTTCTGCTGCATGTCTGAGTTAAACAGACCAAAATTTATACAATCTCAACACACTCCATGAGCTATTGAACCAGAGCCCAAAGCTGATCAGTTTACCAAACACAGGTTCTTTAGTAAAAAGAACGCTTTCTCTTCTGAAAGAACCCTGAAGCTCCTCAGAAGATGTGCTATTCAAAAAGAAAAATTTGGCAATTTTAAGGGTGGATTTAATAGAACTGTTCCTACAGTTTGCACTTGCTATTTTAGTAACAGTTAGCAGCTGGAACATGTGCTGATAAGTGCTTCGGCCATCCTCAGGCCCTCTTAATAATCCTACACCAGGGTGGTACTCTGGAATCTACTTAACCTTTAAAAACAGGTTTGTAAAGTGGAGCGAGGTACATTTGTGCCATTCTCGCTGAGAAAATGAAGTTTCAGTTCAAAAGACAACATCTGCTGTTTTTCATAAAGGAGAGAGCGAGAGAGAGCGAGAATTAATAAAAAAGTTCAATTGAATTATTGCAGGTAATAGTAAGGGAAGTGCAGAAGAGAGGTGGAGAAGAGAGTGCAGGCAGGTTGGAATGAGTAGAGACCAGCAAGAGTGAAAGGAAAGGTTTCCAGGACGGTAGAGAGACCAGCTATGTTATAAAGTTCGGAGACGACGATGAAAAGACAGGAGAAGGATGTTGAGAACGAAGCTGCCAGGCAAGAGGAAAAGAGGAAGACCAAAGAGGAGGTTTATGGAAGTGGTGAGAGAGGACGATTGAAGTGAAATAGGAAGATGCAGACATGGAGAAATGTGTGGGTTTGTCTTCAAAAATACATTCAGCATAATTCATTCTCACATGAACGTTCTCCAAGTTCTGTTTAAAAGCTTAGTGATATATGCAAATGTTCGCTGTTCTGATTGGCTGCCCTGGGTTGTGAAACACTTTAGGACTTCTCTGCGAACAATGTGTCAGGCTGAATAAGGTGATTAATCAAAATGTGTAAATGTGAGAAATTAGGCTGTTCCATATATTGATATAATGGACGGAGGAGTGAATGCCTAATTAAAAAACAATAGTTTTTCATACTTTAATTCCAGAAAAGTGATAATATGGGCACTTTATTAAACTGAAAGGCATCCCATTATGTACCAGTCTAACACACTTACTCTGTCACACAAACACACCCTCTTCACTTCTCTGATGATTAACTGTAGTGTAAATCCCCATAGCCAACATCACCATAGTGATTTTTTCCACAGCTGTTACAGAGTCAGTACAGGCAGGAAATCTGCACCCCACCCAGACTACACATCCAAGCCAATATCATCATCTGTCTGACTCCTCATGAAGGTGCATCCTCATTAAAGGCACGAGAAAAGACAAAAAGGTTCATTTCCGGTGATTGCTGGTGAGATTTTGAGTTCTTAGTGCCTTACATCAGTAAACAGCAGGCGAGATGAAGGGATCAGCAACTTGAAGATGAAAAACTAAAAAAAAAAAGAGGTCTTGATCTTATATTTTGCTGGTGCTAAAAGAACATTAATACTAACAACACTGCTGGTCTTAAACAAGTTTAGAGTATGATGAAATCTCTCGCAATTTAAGTAATAGTGCCTCACTGTTCAAACAGCTCTGTTTACCTGTGTTCAATCTTCTGGGACAGAGGCCTTCAGTGTTGATAGGCTTTTAATTGTGACCTGTAAGTGATCAGACCTGTGGGTGGGACAACGGCCTCTGCAGACAATGAATAATAATAATGCTGAGTAACAGATCCAATTATTGGTCAGGCTTACGGTCAACCCCTAAAGACCAGTCATGATGGTCCACCATGAAGTACCACAGTGTGAAGGAACCATTTTCCTTCTCAATGAAGATCTCACTCACTCACTCACACACACACACACACACACACACACACACACACACACACACACACACACACACACACACACACACACAAAGACAGAGGAGGTAAAACACAGACTTTCACAGCTTGTACCTGGTTGTGTAACAGGAAAGGGAAGCCATATGAATGTGTGTAAACACACACACACACACACACACACACCTGCTGCAACTGAATAAAGTGTTTGGATATCTCATCAAAAACAAAGAATCCCCTACAACAATCCCACTGCATCTCTCTCTCTCTCACTCACTCACTCACTCATTCTCTCACTCTCTCTCCCACGCAACAGATCAATTCACAAACAAATAAATAAAAAAATAAAAAAATTAAATAAAATGAGTAGAAGATGTGTTTCCGTGGTAACTACTGAAGAGAGAGACTTCGTTTTGCATGTGCTTTCTCACCGAAAAGCTCTCCGGTGTAAATGTGCGAGGTGTCGTACGGCTCCTCTACTCCAGACACTTCCACCTTCAGATCAGGAGCGAACAGAGTGGTGTCCCTCTTCATACGCAAGTTAAAATGCCTGAGAGAGAGAGAGAGAATGGTTACTAATGTAGAATCGTTAAAAGCGTTTAATTGGTCCATGTTCCACATTTTGCAAGAATTGCATTTCATTTTTCTGAAGTTTACTCAAAGCATCTGAGCTGTTTCACCGAACCTGTCGGTTCATTTGGCCACTTTTCAACCTCCAGAATTAAAATTAAACAACTGTTTTTGTTTCTTTGACACTGTCACAGGTGGGGTGTTTTGGGTACGCTAGAGGGCGCTCTGTTCTGACTGAGCACACCTGAGCTTAAGAAGGCACAGGTGTGCCTCATTGGGGCTGACTATTTAAGCCCCAATGAGTCAGAACAGAGCGCGGCTCATTAGTTAGGTCAAGCCTACGTGTAATGGTGGTTCTGTCTTTGTAACTTGGTAGCTTGAGTATAGGCTGCAGTTCCCTGGCACTTGGGTTTAAATTAGAACTGCAGTCCTTGTTTCTTGTTTTTTGTCACTGTGAACAATAAACCTCTGTTCCGAACTCCTGGCTCCGCACTGGCGTCCTTCCGGTACCCCGCCGCCGTCACAGACATTAACGCTTTAGATGCAAGTGTCTGTTTGCGATGCATTATTCGATTCCAAAAATAAAATTCAACAACCCGATGTTTTCTTTCAAAAACCCTCTTCAGTTCAACACTACCTCACTCCAATTCCTACAAACCGAATGTGTTGCACCACTGCCCCACTTTAAACAGCGACTATGATGCAAAGGAAAATAACACGTTCATTAGTGTAAGTAAATTAATTGAATCTCTATTTTTATATGAAGCACATGAACTCAAAACACTCAATAACATTTAGCTTATACTGTGATTGGTCACTTTTTTCATTCATTAGAGGCTCATTTGCATATTGCAGCTCATCAGTATAGCCCAGACCAATGACTGTTAACACACTATATACGGAGGAGCTCCGGTATCTAACTGCTCTCTTCACTGGAGTATAGAACACCAATATATTGGTGTTGTTCTGTGTATATTTCCACAGAACAACACCTCTGAGATCATTTCGTCCCATAACACTTGGCAGTGGTAGTAAAGCACTCATAATGAAAACTACTGCACATTTTTCCACACTGAGCTGATGAGTAGTGCTGTTGCAGGTGGAGAATGATGCAGATAACACTTATGAACCGCAGTGAAGGAGCACCAGCGCGGTCATTATCGAGCATCCTTATCAATCGAATGATTATTTTCAAGATTAACCCACACAAACTGAACAACAGATCCACCAAAGCTTTCTCAAGACACGAAGAACAAAAAAATTAAGTGGGGAGCCTTTGAAAAGGCTTCATTGTAAAGCAGGCAAACACACATTTGTAGAAAAAAAACCCACACTAACTGTTTCCAAAAATGCATATTAATGAGCAGGTCCATCTGCTTCTCTACTCTAGGAGAGCAGTAGGAGAATTTAATGTGCGTTATTATCATCCAAACTGACAGCTAATCACTGCCGATTCACTGGGAAGGTAATTATCAGAGGGAGAGTTTTTTGGGACAGCCCTAAAGAAAACACACTAATTGCAGGAAGTGTGTTTTGCAAAATATGATCTGTTATACAGCCCTCAAGATCAATCCCATTTCCCAGCATTACCCTGGAAGCATTATAAGACTGCGTTTCCCATCATGCACTTACTCATCAGCTGGCAGAGGAATAGAAGACTCACAGCAGCATCACTCAAACCCAATCCCTCTACGAGGCCATGGACAAGGACACTGTCACATAAATCTTAACTGATTTAAATAAATTTCACCCTCTGCATAAATGATCGGGCCATTTTCATGATAATACGTTTTTAAGTTCTCCTACTGATCTCTTTTCCACTGTCTGCAGAGCACATCAATTTCCTCTGGTTCCTCTGGTACCACCATAGGGTTCCTGAGCAAGAGCCTCATCCCTAAATTGCTCCACGGGGATTGTCCCTGTAGTTAGGAAATGGATGTTGCTCTGGATAAGCACATCTGCTAAATCCCACAAATGTAAATGTATGGCTAAAAAGATGTCTAGTATAAGATGTTCTCTCACTCACTCGCTCATTTTCATAGCCGCTTGTCCTATATAAGAACAGTAAATAGATATACGCGCTGATAGCGGGTCCAGCCTGTGCTTTAATAAGGTCCATTAGGGTTTGTAGTTAAGCCCTGATTAAGAGTTTTAAGATGATAGAGCTTGTTCAGTTTGTCAGTGTACCAATGTGTAATCCATCAGCGAAGACACGTCTCAAGATGCCGCTTCTTTATTTTAACCCTGCGGTTACGAAGTCAACAGCAGAAGTTGTCCCTAAAATGTTCTAAAGCTATCAGTGAAGGTGGTTCACAGTGTGAACACTATGAACTACAAAATCAAACAAAACCTCACAGCCACAGCCGTTTCACAAAACACCAGTTCTGATATTCGCAAAACTGATTCTAGATCAGTGCTCCAGGCCTCACTCCAGTCTTATCATCTCACAGTGAATCCTACTGAGTCCTAAACATCATCCACAAGTGAGCTCCACCTTAAGACTTCGGTGCAGTTTAAGAAGATTGAGACAAGTTTCGAGGGGAAACATTTGATGTCAGTTCATTTCTAGTGTTCTCCAAACATCATCTGGAAAATGAAGCGAATTCAATTTCCCTTAAGTGTTTTTATATCTTTTTACTGAAGTGTTTTTAAAGGCTTCTTAGTCACCCCTGTTCAGACCATTTCGTCCCGGGTGATGAAATTGTGCACAGAGTGGAAGATTTCACCATCAGTTACAATAATAATCTATTAATGAAATAAATTACCAGCAGAGTCTGAAATTGTGAAAATACATTACAGAAAACAAACAATGATACGTTTCCCCTCAGGAACAATTTTTTTTTTCAAACAAAATGTAATTTATTCTTTTTTTGGACGATAAGAAGCCAGTTGGGAAAGAAAAATTAGCAGCTTATGATGAGCTGAGCAGCGTCTCGGCGTGTTGTGAATGAGTCTGCAAATGAACGTACAGAGGATTAATGAGGAGCACAAGCGTTCAGAGCAGAGAATCAGCAGTTTGTTTTGTGGAGAGACACACACACACACACACACACACACACACACACACAGCTGCACTAATACATCCAGGCTTCACATGCAGTTGTATCACTGCAAAATGTGAAACATCCCAGGGGCAGCGTGTCCCACCCTAATGTGGCACAGCTGAGCCCCCTGCTGAGAGAGTGTGACTCTCGAACACACACCTGGGGTCCAGCGGGGCAAACAACGCAAAAATATCCTATAAATAAAATCATAAAATAAATAAATAAAATAAATAAAACAATAAAATCCTACTTGACTTGACTTGAAAAGAGGGTAAAATCTTTTCCTGCCATGAATTCAATACAAAATAATTTTCATACGTTCAGTTCTATTATATATATATATATATATATATATATATATACACACACACAAATATATATTTATATGGAGAGAGGGGTAGATAGCCAGATAAATAGACAGACAGACAGACAGACAGACAGATAAAGTGACTATAAGTGGTAACCAACCTCTGGATCAGGACACAGAAGTCGTGTTTAAAAAAGCAGATTAAATATTGAGAAGTCAAATTAAGAAAAATGGAAAACTGTGTTTTATTAAAGCTACAGGAAGGGGTTTCTCACTCAAAACACACGGATCCGGATTCCTGTATTTGTAAGGACATTTATAAGGACGTTCTTTAGACCCCCACCTAGTTGTCGAAAGCCTCTTTCTTCTCCCTACCTTTTAACAAAAAAAAAGTGGTGAGAACAACATGTGTCCTTTACTTTTCCTTTCACTACGAGGACATTCGGTTCTCGAAAAAGGATAAATACAAGGCCACACACAGATGGCATGAAGGGATAAAGGAGGAGGGGAAGAGAGGACAAGCAGAAAGAGAGATGGACGCTGAGTCCCACAGGGCAGGTGGACAGGTGGAAGGAGCCAGATTCACCCTGACTAATTAAACCACACACACACACACACACACACACACACACACACACACACACGTCAACCCATTTAACAAGCAGATCAGCATAACGTCAAAACAACAAGAACTGTGAAAGTCAACAGAACACCTAAACCCTCGGACATTTCTGACTCTAGTAAGGAGGCTGAAGAACACCAGTCGGTCAAATAACACAGAAATAATAAAATAAGAAAAGGGCAATCATGATTTATTTTCACTTTTTTTTTCCTGAAAGCGGACCAACAGAAAGTGAAATATTGATTCTTTAAAAGGTGGCTAACTGTGCTGCAGTAAACGGAGGCTCTTTTTGCATCATTAGCGCTGAAACATGCAGTTATCCCGTGTTCATGACGTACAGATGAAAAAAAACACTGGAAAGCAAGGTTTCTGATTTAAAACCCCTAAACAACTGATAGTCACTGGGTGAGTCCGGGTCAAGTAAACGGATTATATTTAAGGGAGGGCCATCAAATGATTAAAATTATTAACGGAGATTATTTGCACCGCTTTATACCGTTAGTTTTGATCTCTTCCGTTTGTCTTTTGAAACGAGGGCTTCGGTTGTAGCGACGACACGGGGTGGATCGAAAAGTTCAAACAAGGTAAATGCAGAGAAGTGAGAAATGTGTTGGAAAAGAATTTTAATAATTATTTTTAACTTATTTTTACCAAGTTGAGCTGTGTTGAAGTCGAGCAGCTGAAGCTCGGACATGAAATGCACCAGCACGTGTCCACCTTAAGAGCTGGACGAGCAGATTTAGACAAGTTTTGGGGGGAAAGATGGGATGACTCCAGACATCATCTGAGGATAATTATGCGAATAAATTGTTTTATTTGATTTTTAAAAAATTCTTATTTATTAATATTTCTGCTTACATCTTTTTAAAGGCTTCCTAATTTTCCTGTGTCCAATCCATCATGTCCTGGGTGATGAAATGGTGTGAAGATGGTGAAATCTTCCACTCTCACCATTTTTCACACCATCAATTAGAATAACAATCTATTAATTGAATAAATTACCAGCAGAGTCTGAAATATGGAAAATGGATTCAAGAAACAAACAAACAATGACGTTTCCTTCAGAAATAATTTTTTTTAACAAAATGTAATTTATTATTTTTTTCGGACGATAAGAAGCCAGATGGCAAAGAAAAATGTGCAGCTTTTGATGAGCCGAGCAGCTGAACATAATGCTTGTGTTTTGTAGTATCACACTGAGTGATTGGGGAGACGGAGGGAGGGAATGTCTCTTGGTTATGGATGACTGTGTCAACACTGGGGACAGAGTGATCTCTAAAGAGATCTTTGATGGTTGAGCATACGAACTAAAATGGGCAGAATTAATTTCTCTCTCACTCGTTTTCTGAGCCGCTTGTGCTGATTGGGGTCGCAAGGGGTGCTGGAGCCTATCCCAGCTCTCATAGGATGAAAGGTGGGGACACGTTCTGGACAGATGTCAAGTCTACTGCAGGGCACACACACACACAGGCAATTTAGCATCTCCAGTCCACCTGACCCACAGGAGCTCCCAGAGGAAACTCACACAGACACGTGGAGAACATGTCCACTCCACGCAAGCAGGAACCAGAACGCCCTGTCTGGCAATCAAACCCTGGAGCTTCTCGCTGTGAGACGACAGCGCTACTCACTGCACGGCCGTGCGACCCTAATTATTTTATAATAACTGAATGAACATTAACATAAAAAAAAAAAACCAGAGCAGTTCTAAAGAAAACTCTGAATGATGTAAACATGCAGCAACTGTACAGAATCAAAATGTCCGGCAGAAATGACTCACGGACATTAAACTCATTATGTGATAAAGCACCAAAACAACAGCTCACATTTTCCACATTCTGAGTACGAGCCTTTCTAAACAGATCTTCCCTCCGACAGCGGAGATATGAGTCCATTTTGAGCTAAAATAAGCTATTAATGTGGATTCCAGTAAAACTGGGCAGGTTCACCGGAAAGAGTTTAGATGATTTACAAGTTGATCAAACAGATTCTTTCAGTTGAAGAACCACACCCTCTTTCACACATACACACAGGCTTTTATGCAATGTCAGAATGCAAGATCATAAATCCCAATCATTTTACATGTTGCCCAAAGAAACTAAAACTTTATTTATTATTAACAGACTAAAGAAATGCTCCAAAATGATAGACCGATAAAAGGTTTGTACATTAAGAAATTGGGGTTACCCTCATGTTAAAATGTCAGAACGTAAATTTCACCCCAGTCCACACAGTTCCACATCTGGAAACTAAGCTGCACAAACAGTCTGCTTGAATTCCCCGTATTTTGTGATGCCAAAAAACATCTGTTTGCGACAAAAAGACTAGCCAATCAGAAGAGAGATCATTTGCATCTCCAAGGCATATTAAGGGATAAAGAGATCGGAAAATGTTTGCGGAAAAAATCCCAGCGCCTTTCTGTCTCACAAAACCACACGTGGCTTCTTCTCATGGCTCACGCGAACAAGTGAACATGTGCTTTTAACACACGCCCACTTTTCAACACACGAACACACACGTCTTTCTGCCCAGTGATTGATGACTTCATGGTCGTCCGCAGCTCCCAGTGGAAGCCCCTTAATTAAGCCTGTTAGCCCACGACTCACATCCTCATTAGCGTCCTCCATCCTTCTCAAACCCTACAGAGAACAGTCAATTAGCATCAGGCAGACACACGAGAGAGAGAGAGAGAGAGAGAGAGACAGAGAGAGAGACAGAGAGAGAGACAGAGAGAGAGAGACAGAGAGAGAGAGAGAGACCTTTACCAAAACCCACCACTAGGGCTGAAGCAGTGCTTTGTTTTAATGATTATATTGTACATAAAAGCCAGTATTAAACTGCATCGTGTATAAAACTCTCTCACTCACTCATTTTCTGAGCCGCTTGTTCCACTTAGGGTTGTAGGTGCTGCTGGAGCCTATCACAGCTCTCACAGGCTCCAGCGTGGACACACCCTGGACAGGTTGCCAGTCCATCAAAGGGCAGTTACACAGACAAACACACTCACACACGCGCGCACGCACACATACACACTAGAGACGCCTGAAGTCCACTGTTCAGACATCCCAGATCCCGACCACAAGCTCTAAAAACAATACTTTTTAGTTTTTGTCTGAAGAAACGCAAACACATGCTGCGAAGAAAGCAAAAGAGAAAGACTTTCTAAAGGAAAACATGCAGACAGACAGGGAGGGGTCACACCCTTACCCAACACCCGCTCAGTCCAAAAGAAGAAAATATTTACATCCTGAGAAAAGAATCTGTACCTGCATACATAAATATCTACACTTACACAATATATATCACACACACACACACACAGTTAATGGCTTGTACCAGTTTCAGTCCCCAGTCCCAGATGTGCGTTTTGTGTGTGTGTGCGGGTGTGTGTCAGGTCCAACAGTGAGATGGACAACCACTGCTGCAGTTTTGTAAATGAAATTAGCCAGATTTCTACTGTTCATTTCTAAAAGCAGGCAGGTATTTTTAGCCCAGTGACGACAGAGAGACAGCTGGAGGTGTGTACTGTACGTGTAATACGCCAGAAACTGTTACTGGCAGAGTGAAAACCTGGCTCAGCAAGCACACACACACACACACACACACACACACACACACTGAGAGGTACAGACAGAGGATGCTGGATCCAAGAAGAAACAGGTTTGGGGATTATAGCAAGTGAACATTGAGGGTGTGTTCACACAGAGTGCATGTGTGTAATGGGCTTCCTGTTGTCCCAAAATTTCAATATTGGAGTATCTGTGAAAATATTGTGTGTGTGTTACCAGCATGGATGAAGCTCCCAGCACACTCCATTATGTGAGGAGTGCTAAAAGCCAACGCAGCCACTCTCATGCCCAGTGTTACACACCCGGGCTTTCAGTGGACTGAGTGGTGTCTCGCCTGGAGCAAAGGCAAAGGGACCCGCCTTCTGCCCCAAGGTGCCACAGTGTCTCTACTCTCTCTCTCACACACACACACAGAGACAGACAGACAGACACACCCCAACACTCCAAATCCAATTACCCAGCACTCAGTGCAGCCAACCCTCGCACAATGTGTCCGAATTAATGGCGTTCATCGTCTCCACTAAGAGACATTCAGATATAACGCTATTACAGCCAGAGAGTGGCATCACCATGGCAACAGCCAGAGATGGCAAAACGATCGACCTTAGGTTTAAGGTGGAGAGTGACTGTAATTTAATTGGGGGGACAGGAAGAGAGAAATAATGACGGGTTCACGCGTAAATCTCGGGCCACGTTTCTTCAGACGATTCTTTGGCAATCAATTGGGTTCATCAGAAGTAACACTGTGCCACGAACCACTGAGGCCGTTATTGTTCATTCTTTACATTAAAAAAAAATCTTATCATCACATAATTCGTCCAAGAAACCTTACACTGTACTGAGCTTTATAAAAATGACTGTAACCTTAAGATTGATGTAGTTTTAGTATTAGGCTGCAGGAGAATCTGGATGGTGGGTGGTGACTAGTAGACATTATTGTGTGTGTGTGTGTGTGTGTGTGTGTGTGTGAGAGACCATTTGTGAGAGAAGGGGTGAAAGAGAGAGGCAGATACAGGGATAGAGAGTACAGTGTGTGCTGAGAAAGGCAGGCTGTGTGAGTGAAAGCACAGGGGAAAAATGGCTGAGCTGATTGGGTGAACCAGCAGCTGAAGTAGGTCAGGGCACTGCAGGTGAGCTCTACAGAGAAATCAATCCAACCACTATACACGCTTCACTGCCTCACCTGGACCGAACCAGACATGGTCAGGGCCCAGTGACATCCATCTGCATCCCAAAGAGTCCAGACAGCTGGCTAGCAGGGCTCCACGATATTTATGAATATGAATCAGTATCTCAATACTGGCCTTATCAATAAAACAGTGACATATGCAGCACCAGTATGAGCCCAACCAACTTCACTGTAAGGGGTGAGCATCCAGACAAATCACTCCCCAAAATGTGACCTGGTGTTGGTCAAGATGAGAATGTTACTTAACAAAAGTTAATTATTTTGGTGAAAACAATGCAGGATCTTTAACCATGTCACATGGTTTTTTTTAATGCTGAGAGCACGAGAGAGAGAGAGAGAGAGAGAGAGAGAGAGAGGGGTGACAAAGGTGGAGTAATTTAAATACTCAACAGTTCAGTGTAACAGCGAGTGTGGAAGAGAGGTGAAGGAGTGCAGGCAGGTTGGAATTGGAGGAGAAGAGTGGCTGGAGTGATCTGTGACAGATGGGTACCAGCGGTGGAGACGGTGGCACCGACGAAAAGGCAGGAGGCGGAGCTGGAGGTGTCAGAGTTAAAGATGACTGAGATTTTCGTTGGGTGTGACGAGGATGGACAGGATTAGAGTTGAGTATATTAGAGGGACAGCTCGGGTTGGACGTTTTGGAGACAAAGGACACTGAGGACAGCAGCCACTCTAAAGTCTAATTCTGATAAACCTTTTTGAACTAGCGATGTGTAGCAATATGCCCTACTAATATCACTCATTTGTTTCAATCATGCAGCCACGCTGGCTGCTAATTAAGGTGGGCTTTCTTCCTGCCAAGCTGGGGCTCAGTCTGCAGCGCTGCAGCTCGATCATATATTAAGCTAGTTATGGGAGCAAGTCATGAATTCATGCCAACACTTGTTCTGCTTTTGTAAAGGGAACCTAGAACTTTTTAAAACACGCAATGAAAATGATAATATTTTTACTGCGCCTTATGATTCTGGGTCCGTACAGGAACACTGACGCTCGTAGTGCACACCCCTTGATGGATTAGAAAAAGATACCAAGTGTATTTGTAGGGTTTGGAGAAATGAATACATGCAAAAAGCTTGGTGACCATCCTTACAATAGAAATGCGGTCTTTTAAATATTATAAAACATCTTTCATGTTACGTTGATTACACACCACAAGCTAAATAATTCTGACATTCAGTATTTGGCCAAAGTCTAGTATTTCCACAGTTTTTCCAGGTGCTACAACTGAAGCTTTCTGAAAATGGCCTACAAAGGACTTTTACAAACGAAGGTAAAATCTTGAAATTTCAAGACTAAAACTATGAGCTAGGCCAAAGAAATTTAGGATTTTTCCCAGGATTTCCCCCAGGGGAAAGCAAATGCCACAAAAATGGTTCTGAGATGGTCGTGGGTGGATGATGGCAATTTTTCGTTGAGTTAAAACATCTGTAAGTCCTGATCATGCAATTTTTCTTCCTTCCAAGCTGTTGCACAGTCTGAAGCTTGATGGTATATCAAGCTAGTTTAGATTAGTGAGACTAAACTATATCATAAAAGGTTTCCTGTAGTTCAATTAATATGTTAACTATTACACACTGAGGAACACCATGTGCACTAGATCTGGAAAACAGACCAACATGGAAAGTGAGGTGCCCTTCCCTCCCAGCTGGATCTTCAGACCTGCTCTCCTCAGAGCAAATCAGCAGAGACAGGTTCACACAGACGGTGAGACAGACAGGAGAGTGTCTCGGCACTGAGAAAACCTGCTATTTGTATAAACACACACTCAAAGGTTGTGATTAACAGACAGGAAGAGACTTGGCGTCTGCATTCTGCAGAAGAGCCTGAAGCACAGAAGCAGAACTTCTTCATTCACTGATTTCAGTTTCTTTCAATGTTGTTGTCATGGTTATCATAATTATTTGCAGATTTTAATTACAGCTCATGCCAATAAATGCATCAAAGTTTTTCGGCTCTTTCTTTAGTGTGAGGGCAGCGTGGATTATTATAAAGGGCACAAATAGAAGAAAAGGACCCAAATTCCTCTGATTTTTATGAAATGAAAGAGTTTGTTGTATGTAAACGCTGGTAAAGTTCTGATCTCTCCACAGTCCCACACTAAAAACAGTAAACTACTCTGGAAAAGTGTCATTTTCTACACTTCTCCAAATAATTTCATTGGGTCATGAAGTAAAAGATCTAAAGACCAAACCGAATTTACTGCACTAAACATGTGACCTTTATCTGCGGTGGACTGGCGACCTGTCCAGGAATTTCCCCCCTCTCCGAGTTTCACCCTGTGAGAGCTGGGATAAACCCGCTACGGCCTTAATTAGGACAAGAGGCTAAGAAAATGAGTGCGTGAGACAGATGTGCCCTTTACACTAATTACACACTACTGCACACTCATTTGTTACACTGTGTTTAGATCAAACGTATTACTGCTCAGCCGAACTTGCTTTTTGGTCTTCTTGAAAATTCATTTTCACGTTTGCCTATTCATGTTTCTGTTTATATTGTAGATAAACGATATAAATGCTTATTGTTTATATACATCCATTTTCTTTCTGCTTCCTTTAACTATGCACGCTCATTCTGTTTCCTACATTAAAACGAATTTTATATAGTCCACAGAGAGTTGGAGGTTACCTTCCACTGCAGGTTTTACCTGAATAACTGAGCATCTTGAATCAGAGCAACTTTACCAGAATGCAGCTAATTTTAGATTAGAAGTGGGCTGGCATGTAACTTTCACACTTTGCGAAGCGCACACACCTCAAAAGCACTCCATCCTTTCCGAACAAACCAGTGATGAAACTCCCAACAGAATGATTTAACTCGCAGTGCAGTAAAACATGTGAAGCAATGTCGCAACCAACCTGCATTTAACCTGATTTAAGTACATCTGTATTAATTTTTGCAGGCCACATCTTACGTCCATATCGAGCGGCCCTAAGCACGGGGCCTATTTATATTCCTCCATATCCTGAGACTCTGGTCAGCAAAAACACACACACACACACACCTGTCATACAGCAGGAGAACACACCTGAGACAGCAGTCTAGCTGCCACCACAGTAAACAGGACAATACTGAAGCCTGGCGTGCCCCTCGCACTGGAACAGTGATTGCTCTTGGCACTGGAAATACAGGGAACTGCCTTGGCTGGCATTAGTTAGTGTCCCTCCATGTTAGCTCATGTTTGTGCTCCTGTGACCTTGGTTCTCTCCTCCCACCGCTGCTGCTGGTGTCTCCAGTTTGGAGCTCCGAGAGAGCTCACCGTCACCAGCTGTACCACGTAGTGATCGACCTGAACGATTTAAACGATCAAGAATTTAAAAAAAATGAATCAATGGATATTTATGTTCTCTTTAGTTACTGATTACTTCAGTCGACACAGATCAACGCAAAGCTTTGCTCTGTCGTTTGTTTTCTATCAAAGGGACTCTTTGAAAATACGAAATATGCAGTGCTGCTTTAGGCTGGACAGGTTCAGATGAATCAATTAGAAAAGTAATCACATCATTTATCGGCTTTAAAAAAATAACTCAATGCACAGCGTCGATTTAGGTTCGAGGGTTTAATGTAAATCACTGGGTCAATTAAAAAAGCAATCAATTAACATTTATCAGCACTTGCACTTGCGAAAAACGGAATATGATGAGACGTGACGGACAAAATGGAAAAGTCGGACGGATGAACGAGGTGTCATTTTAAAGCCGTGTTAAGTAGTATGAACACTCTCTACAAGGAACAGTTCAGTTGAAATCGCTTTAGTGATTCACTAAAGAAACCATTAGAGGAGCTCATAAGTGGATTTGTTTTTCCAGATTTCATGAAGTGTTTGCTGTTGCCCATTGTGTACATGATTAATTGTTAAAATAACTGCAATACTGGTAAATGTTAAAAAAAAAAAATAAAAAATTGCCCAGCTCTATTTTTCTAAAAAATAAGCTGCTATAAAAAACTGCACTTTACAGTCTCCCATCATTGTTGAACATTATCACTGATCTGTAAAGTAATGAGCTGCTGCCTCTAAGAACAACATGCTCTTTAATTTTATTCGTTATTGTGATAAAAGCAATAGTATAATAATACTTAGAATTAAAAAAGAAAACTTCACAGTCTTCAGTCTTTCAGCAAAGTATCTTGTAAATGCTATGCATGCTTTATTATTGACTTATTTTGGGCATTCAGACTTTTAAAAACTCTATTGGATTATGGGTTAAATCGATAGTGACAGTCCTGGGGGCACCAGTCATTTCTAGGAATGTTAATCTGTTAATGTCTTATTTTACGAAAAAAGTCATGAAACCTTAATGTGCAAACACTGGTTTTGTTGTTTATAAAACTGTGGCCGTGCCGAATACAGATATCCATTTTATGCAAAATTTAAAGTATTGATTGAGGATGTGATTCTGCTGGCCTTCAGCAAACAGCAGGTCAGAAACCCTGTGTCTCATCCGGCCTGTCTGCGCCGAGCATTGTCCGACATACGATCGATAAAGCCAAATGAAATCTAACCGTTCGCGCCCGCAGGCCTCAGAAGAGCAGCGGTGGGTGAACTCATTCTTTAAAGCTTGAGCATGATCACAAAGTTAAACTCTGCAAACACACAGCGGGCAGAAACGCTCTCAGACATTTGTTGGGAGGGCGAAGTTCTAATCTGTATAATCACATCACAGCTAAAAATTGATTTAGAAACTCTAGTAAGCCGGAAATGTCGACCATAGCACTTTCGGAATTTTTTTTTAATATAGTCAGCAGTATTGATGCTACAGCTGCTGGAGAATCTGTGTACCGTACTGGTATAGGCAGTTAATGTAAAATGACTTCATTTTGGAAGATTTCACTGGTTAATTTTGTAAAATCAGCTTTTACAAAAGAATAGAACGGTTTTCTTAAGACTGTGATGATATTTTTAATATTTTATTAACAAAATATCAACGCTTCTCAGTTCTGTTTAACTCACGCTGACAGTCGGTAGCTGAATATCAGTAATCGAGTTTAAACCAGTATGTCTGGTTTCCATCTCTTGACAAGTCACTGCAAACACACGGTGCTGTTAATCTGAGGAGAACGCCACACTGACTGCATTTTGTTTTTTGTCTAAAAAACAAACAAGCATCTACACATTCCACCGCTTGCCGTCGCCATGGCGACCCTTCATTCTCGATTCTGAGCCGCTGCACAACATTGTTGATGTTGCAACATCCAGTGACCTGTAGTGTCCTTTCAAACGCTCGATTTCAAGAGCTGTGATCCGCTTTAGCTCTCACTTACACTGCAGGACACACACACACACACACACACACACACACACACACACATAGAGCACTGGGATATGTCCCTTATTTTGAAGGAAAGAAAGAAAGAGAAGGGGGGGTGTGAAAGAGACATTTTGGATTTCACACCAACACAGATGTGTAAACCTGGAGGAGTGGAGCTGCAGAGAGAAGCAGAAGCAGAGCGTGAACTGAGACGTGGTCCTGCAGGTCCTCCCAGACAGAGACTCGCAACTTTGAGGAGTAAAGACATCGTTACTGTGGCCTGAGCTGGAATTTCAGCAGGAGGTCTGAAGACAAGCGGTCAGAGACAGAAGAACGAGTTCAGAGAAGAACACGTCAAGCGGCTTATGTGAGATTTCACTGCATGTCCAGCATCCATCTCCTCATTCAGACCGGAACAGTTATCTCGGTTTAAAGGTGACACTGACACACCGTCACGTTGTCCTGCAGTTGATAAAATAATGCTTATAAAACAGCATATGATGATAAAAATAAGAAATAATAAAGAAATTAAGCAAAACTATGAAAATAGGTTCTAGGCTTAAAAAAAGAGCAAAATCTTAATAAAACCCTTCTTCAAAAGCAAAAACTTCACTATTAATGAGAAATTTTAATCCGCCTGCAATGGCCACAAAAGCTTGTTTGATGACCCAGAATAACGAGTTAACGTCGTTCCGTGAAAACCCGTCATCATCCACTGCACTCAAGATAAACTCATTCTTTCATTCATACTCTCAAAAACTCTCTTACAACAAACACTGACCCGCCGGGACCAAATTCATCGCCTTCTGTCCAAATCCCACATACTTGATCACTGCTGACTCCTTCTCTTCCCTCTAAGGAAGGAAATGCACGCTCTCTGCATTATTCAGAATTTTTTTTTTTTTTTTTTTTTTTACGTGGAGCTGAGTGCTGGTGAGGAGAAATCTGTATGCAGGGGTCAGCGGGGAGAAGAGACCAGTTAAAGTTTCATGAACAAGAAAAACGCAGCATATGCTGAATAAGAATGTGGGGTAAAACAAGCCAATCTTATTCCGCTGCATGAGAACGTCCACGCTGAGGCTCAAAGAGCATGCTAATGGCTATCGCACGCTACGAGTGGAGGGTGTAGAAAGGTGAAACAACTTTCCTATTGATCGAATCTGCGGACTCTGTGGGTAAAGCCTCCTCTTCGTCCTCTTGTAAAGGAGTTTGTTGAAAGTCGATCAAAATCCTAGGAGCACCGAAACCATTTGATAGAAGAAAACAAAGAACTTTTCTTCTCTATTAGGAAAAAAGGTGCTTAAAATATTCATTAAGTAAGCTTGATGAAACTGTGCATATTGGTTCGACTAAACAACCTGGGTGGAAGAAACTTAAACCCAGCTGAAAACTACCCTATTGATTGAGGGATGTGCCTGTCATCCACAAGAATAATGAAATACAGATCAAAACTAATGATTATCGCACACTTACTGTCTGTTACTATCTTTTATCGAGTCAAGTAGGTTTTATTGTCCTTTCAAACTTTTACACAGTACATAGTGAAGTGAAACCACATTTCTCAGAAGACACAAGTCAGTCAGTCAGTCATTGTCTGCCGCTTGTCCCAAGTGGGGTCGCAGGGGAGTGCTGGAGTCCAACCCAGCTCACACTGGGCGAAGGACAGGGGACACACACCCTGGACAGGTCGCCAGCCTATCGCAGGAAGAAGACACAAGTACGGATAGATTTATACGGTGCTAAAGGCACAAACACAAAAGAAGATGACAGAACATAGTCCAGCGCAGGGACACTGAGCAGAGACGGGACTGTTGGTTACTTTACTTAACAGCGGTTAAAAGAGTGCAAAGATGCAGGGATGAAAACAATGATTGATTGTGCAAAAAATTACACTAAAATGGGGCTAAAATATCAAAAAGTAGCTAAACATTTCAATAAAAATAAAATGGGAAGGGAAATAATAGATTCAGATGAAGCAAGATAAGAGGTTGCCTCCGTGATTCCATGATTCAACACAAACAAGAACCCTGTAGATGAGCACAGGGGCTGGGACACATTCTATTGTGTGAGAATTGAAAAAGCGTTTTCCTTGAACATGAAACTGAGGTGCCTGAATGTCTGGTTATTAAGGCTCTAAAGTTACTGGAGGGCTCGGTAAGTTACTTCGATCACTCTGGAGCTCAACAGAGAGCTTAAATATTGACCGTTTTCTTTTAACACTCCTTACTCATCCTCTCAATCTTTTCAAAATGAGTTCTGGGGCTGGAAATTCACCCCCAGTTGTGAAATCTGATAAACGGGGCAAACTGGGAGATGAAGATCAGGCCACTGACAATCAACTTTACATGTTAATTCAGCAGACTACTACTTAGGACGGAAGGTGATCTCCTTCTAGCAAGATGATGTCTCTAAATGTCCAATTCAGTTAGAAGAGCAACAGAAGCTGGTGTCACATTAAAAACATATTGAAAGTCAACCATTGCCTCACCTAGACACCAGCAGAGACACCACTTTTGGACTCCTCCAGACCTAATCTAAGGTTTCAAAGTCCTTCAGGACCATCTGAATATTAGATTTAAGTGTGTTGTACTTGAGGTCCAGGATCAGTAATAGATGCTACTGCATGAACATTTTCAGCTCTCAAGAGCAGAGCATTCATTACCAGGTGACATTGAGGACTGAATTTTGGCACATAAATTAGATTTTATTTTAATAAATTAAATAAATAAATAAATAGTACAAAGATCTTCTAGAGCTTCCTGCATACTTGGCTGCAGTTTATTAGAAAAGGAACAACCTCTGCCCAAGATAAAGATCCAGAGTATCTAAAGAGTTTGAGAAACCCGGCAGGACAGCGGTGCACGCCAAGCTGGCTCACCAGAATGCTAAATCGTTCTCTGGCTCCCTGTATTCCCTCCATTCTCAAAGCTGGATCCCAGGGAGAGCTTCGTTTTCAATGTTACAGGCTCAAGATCCACTCTAAGCATAAAGGATTGAGCTGGAAACCGGTTTTAAAGGAGTGACTATGAGTGAGGGAAAATTTTGAGAAGGTGAATGAAATGCAAACGTTTAAAAAACCCACAGGCCATGTAAATGTGCCCTTTTATCCGACTACTCCATCGCTGTACACATTTTAAATGCCTTGAGTTCACTGTGCATCTTTGTCAAGGGTTGGTTTCGATAGGGATGGAAGGCTTATTCCTTATTCTTTTTTATATGATGTTATTTTATAGGAACTATTTTTGTGGCGCTGACAGTCATCTTTTGACTCAATTCTAATGATTGAAATTGTAATACTGTGGCAGTGCTGGTGGTCTAGTTGTGGGTACTTGCCTACGGGCCTATGGCCCAAGAGGTCCCAGGTTCAAATCCCACCTCTAGCACTACCACCACTGGGTCCCTGAGCAAGACCCTTAACCCCGAGTTGCTCCAGGGGGACTGTCCCTGCAATTAGGACAGGGAAGTCCTTCTGGATAAAAGCATCTGCTAAACTCTGCAAACGTAAATGGCAATAAATACTTTGAGCTTGGACTTTATATGCCTGATGTTCTTTGATCAAGGGATGAAAGACACCCCCCACTTTTCTCATGGGAAATTGCACCGCTGAAACACAGGGGAGCATAAGACCCCCAAACAGAAGCAGTGGAGAGGAGGGGACGAAAAGATAGAGAGTTCTCTAATAAAACATTTCCTAATAAAAAAGACACTGCCTGCAGTCATACTGCCACAGAGAGCAAACAAAATCAGTAGCAGCTACATACATTTATTTTCCCAATGAAGAGACAAATTACAACAAGAGGGACTTTGCAAGTCTACTTAGTGCAACAAGAACACATTCTTTCTGATCCCTCTTTTCTGAGCCTTTATGAAAGAATGCAAGTGTGTAAAGGGGGGAAAATCACATGAAACGCATGTGATGTTACCCGACTACTTTCCCAGAAGCACACGGTCTGATGTATGAGCTCAACTCAAAGCAAATTCTCACCCGTACACTAAAAAGTAAGCTCCATTTTCCGAGTCACATGTTAAAGATATCATTCAAAGGATCAAACTGACCTGACTTTTTATTTTTTGCTGGTAATAGAAGAACTGCATTTGGTGCGTTTTATTTAGACTCAGGCTGGAACAAAAAAGCTTCAGCAGAAATTCCTGATAATTATTTACATTTAACGTCGCTATGAATAAGAAGTTATTATTATTGTGGAGGTGATGGTGGCGGAAACTCAGCTGCGCACAAAGGGGTCATGGGTTGGAGCCTGACCATCTCTTCCAGCTCCATTTGAGCCCCTAAACAAGACCTATAAACCCAAGTGGCTAAGGGAGACTCTCCTGGTCATTAGGCAGCTCTGGATTGTTTTAAAATAAAATGTCTGATAAATGCTGTAAATGTAAACATGGATCCTTAAAGTCAGTCCATAAACAGTTCATTGGCTGATGTTTTATGGCCAAATAGTGATGAGCATTTCTTTTTTTCTTACTGAAATGAATGTACTGAGCTGGACAGCCTAGTGGATAACTCCACTGCTTGCACACAGAAGATTGAAGGCTCCCTTGAGCCCTTGGTCAAAATTTCTAAAATGCTTTGCGCCATCTTGACATTCATGTGTCAGATTAATCAGTTTTTCTCATAATTTAGTCATTTCCCATTTTAATTTCAAAAGAAAGCTTTGCACCTTTTCATACTCAAGAACATTAACTCTGTACTGAAAGCTAACAGGCGAGGACGTCTGCTTTGTAGATCACCTTGAGGACTATCCTTCCTACCCTGAAAGAGCGAGTAATATTATCTTCTCTTGGCTACATGGCATCATTTGGGATTTCAGTCACAATCTCTGGACAGCTTAAAGTTTAAATCTGTCTTTTACTTACTGTACTTACAAACTGTAGCGTGAACTTTTGATAAAAGCAGAAAAAAGAGGTTTCTTAAGTTCTGGAATCGAACATGAACTATCGATCCACAATGATCCAGAAAATTCTGAGTTTATTTCAGCTTTACAAATCTTTTAGCGGTTTCTGATGAAGCCTAAGACATCAAAGTAAAATGTTCTAGGTGCAGGTTCGCCTTCTACACAAACTGAATTTGGAAATAAACTCCGAGAGGCTACTTGTCGATAAGCACTCACATAAACGTGCACTGAGGAATCGTGCACTGGATTTTTCTGTGTCATGTTTTTTAGATTACTGTGAATTTTCTCTCTCCCACAACTGGCCATTAAAAGAGAAACCTAACCACTTCCTTTTTTGTAATAACCAATTTCCGAAGCATTTCTCTCAGCCCTCCTCCGCCCCCGCCGTCCTTCATAATCCCACGTGGTGCTGTTGTCGTAAATGTCCGCAGGGGAGAGATAAGCTCCCGAGTACAAATGGTCCAAGCGCACGGTGACATTCAGGAGGATGGCTTCTGACGTAACACATGCACACACCCCGTTGTACCTCTGCGACGACTGAAAGTCAGGCTAAAATGTCACTCGACCACCAGCAGCCTGTCCCAGTGACGACTGGCTGCACCAGAGCACTGTGGTGCTGACATTCAACACTTTTCCTCTCACTTTATCCCTCTCCAACACCTGCTCTGTCCGTTGTCATGGCCAACACTAACAGCAACAGAGGACAAAGCCATGTGATGTACCTGGGTCAACAGAGTGTTTAGGCTTCATAAAGCTTTTCCTAATGCATGGTAGTGTTGAAACTGCTTTTCATTGTAATGAAGTTTTCATAAAACTGAAATGAACAAATAAATAAGAGCTGCCTGTATTTGGAACATATGCAAATAAATAAGCAAAAATTATTAAAACGGAAATACAAAAGGTCCAGGAGCCACTACAACTTCACGGTGTACAGCTTCACTGTGGAACTGAGGAGATCCGCTGGGGTCCAACAGCTGACAGTGACTGGCTGTGTGCGATATACATCCTAATGACTCGGTGGCTGATCTTTACAGCAGGAGAAAATGCCTGATTTGTATCCAAAACACGTTCCTCTTCTTCAGAAGGGAGGATGGGTTCCACGGGCATGACTGCGCCTGGAAATGAAGGCTAACAAATACACGACTTCCTCCCATTTCTGATGCTCTTATCAGATGGTTGAGTTTCCTTGAGAGTGCCATGACAGATTTTGAAGGCAGCTTTTTTTTGCCTGCGGTATGGAGGGATGCATTCAATGTATTATAATGGTTATTGGCAAAAAAAGTGCACTGAAAGAAACGGCTGAGCTAATGTAATACATTTTGTTTGCGTGAAAATCACGTCCACATATGAGGTTCTCTTCAAAAGACTCCTGAACATCAGGAGAGCCAAGTGAAGAATGGAAGCTCAAACTGCACAATAAGAACTTGTCTGGAACTTAACTGAGAAAATGAAGTTGGGGAAAAATGCAATAAGCAATGTGCTTGTTCACAGCAACAGTTGCTAAGCTGGGCAAGCGCTGCAGATTTCCATCTAACAAGAAACCGCAGCAAATTTCATAACCCTTCCATTTAAAGTGCTCCACTACTTCTAAATGATCTATTTAGTGTGCCTAGGAAAGGTCACACACACACACACACGACAGACATTTTTTCATTTTGTTTAAACTTTAAATGTTGCCTCTGTGTATGATTTTTGACATTCACGGTTCTCAACCTTAACTGAACTTGCATAAACGGTTACAAAATAAACTATTGTGGGCCAAATATACGCAGGCCAACTGGGTTCGTCTCTGATTGTTCAATCCACAAAGGGCAACAGCAACCTAAACAAGAAACAATGAGAATTTCCCACATTGCGTCTTGACTCTTTTAGGACTTCAGGAAGCCCAGACCATTGTGTTGGGAGAAGCGGAGTGAAATGGGAAAGACTGTAATGGGAAATGGGATGAGAAGTAATTCTCCCTGAGCCTCTCAGTGAATCACTGCACTATTAATAACACTAACTCAGAAAGAGCAAGAGTGAAAGTGAGAGAGAGAGAGAGAGAGAGAGAGAGAGAGAGAGAGTGAAAGTGAGAGATAGAGAGAGAGAGAGTGTGAGTGTGAAGAGACAGAATGAGAGTATGAGAATGGTTAGCTCAGCTATTTGACAAGATTGATTGTCACCTAATTAGCTTCCATGCTCAGCTCCTACTGCTGCACACGTATCAAGATCATCGTCAGCATCATCTTCAGCATCAGCAGCCTCATCATCAGTCAATACCTCATGGACACTTCTTGCTTTTCCTTATGCAGGCACACACTGACCACTAGCCTAGATGTGTGTGTAATGGTCCAGATATTTTCAGGTTCAATGTATTTCATTCATTAAAACAGTCAAAGAATGCAAAGCTGAACACAGTTGAGATCCTCAAGCTTCATCAAAGCTGGAAGTTCTTGGCTGTGTCTAATCCAACTGATCCCACTAATTAAATAAAACTTTGGATCACCGTTTTTTTAAAGCGGAAGAAATCAGGAGGGAGCCAATACCCTTCAAAATTCTGTACAGCTTGTATTTTGAAAAGGAACAATAATAATTAGTTAGCTGAGCCATAAAAACAACACAAAAAGGATGTACCAACTTTGACGGCAGAGATCATGTTTAATCAAAAAATGTTCTATATTTTAACATTTTAATTCACTCAAGATATTCTTTGTTTCTTTTCAGTGGTTCACTGAAACGGTAACACCCTTTACCCTCAACACAAGCCTTCATCACATTCATGAGCGAATTAAACCGAAATAACAGCCAACCAGACAATGCTTTCACTGGACAATGCTCGATTTACAGTAGGTCATGAACATAGTGAACCCATGCGGGGGATCAGAAAAAAAAAGAAGAAAGAAACGAAAGCAGAAAGAAGAAGTGAAAGAAAAATGTAGCAAGCAATAATTAGAAAGTAGTTTGAAATAGTTTAAAAGTGACATTTAAAAGACATCTGCATTAAACTCTGCATATGAAAGCACCTGAATGTTGGTGTAAAATACTGTATTTTCAATATTTAATATTTTTATATTTACAATGGCTTTAAGTGTGCCCCAGCCAATCAGGTTTTAAAACCTGCTATTTCTAACCTGACTAGTAATGACTGCTGTCTGCGAGGGGGAAGGGGAGCGATTTTAGGAGATGTTTTTTACTAGTAATACATCACATCTGATGAGACACAATCAATCAATCACAGACAGGCTGTGTGAACATGCAGCTTGGGCTAGAGGTAAATCAGCCACATCTCGTCAATTTACACAGTTTCTTCAGTAAAAGCTCAAAAAAACCTGCTGATTTTTTCACAAACAGCAAGAATCAGTGAGAAAAGACTCTTCCAGCTCATTAATACCAGCCATGCCTGTAAGCAAGCCTGTTAGAGATCCCTTAACAGCTCAACATGCATTGATTTAAGTGTGTAATGATTTAGTTATGCTGTTCATGCTGTGGTCACTGGTAATCAGTGTGGTATAGACAAAAACCAGCCTCAGTGTTCCCCTTTCAAAGCACCGAGCATGTCTTGGGTGACCTTCTCCATTTCATTTACATTTACGCCATTTAGCAGACACTCTTATCCAGACTTTCATGTCCTACAGGGACAGTCCCCCTGGAGCAATTCAGGGTTAAGGGTCTTGCTCAGGGTAGCAATGCCAGAGATGGGATTCGAACCTGGGACCTCTTGAGCCATAGATCCTTAGCACCCTATAACTGGACCACTGCCATCCCCATTAAAAGCACAAAAACTGTTTTACAGTCATGTGCTTCTTGAAAGTAAATGAACACAGCACGAAGTCCTCTCGAGCTTTGCCAGTAATTGGCTGTTGTATTTCGACACATATTTACTCACACTATATTTAAAGCAGAGGTGTTCACTCTATTAACACTCTCGTCTCGCTCAACCTGGTTGTGCATTTGCGCTCATTAGCGATCAACAGTAAAGCGATTAGCCCTCGGAACCGTGCTCGCTGAAAAACCAAATGCTTTTCAGAATTCCCAGACACCCAAATCTTTGCCACCGTCCACTCCCACAGGATGTCCTGCTGTGAAGCGGAGTTCAGGAAAACACTCGGCATAAACACTCAGATGTAGTGAAGAACCTGCTTCCTGCTTTTGCTGAACCATTATAAACACAGATTTCCTCACACTATTTAGAACCAGCACTCACTTCAGCACTGATGAGTAGGACTGATCAAATTCATCATTGCAATATTTTCAAGTATGATAATCCACATGCAAAAGTCTCGAGCCTTCGTTTCTTTCCATTTGCTAGGAAAAAGTGCTAGTTTATGCCTTTCAAATGAAAGGAATGGGAACAAATGTTTTAGGTTGACAGGCTGCAAAGTGTTTACAGACACAAGGTTCTAGATAAGGGGGCTCTAACCACTCAGCATTCGGCAACACCAGCACCACCTTTAGACGCTAAGCAAACAGAATTTTTGGATATATGGAGAGCGACATCTGGATCAGTTCCCAGCTATTTAAACTCAATCATTCACTACGTCCTTCTTAGGAATGTCATCTGACAATGCAACCCCTTCACACATGGCAACCTTAATCCAGAATGTCCTCATTCTTGGTTCCCGGATGGTGGAATGAGCTCCCAAACACTGTCAGAACAGGGGTGAGCCCCTCTATCTTAAAGAAGCTCTTGAACCTTCATCTCTCACCTCCTAAAACCTCTAACACTCACACTTTTCACTTCTTAAATCACCACTTATCCTGCTCAGATTATTGACTGCACTTTTATACATTTTGATGCTTTTACTTTTTCACTTTAAGTAGCATTTAATGTTCATTTAAACCTATTTGGATGTCGGTTAAAAGAGTAAATGTAACATAATGCATACCAAGGATGTAGGACCATAGAGACAGACAGGTAATCAGCATTGCTCAGCATGAAAGAAGGCAGTTTCACTTTAATATGGAAACACACAGTCATTACGGTCAGGCTGCACAGAAATACTAGACGGCTATG
Organism: Hepsetus odoe; assembly: GCA_017165825.1. Taxonomy (NCBI): domain Eukaryota; kingdom Metazoa; phylum Chordata; class Actinopteri; order Characiformes; family Hepsetidae; genus Hepsetus; species Hepsetus odoe. Next base: position 15,953,912 of record CM029391.1, read on the forward strand.
TGGCCAACCTCCAACCGGGCCCTTAGGAAGAGCAATGCCATGTGGGTGCCATTCCACTGCTGGCAGGCTTTATAACATCATTAAAGCTGCCTTGGGGAGTGAGGCAAGGACAGGCAGAGCAAAACACACGCCTGAGTGGATGAAATCAGAGCGAGAGTGCTTAGTGTTCACACTGTAAACCTTCCCCCTCGCTCTGCTGGTGACCCTCAGAGATCTAGAGCTACGATACGGTTTACAATACAGTTATTCAGTTATCAGTATAAACGAACCTGATGAAATAAACATGCACTGCTTTCAAAAGTTTATTGTTAGAATTATAATTTATGTGCTGGAAAAAAAAAAAAAAAAACATTTCAAAATGACTTGCCCTCTTCCATATTCAACACCTTTGACTTAACCATTTACCAAACCCACTCACTCTGAAGCTGAGCCAAGTGTTCTCTGATTGGTCAGCCTGAAACATATGCTCCACCCCTTTTTTCAGCTGTAAACAAATAAGTGTGTATTCTTACAACGGTGTTGTTTCTGCTGTATCGGTTTGGGAAGTTGACCTGATGAGGTGCAGTTGACAGGAGCAGATTTGCCAGACCGGTAAAAAACCTATAACTCCCTTAAAGAAGTGAAGGTGAAGTGAAAGTGACTACATGCCATTGTGAAACACGGTACAGCATAGCACAGCGTAAAGCAACGAAATGCAACCTCTGCTTTTCACCCACAGAACGTGCAACATTCAGCAGCTACCTTCAGCGCACAGGGAGCAGTGACATGGACGGCACCTTGCTAAAGGGTTCCTCAGGGAAACCTACTGACTTGGGATTCAAACCCACGACCTAAACCTGTGGCCTGGTGCTGAAACACTAGGCTACTGCTTGCCCCAAGTAAAGTAAAGCTCGGAAAAGTTTCACTTTCAGGAAACTGGACTGTAAAAAGCCTGACTCGGGGGTTGTCTGCTAGCATTTCTACTGAAAATGATCATTTCTCCCTCTCCAATGCTTCCTTTTCAATGTTTTTCTTTCAGTTTGCCAACCAAAGCCAGTCGGTGTCTCAGAACTGCATTGTAAAATTGTCTCAAATACAACATTAAGTAGCAAAGAGTGTAGACAGCTGGATTCATTGTGGAGGTTCTTGAATAAACTAGTCCTGAAGGCACTGCACTCACTGGGACATGAGGCTCCAGGAGCCAGGAGAAAGCCCTGGGCTAGGATCAGCCAGGCCAGACACGGCACTGAAGCCCCGCTCCCAAAAAAAAAAGGCCAGAGTGGACAACTCCGCTCATCCACTATTCATCAGACAGACCTGCCTTCAGTGAACCAACGCTGCGAGCATCTCTCCTGAAGGTGTTTGTGAGGCAGTAGCGTTGCCATGGTGATGACGACCTCCTGCCCCTGGAATTGCTTAAGCAGTGAAACGAGAGTGTTTTCACAAATGAGAGTTAAACACTCAAGTTCGTTTGACTTACAAACCTAAAAAAGACTCAAAAACTCAAATCTTTAATCATGCCAAAATATCTAAAAACATGATTAAGAAGCAAAATCGTTCAGAGTGGGTGTGAAATTGGGCTGAAAGATTATTTTTAAATTTGAATTGTAATTTTAAAAAGTGTAATTTTAAAAAGTGTAATTTTAAGAGCATCCTACATTTTCCAACATAAAATAAGGATATTAAAGATATTTTCCTCTAAATTGATCAGCCATGAGGTGAAATGCTCCGTTCTAGAGACACTTGCTGAGTCAGAACTGCTCACGGTGGCTGTGGATGGAGCCAGACGTCTCTAAAACCTAAAACCTTTGTCATATGTTGACAAAATGATGTGTAACTTTTTAGAGAATTGTGTGAGAGTCTGAAATGTCATGTTTCTCTTGAGGTTGCCCCGCCCGCCTGTGTATGCATGTAAATGTAGATATTTATGTCTGAGTGCAGAAGAGTGGGTTGTTGTTGTGGTTGTTTCATGGCCGCCAACAAATTAAGCTACTACCCCGGCAGAGAGCCCAATATCCAGATTAGATGGTTTAGAGGGGCTCTGGCTCTTGTTTTGGACAAAAACACTACTGCTGAAATTTTGGAAACCAGTCTGATGGGAAGAAAGCGCTATAATCAGAAAACTCCAGTATGAAACGTTTCAACCAGTCAGACTGTGTGACCAAAACACCACATACACACGGACTCAAACGCACTGTACAACTGGAATTCTTCAGTCATCCCCCTTCTCACACACAACCCCTCTTTTCTCTCTCACTAAACCACACAAAACAACAGAGCTCTGTGTGTGTGTGTGTGTGTGTAAGCTGAGTTACAGGCTGGGTGCAGAAATCAGGGGTTTCCCTGCTCAGCTCTGAGATAAGCCTGAACTTCTCTTCATTGAAGCTGCTCCACTTTATAAAGCTCACATTCCAGTCGGGTCAGGATGAGTACGCTGGTAGTAAATACACCGCCTTTCAAGAGCTCTTTAAACTTTTTTTAATATTACATATTTTAAAGATCAAATATGGATTTTAATTTTAAAAATTGAGTTCATTAGTCAGTGATTTCTACAAATTATTCAATAACTATGTTATAACAATAACTTAATGAAGTCTTTAATGCAGTTATGATGCATGATTTTTAATATTGTCACACACACATACACTATAATCGTCAAAGGCCTATCTATGTATTGAACACCTTTTTCACGTGGATGTATCCGAGACAGCGACGTGGTATCCATCCGCAACAGGCTGCAGGTATTATTTCCAGCTGATTGGCAAAATATGAAAACAGTGAACCTGAAGAAACCACTTATATACCAATATAACATCTCAAACACCAACCCCAGCAGCCTCCATGACGAACAGCGTAAAAGAGAAAGCAAGCGTTACTTTGGGTTTACGTCACCGTTGCACAGCAGAACTCTTACCGGGATGCCCCAATACTACGAGACTTAAAGAAGGCTCAAAGTGGGCCCTTAAATTTTGTACCGGCGTCTCGACCGCCCGCGAGCCCGACGGCGACACGACCGCCCGCGAGCTCAACGGCGTTTAAACCTAAACTAAAAGCTTTTAACAAGAGTATTTAGAAAACAGTCAGACCGTTATTTAATAACTGCTCTACAAACCAAGGAAGAGGCTAAACAGAACCAAAGGATCAGCACTGAGCTGGCGTAAGCCAACAGAACAGACCTTTATTAACTAAAAAGAGAGAAAAGGTGGGGGGGAAACCAACAACAAAGGCAGTGTCCTTAGATTTGTATGTGTGTTTATTTGTCAGCAAGTCTCTTTCTCCACACTCAAGCTTTTAGACTTGAATGGATGTAGCTGTGGGTGGACCCACATAGAAATCAAGTGCATTTGAGGTCCAAGCTGAGCGCGTTGGATAAAAGAAACCTTCCATTGAGTCATGGCTGTCTCACACACACACACACACACACACACACACACACACACACACACACACACACACACACACACACAGAGAGACCATTTCAGCAGCTTCTGTATGCTCCTTAGTAATGACCAATAGGCTACTGGTTTCCTGCACCTTCCAAAATATGTTAAATTCAACACACTGCCACCAATTATGCATTTAAATACATTTAAGATTTATTTGTACATTTTTTTTTATTATTATTTATTTTTAGATAAAGCATTTACAAGCAGGCTCAAGTGGCTCAACCACTCAAGCACTACTATACCACAAGAAAACGTGTAACATCACGCAGTGTGTGTTTATGCCGTTTAAGAATAGATCTTTCATGGGGTTAGTTGAAATAAATTTTTTTCATCATCGACTTTTTTCGTTCAATATCACCTTTTCTACAGATGAAAGTGAAAGTGACTACGTTGTGATTTAAGGGTACCTTGGGGCAGCCTACTCGTCTGGAACTTGAATCCACAGCCTTCAGCCGGACACACTGACACCTGACAAATCGGTACCCTGTCTGTTCGGGTTGCTGTTATTGCTGTCGCATTGTAGGATTACGTTAGAGGTTTTGATAAATGACAGCTGCAAAATGTATTAATTATTAAATAAATGCTTTCATATTCCTTCTGAAAATCTAACCAGGGTTACTGTAGAGTTCTTGGTGTGAATTCACGATCAAAACCACCTTGTCAGATGTTCCGATGTTGAGGAAGCACGGCTTCCTAAAGCAACCTTAAAACATCATTGTTGATTTGAAAATACTGCAATATTAATAACACCACTGCTAAAGTGTAAAAACTTCTGTCTGCGTTATTCCATAACAATCACCCCAGCGTGGTTTTCCGTGAGGAGGCTTGGGCAACATCTCATTTAACTTTTTTAGGAACCTGATCACAAATTGGATACAATTCAGCAGAAAAATATAACGAGGGAGAGGCATGAATAATGTAGAAGGAGAAATGAATTCTACATCACTTCATCTCGGAGCAACTTTCCACGCTGTGCCAAAGTCTGACAACAGGGAAAGTCAGGAGTGTGCACACACACACACACACACACACACACACACTAAAATCACATGCACAATACCCAACTGTCACCGAGCACAATGACTTCAAAAACACTCTCAGATGGTGGAACAGAGCAGGAGCCTTTAAAGCCGGAGCTTTCCAGTAGAGAAACTGGGGCTTTTTTAACAACACAACAAATTCTATTAAATATAGAAGCAGAAGTGCTGTATGTTCTCACTCTGTTAGCAGTAATTGGCTCTCTCTCTTTCTTACACACTCAAACATACGCACAGTTCTTCTCGGCCTCTTATAGACCAGTGGGAGCTCATAACCCTCAAAATCTGTCCCACTTCAAAACCTTTTAGGAGAGGCCAACCGAGCAAAAATAATTCCGGTGCGTTTGTGTTTTTCGGGGGGGGGTTTGCATCCAGATTGTTCTGGGAAATAACTGCAGCAGAATAAAAGTCCTGATAGGTGTGTGTTTATGTCTATCAACACAGGTTAGATATTAAGGCTGTCAATTTCTGGTACATAATTTACAATTATTTATAAATAAAAATGTTTTACCATTGGGGGGGGAAAAAAAAATGGCCTCGACAGCACATGTAAAATCATCCCTCTATCCTGCTGCCTGCAGACACATGCTGTTCTTTAAATCCTGCTCATAATCATTTGCTCAGAAAAGCTTGCTGTGGTATAATTTCTCACCAATAATCCTGAAATATCATCCTACTGCCTTGCTTCCTCTCTTTTACATTGTTTGTGTTGTGTCCATTAGAAACACTACTGTGCACTGAAAACAATAATCTGATAGTCTTAATCTTTGGTGGGAATATTTCTGAGCAAGTCATGATGTGACTCACTGGGCTTAACACCAGCAGGAAAAGAGAAAAGGGCTTCATAGAGGAATCAGCTGCACCTTTAATCAGAGAACGAAACTGATCAGATAACTAACTTTGTGAAATAAACACTCTTACAGGTCAGATTGTGCCCAAAGAAACCCACAAATCATTTCCTCTGTAATCGAGGTCTAACTATATTCAATGCATTATGTATTCATTTTCTTCATTATGATCTTAAAATGAATCACCAGGGCCTCTGTAGCTAGACAGTTAATGTTAGATCATGATGACTCCTGCATTTTGACTTATTTTCATGTTTTCCATCCTCTGATGGAATATGATGCTCTTAAAATAACTGAAGTCCAGCAGGTGAGGCTGCTAAACGGCCCCTCTAATCGGTGCAGACTTCTTTTTTTTTTCAGGTTGTCTACAGATACACTGCATGTAGCATTTTAAACTTTCATCTGAGAACAAGGCTGAAAACAGAGTGGACCCTTATCAATAAAGCACTCTTGGGATTAGGATTTATACTCATGCTGTGTAAAAGTTGGAGGGATCTTAGAAAAGCAATTGCAATGGACATTAGAGGGTCAAAACAAAACGAAGAAAAAGAAAAGAGTGGCTTATCAGGAAAACAGCAGGTATAAAGTGCAAGCAGTGACTTGTTTGGACTGTATTGTACTTGTTAGACTGTGTATTGAATCTTGAATTTCAGATGGCTTCAATACATTCAGCCAGTTTAGTTCTCCAGAGGTGGCTCAGGGTTTAGGGACTAGGCCCTAAGTCGTGGGTTTGAATCTCAGACCAGCAGGTTGCCCTGAGGTACCCTTGAGCAAGGTACCGTCCCTGTCACTGCTGGATATGGCTGCCCTCCGGTGCACGGGGTGTTTGGGATTAATGCAAAGAATGCATTTGTCACTTTCACTTTAGCAGGGCTTCCACACTCGGCCATGATTTCAAACCAACTTTTGTTTGTTTGTTTTATGCCACATTACACAATCACATCTGTCTGTTATGAACCAAATCACACCGTTGTGTTGATCTTTGGCAGAAGATTCATTCGAATGGAGTTATAGGTAAACAAATAGATTTATAAGTAAACAGTCGATAAATGAATCAGTAGAATAACAGCCCTTCTCAGGTCCTGGTGGAAGGCAAAGTCGTTTATGAGATGTGTTTTAATGTTGGTGAGCAGAACCATAGCCTAAATAAAGCCCAATCAAAACGTGATTGAGGTTATAGGGGGGGGGGGAGAAAAAAAGAAATAAATAAAAAAGAAATAAATAAATTTTTTAAAAAGCCTGTGCCCATATAAAACTGAGCCAGACAACAGCAGCTGGCATCCTCCAGCAGTGTTACCAGTGTGGGGACACTTTAACCAAAAGTGCCCCATTAAAGAACGGAAAACCTCAAACCCACACGGCGCGTTAACAATGGCTTCAAGGAAACAGGCATGAACCGAAAGTAGAAACTAGACTGTGCACAGACACGGGCAGGCAACTATGTGTGTGTGCAGAGCTTCAGGCATAATCACATGCTGTAAGTAACACCATCACACGGCCCGCACTATCCTGCAGCTACCCAACCACACACACGCAGTCACACCCTACATACAGATCACACATCAGACTCTTCTTATTAAAGATCTTCTCTCCAGCATCATTTCATCTTTAACGACTTTTGATACCCCGCCCACTTTCCAGCAAACTCAAACTAAAATCTTCACAAATTCAGTCTAAAATTATAAGAAAGCCTAAAATCAATGTTCAAAATAGGAATGCATGAACATGTCAGCAGCATATACATATCTTTCTTCTTCTTCCTCTTTCTGCTGTACCTGCCTAGGGGTCACAAGCGATCATTCGCTTCCATTTCTTCTGGTCGTCTTCCTCTTTCACACCGATCGCCTGCATGTTCTCTCTCACCAAATCCAACCGATATCTGATTTATTGTGCTCTTCAAGAGCAGATTATTTAGGTAGTGCTGGAAGCTTTCCTTTTCCAAATTTCACCTCATTTAGAAATAAAGAAATGACAGGAAATTAGAAATGACATGAAAAAATGCTGGATATCGCCAGTGGCCCACAAATGCCTCATCGGTGCCTCCTTAATTCATACTCCTGACTACGTTCTTCTCACTTTATATTTACATTCGGTTTAAGCCGATTTTAACTCCCTCATTTAAGCGAGCGGCTCATTCCTGAAGGTTTATATTTTCCTAGTGGTACTGGAACTGTGCACTGATCGCACAGTTCTTTGTCACGCTTGTTTGTGAACCTTTTGCAAAATAATAATAGGATTGACAACAAAATCGTGTATTTATTCCTGTTGCTGAAAACAAGTGCTGTTAACACCCAGGAAGATGGTGTCAGACGCACTTCTTTTGTTTCTCAGTGCATCACTAGCCCTACTTTTCATCTCCTTTGCCACTAATACAGTACAGGGACTCAATGACAATGAACACAAACGAGCAACAGATATTTCACACAAACTGCAGACATTCTAAAGCAAAGGAAAGGCCTTCACTCCACAGAGGCATGTTCAGCATCTGGCAGATGAACCAGGAAACGAAGATACCTGGCCAAATATATAACTGCTTGTAAAACAGCTTGTTAACAAGCCTACAAGTTTTCAAGCTCTAGAAAAAGCTACTTCTGAGCCCAAATGATGTTTTCACGCTGAGTTAATTAGCTTTCTAATAAAACCTGAAATGCAAGAAGCACTAAATGCAAAACACACACCATGACACCTTATCAGCAAAGCGCATTTTGGAACAAATGTTTGCGCGCTGCATCAAAGTGTGTAAGAAAGAGGTGGAGGAGCGTACTGACCTGCCGTGGGAGTGGAAGTCAAGGTGGACGTATTTATCATCGTGGGAGACGGCTCTTTTAGCTCTCTGGTGCTTACTGTGCAGGACATCAGTATCATAGGACAGACCCTCATAGTGGCGAATGTACTTATTGAGACGACTCCCGAACTGACCTGGACGGAGAGAAAGAGATAAAGACAGTTACAGGACTGGATTTGATGACAGATATATGATCCAGCGTGTTTCAACCAAAACCTAAACACTGGAAGATCAAAATCATCTCATGTCTTACAGGGAGGAAATGAACCTCATAAAAATTATGAGTCAGACCAAACAACCAAACGCCCGTGTACCATGTACAGGGCAACAGAACTTAAAACTAAAACTAACTGGCATTCTGACACTCAAACCTCATTCCAGACAAAATGGGCACGATGCTCCTCAACCCTCATGGACCTTAATTTGTGAAAAAATGCAATAGAATCGCATTTTAGCCAGAAAAATCACCAAAATAATATCTGGTTTCAGATCAGTGACATCTTAACTTTGCAATAAGTATATAAAAACGCGTTAATGAGCACTGATGTGACACTAAATTAGATCTGCATGATTCTGAAGAAAGGATTTGTAAGGGATGGTGCGAATGACTCAATTCCACCCACGCAAAGTCTCCTGAGGGCTCATTTGCATTTCAGTCAATAATTTCAGTATCATCAAGGTAGTATTGTATTGTGGTAACAATCATCAGCGGAAATATAGTTTAGTCCTCCAATCAAAGCTCAGTGTTTGTAGCACAGTTGAAGTGAGCTTTAGTTCAGTCAGGTGGGATCTTGTTGGAACATCACACTAAAGCATGGCTCTTGGCTTTCCCCCTCAAAATTTTAACTCCAACATGATGATTTTTATGTTTTTAACTCAAAACATTAGTCCTTAAATGACGAACTCTGAGTCTCTCTCTCCATCTCCCTGCTGGGAACGCAGGTAGTTTCTCAAGCTTAGACCTCCCTCAAGAAGAAAAAGGCAAAATTATACAAACACATTTTGCCTTGAGGGGAGTTTTAAAAAGAGTGTGAACCGCGGCAGTGTCCCACACAACGAAAATTCAAATAGAAGCAGATTAGAAGAACTTGAATGAAATATTGTTCTACACTTTTTGAGACCGGTAAATTAGATACAGGATGATTTCCCTTCTATTGGCTGAGGACATTAAGCTTTAAAATGAGCTACTTTAATCGAAAAGGGGGAGGAAATCCTGTTTAAACACACAGTTATCAACACACGGTGCTATTTTGTTCCATTTTAACGTACATTTGTTAAAGAAATTCATCTGATTAACTATCCATCCAGCATATCAGCCCGGTACCCATAGGCATGTCCCTCTAGTATGAATCCAACTGAGAAGTTTTATAATATATACACACTCACCTTTGAGAAAAAAGTGAGAAAAATGATCATTCATAATATTTCCTGATCTTATTATTATTATACAAATAGTGAATCATTTAAGCACAGTTTGTAATCAAATACAATGCAGGCTGATCCCTCTTGGCACTCATGATTTAACGTTTCTTCAGGTGTTTTCGTTCTGCTGTGCATTAGTACGATGCATCTACACTTTTCTCTGAGCATTGTGTGTGTTTGTAAGAGTGTTTTCCGGTAATCCTTCATAAGATTGCAAAAAAGCAGCTTCCTGGTACCGGACTGGCCTAAGAATAGCCTGACCTCAGAAGAGGGCTTACTCTGACACGTTAAAACACTTCCCGTTCGCCTCACCTCAAACAGCACCATGGCGATGAACCATCATAGCTTGCTGTGGCACCGCGAGGTTAGATTAATCTCAATCATCATCATCCTCCCTGCTGACACCCTTAATTCAACCACCTTTCATTTAACGCCAATCCCAAGCAATGCAATGGAAAAGAAATGATGTTTAAAAAAGCAGATTCCCATGAGCCACTGTAATTCTGATTATTGGTGCTAAATATATAAGGCTCAGTTTAAGTTTATTTCTAGCCATTCACTCACAACAGCACTAAGCAGAAGGACGGTCATCTGTAAATGGTTAGTGTTTTGGGACGAGGCCTCAGGATCGGAAGTCCTTGGGTTCGAATCCTGGATCAGTAGGTGGAGCAATCCTTGAGCAAGGTACCGTCCCCATCACTGCCCCCTGGACACTGGATATGGCTGCCCACTGATGGACAGTGTGTGTGGGTTCACTGTGTGCAGTCACTTTCACTCCATTTCTATGTTTAACTTATGGAGAGTAAAAAGGGAAGCAATTCTGAGGAAAATCTTTGAGAACAAGGAGGGATTTGTCATGTCTTACTGTCTTTTCAACCAAAGAAGAAAGAAATGAAAGAGTGTTCCTCCAGAAACATGATGCTACACATAAGACAACGAAGAATAAGACATGAGACTAAACAAGTGCAGACAGTGTGACATACAGTGCAAATAAGATATCCCCTGACAGAGCAGAGACAGTACTGTATGAATATGTCAGAGATTTGTGGATGAGAATCAGCACTGAATCCAGTACCGGGTGCAATACAATATGCGGGCAATATTATACTGCTGATCGATAAAGAGCAGCTGCAAAGGCTTAACATATAATATTATAATAATTGTTGAATATATTATGCATAATGATGGTTAGAGAGTCTTTCAAATACCAAATTAGAAAGAAAAATCTCCCCATTAGATTTATTTCCATGTTGGCCAGCTGGGGCAGAGAACCTGCAGGTAGGAAGTGTTTCCTGTTTTGAGAAAACCTCCTGTGGCGTGAACTGCATCAGCTTGATAAAAACATCACAGATCCTCTGAACTCCTGCCACACACACACACACACACACACACACACACACACACACAGGGTGATGTCTGGATTGATGGGAAATGAGAGACTTCCTCAAAATACTGAAGTACACTGGCATATTTAGTTTATAATGTGATGGACCTAAACCAAGAAACAAGAAATCTCTTGTTCCAAAATATACAGAAATATATAATTGAGATATATTTTAATTTAAAAAAAAGTAGTTTATTTAAAAATATTTATAAATGTTTTCATATTCGAAGACAAAGTGAGAGAAGCAAGGCTGCGTTGGTTTGGACATGTCCAGAGGAGAGCCACGGAGTTCATCAGGAGAAGGATGTTGATGATGGAGCTGCCAGGAAAAAGGAAAACAGGAAGGACAAAGAGGAGGTTTCTGGACGTGGTAAACGAGAACATGCAGGCAGTGGTTGTGAAAGACAAATATGCAGAGGACAGGAAGACATGAAGACGAATGATCCGCAGGGGCAACCCCTAAACCTGAGCCCTCTTTATTGTTTTGCATTTTTTTGTCTTTTTCAGGGCAGATAGTGGGTTATTTATAAGGTACGTAGCTGGTTATGCGTCCTGTCTTTTGCTGGGACTTGTAGCTGTTTATGTATTTTTCTTGGAGCAGGTATTTTGTTCTGTATCTTGTTTTTCATGGGGAAGTATAGTGGATCCTCCCCACCTAGGCTAAATGATGAATACTTGTCAGGAAAAGGGTGTTTTTCATGTGAACTTAGCGTGTGTAAGTTGTCTGTGCTTTGGTTTATTTACTGAAAAAGGCATGAAAGCCCAAAAAACGGGACGGGGATTAGTGATCATAATCTAATGGGGTGGCGGTGGTCCAGTGGTAGGATACTTGCCTATGGACCAATGGCTCAAGAGGTCCCAGGTTCGAATCCCACCTCTGGCACTACCACCACTGGGTCCCTGAGCAAGACCCTTAACCCTGAGTTGCTCCAGGGGGACTGTCCCTGTAATTAGGACATGTAAGTCGCTCTGGATAAGAGCGTCTGCTAAATGCCGTAAATGTAAACGTAAATGTAAATGATCAAGTTTACTAGAATTGAGGAAACTCTGTTGAAAGTACAGAGGCAACAACACGCAGTTCCTTACAACTGAACTCGACCACAGACCAGCTGACAACATACATGAACACACACACGTTTGCAGAGTGCAGGTTGGATCAGGATGTGAGCTCATTCTCATTATCTCGCCCGAAACCAAAAGAGGTGTCAAAGAGCAACACGAAGATTTCAGGAACTGCCTGGACATGTTTTCCGTAGCTGGGGGTAATTTACACTGTGATCATGCATCTCAAGGTCAAACTAAATTTAACTTTTTACCATGTTGACATGGCCAGAGCTGATTAAAAGTGTGAGGAAAACACTACATACGATACACACACACACACACACACACACACACAGTCCAAAAGATGTCCAGATGAATTATGGAAACATGTTGGTTAGAAGTACACAGGTTTGTTTTCTTATCTTCTCACTGCTCCCCAGAAGTGTTCAGTTTCAACAGCAGCTCCTGATTTAATTTAATGAAGGAGTGATCAGATAAACAAGGGACAGGACGGTACTGTAATTACTGGCCTTCCTCCAGGAAAGCAGAGGAAACACACACACACACACACACACACACACACACTAAAAGTAAAGCTAATGTTAATGAATGATGCTGTATTTCTCTTTTTTTGAAGTCATACCTAAAGGTTCAGGACATTTAAACAAGAGTGAGTTTTTCAGCCAGGAGAGACAGAAATGATAGAGGAGGAAGAGACTTGCACTTTAAAGAAAAGAAAAGAAAAAAAAACAGGCAATCTCTATCTGACAGCTGCAGGTTCTCACTCAGAAGAAGAGCTGACAGTTTCTAAAAAACAGGTTTTGTCTGATGCAGTATAATCACACACACACACACACACACACACACACACACACACACACACACACTTTGAGAACATTGTTGTAAGATCAAGACGGAAAACCCTGCAGAGATGCAGCGGAGAGAGAGCGAGAACGAGAGATAGGATGTATGCTTGGGGTGTTGCTGAGAACTCTTCACCTGCACAACGGAGATAAACTGCTCCACTCATCCAGAAAGAGAGTGGGTGAGTGAAAGGGAGAAAGACAGGGAGCGATGAGCAGTGAAAAAGATCCATCCTTTTTTCCGGTGAATGCAAAAAAGCTTGGTCAGGGGAGTTGTGAGGCCTTTGTCTGCATTTAAAATATTCTCAGAAAGCCTCTCTCTCCTTTTTTCTCTGTCATCACTGCATTTCAGAGTCTCTCACTCTCCGAGCTGCTCCAACATCTTCTAGGGGTGAGGAACAGCCCCAGAAGCCACAAGGTGATGCGGTCACGATATTTGTGCAATGGAACAAACGACTGGGACTCTTTGACATGAAAGCAGGGACTCTGCAGCCGTGTAGATCTTATGCAACTTCATTCAACCAGATTTATTGGGCTGTTTACTTACATAAAGTAGAATTTCAGCACAGTTGTTATTGTGAAATACTGTCATCACCTTTAAACACTGTGGAATAACTTTTCAACGTAGCCACCCGAACGCTTTGTTCTCTGTTCTCCATTTCCTCTGCATGGTGAGTTTGGCAACAATAATAACGAACATCTTCTCAAAGGGTAAGAGTACCGGTTTGAGAGCCACTGTATTAAGCAATTCACCAAAAAACAAAATCGAAGACTAGAACCGCGTGGTGTGGTTTAACTGATCCGTTAAGAAAGATTTCTTATTAGCACAGACAAAAGTTATATTTTATATTGTCCTAATTTAATAATCTATTCACAAGCTTATACAAATTAATGCACAAGCCACTGGTTCTAATAACAATACATTATAACAATAACATAAAAGACAGTGTGCTGTAACAACTTTCCATACCGTGTACAAAGCAAGCTTGTTTAATAAAATGGCTAATGGTCAAAATGGTCATTGTCCAACACTGGATCAGTCGGAAAAGGATGATAAATGTACATGCAGAGACGCTGGAGGGCAGTGGCTGTGATGACTTAAATCAGATCAGCAGATGGGAACAAAACCCAGAGGCAGTGAAGGCCAGACTGTGGGACAGTTAATCCATGTTACAGTACTGTGCAAAAGTCTTAAGCCAACTCTCATTTCTTTATCTTCTGTAGAGAAATGAGACAAAAGGTGGGGTGATTTATGAAAAATGCGCAGGCACACATGTAAACCCCATCTAAAACACAACGAGAGTTACATTCTAACCAACTTTAAAGTCAATAAAGTCAATAATAAACCATCACAGGGTGGTGGTGGTCTAGTGGTAGGACACTTGCCTATGGACCAATGGCTCAAGAGGTCCCCGGTTCGAATCCCACCTCTAGCACTACCACCACTGGGTCCCTGAGCAAGACCCTTAACCCGGAGTGTCTCCAGGGGGACTGTCCCTGTAATTAGGACATGGAAGTCGCTCTGGATAAGAGCGTCTGCTAAATGCCGTAAATGTAAATGTAAATAATCACTACCACCACCGACATTCTTCAGCACAGCCTGAACTCACTTAGACGAGCTTTCGTGTCATTTCTTTAAAGTTGTCTTCAGGAACAGAAAGATAGAGATTTTATTGATCCTGTGGGAAAATGAAGACTTTCTCAAGTACGTACCAGAGCACTCCGGCTGGCTTTTGTTCCGTTTTCTGTGGAGATGATCCCACACTGCTTCTGCCTCTTAAGGTACAGAGATTGGACTGAAAATGAGAGCCAAAAATGTTGTCCTTCAGGAAGCCTGGAACACAATTGTCTGTCTCTTTGGAAGCAAAATATGAAGAAATTAAGTTTGGCTCAGGACTTTAGCACAGCACGTTGTATTTCCACACTTCCCAGTATTTTAAATCTTCATCAGCACTACATCCAGAATAGTGACTTTCTGAATGTGTCCCCGAGTATATGGGACATTAACCTTATGGCAGATATGCCCCTCACTTTCTTTCAAAGCCTGAGTAAAACAGGTTGGGAAGAGAAGGGCTTCGTTTGGTCAAAATTCCAGGGGTAATGAAAGTGTTTCATTACATTAACCATAAGTTTAAGATAGCAGAAAATCCAGGACTAGAAGATACAGGGAAGTGATGCACAAACCATTTTGTAAGGCCTTATTTGAACTTGGATTTATTGGCTCTGTAAACGGTAGTGGGTTTGCCGCCGAGCACTAAGAAACATCAAACTCACACAGTCAGAGAAAATCCCCAAGACGTCGATAAAGACTGAACGGAGCTTTAAAAGAGCGGATGAACGTCTGAAATGGAGTGGCTGTCCCTTGGATGAGTGTGAGGCAATGGCAGACGGTGCTTGCAAAGACGTCATCGTGGGCTTCCCAGACAGACAGACAGACACACTCAAAATCAATCCCTTTAAACTGCAGCGACACCGAGCAGCTCCAAGATGCTAAATAGCCGCACTGGCAGCCTCCACCGGCAGTACTATCATTATTAAACACAGCATGTACACACACACACACACCTTTCTCTGAACCTAAAATGCCTGAAGAAACCTCTGATCCTCAGCCTCCATCACCATTCGCTTTCTAGAACAGTGGGGCTTTTGAAGAAATTACTTTAAAAATGCTCCCAAAAAGTCAAAAATAAGGACCCGTGTATGAACCCTGTTTTAATGAAGTATATTATCTTCCACCCAATACTACGTGTGCTGTGAAACAGGTTGGGTCTTTGAGGCAGCCGAGTGTTTTCCATTGCGAGGTGTGCGAGGGAGGAGAAGATATTAATGGTTAATATCATTGTCCCTTATTAAGGAACGGTGATGCGTTCAAAAGCCTGAAAACCTCAAAATACAGCACTGTTCCCCAAGCAACTATTTGAGGCCGATTAAAGGTCAATGCTTAAAATATAGCTGCAGTAAAAACTCAGAAACCAGTTTTAGTGATAAACACAGACTCAAAGTACATGTTTTGTATTGAAATACCACGAAAGGTGAATCCAGTTCCACTGCAAACTGTGTAAAATAGACCAAAAATGAGACCCTGTAGGTTTGAAGACATCTTCTTTAACAGGGACGTTCTGTCTCAAGGTAAAGAAGTACAAAAATCAGAATCTCTATCTGTAATTCTCCATGCAGCACCAACATGTTCTTCTTGATCTGCAGGTATTTAGTATTTTTCCATTTTTACTCTCCACTGGTGCTTTGTTTACTTTCAGAGTAGCTTATTATTTTGCTTACTCTTTCCATTCTGCTTATTCATAGCCAGACCTTTGTTTCGCAGCAAATCTGCTGCAGCATCAGTGGAAACAAGCTATAAATTTAGCTCTCAAAAGGTCAAAAACTCTCCCAAAAGTCAAAAGCAGGCAGCAAAAGCAGATAAACAATTTCATCTCCAACAAAGCCCAGTAGTATCATCGTGCTCAGCTCAGCTTTAATCCTGTGTTTACAAGATGTCCACTTCACACGAGAACTGGATGTGGACGTTATGGTGGGTTTTGAAGAGCAGCCACTACTGCGTCCCCCCTTTCAGCGGGCCGGCAATACGAGGACAATTGCGTTTATGGGCCAATGAACAATCCTAGGATGCTTAACTCCCGTTGCTACGGCAACCTGACACTTGTTCCCTCAAGCAGCGGGGCAATTTGCAGGAATGAATCTGTAAGTTAGACGCAGATTTTTTTTTTTTTCTGGCTGAGCTGTTGTGGCAAGTGGAGCTCCATTAAAGGTGGTGTCGTAATGAGCAGCTGGTCTATTTTCTTTCCTTCCGAGCTCTTAGGAAAAGCATCTTTAAAGCGGGAATGTTGGTGCGGACCTCACACCAAATTCAAAGAGAAAGGCATAAAATGTAGAGAAGATTGAGGGCAGCGTCGAAAGATTACATTGGAAAACTGACTCATTTAAATAAATAAATTTAAATCAAATTAACTTCAGTCAAATCTACTGTGCATCTTTGATTACGAATCAAATAACACCGTAATTCAGTCTTTTATGTACTGTACCCTGTTACTGCTGCTCTGGGAAGGCCATTTTCTGGGTGTTGATGCATGCTAATGACCGCTCCTCTGGATGGGTGTGTGGTCACTGTGCTGTGGTGGAGCGCAGTGTAGAGAAACCATGTTTGACTTTTAAGGCTTGTTTATGCTGAAAGCCAGATACACTCACTAAATCATGAGCTGCTACCAAAAAAGCACGTCATTATCCAGCAATGTTTAAAGCCGCTTTGTAAGTAGCTTCTGTTTTCCCATTTTCCCACCATTAAGATAATGTGAATTTTCTGTGGGCTAGAAACAAAGAGACGCATCTGTGACAAGCCAACTGTGGTGAGTATTTGCATTTTCTAAGAGCTCAAAAGACATTTAAAGTAATTTTTTTGTTGTTTTTTCTACAGTAAAGATTCAAACTCAAACTCTTTTTTATTAATAATGGAGGTGAAGCAATGTGCCCAACTAGTAGGAACAGATTATGGCCCAGTTTGCAACAGCAAACCTGTAAACATGAAAGCGCGAGTTTGCTGAATCAGGCCAGGATCTGAGGTAACCCTTCACAGAACTGTTCTGATTAATGGTTTGTGGATCTGAGCAGATACTATGATTACTTATTGGTACTGATGATGTCTATATTTATTTACCAGTACATTTATAATGGCTGTCACCTTTAGGAGGCAGAAACTATGAAAGGCCAGGAACTCTTAGGCCGAGACACGACCAGCAGAAAGAAACGACCAGCCAGAAGTGACCATCAGAGACATGGCCGGCAGGGACACAACTGGAAAGGACACGACCAGTCAGATCTGACCAGCAGAGATACAAGCTTTACGATTATCTTGTTGCTGTGTACCTTGACTCGAGTTGTGATGAGGTTTATTTTGGAGAAATTCCTCCCGATTATTTAAGAAACACTGACTGCTCTGACTACAATGAAGCAGGATAAATCACTGGGGTGACCCCAGGCCAAAGTGAGAACTGGAAGCTTTCAAGAAGGCCTTTTCTCCTCTTAACCAGTCAACTGCAACCATACTGCAGATCTACTGCGTAGGAGTGACTCTGAAGACTGCACACGTACCCAGGCTGGGCCCATACATGTCCTATTTGGATTCTTTACAACACTACAATGTCCAAGCCTCAGCACTATGGATCTGAAGCAATCTCCTTCACAAATGAACAGAGTGGGAGTTGGGGTGGATCACAGGGCTCTTTTGTAGAAGAGAAAACACGGAAAAGCTCATATTGTGTTAAACGAGTCTGCGTGTCAGGACAAAGTATCAGCAAACCGGCACGAGAAGAATTTACAATGGAAAAACAAACACTAGTGAGCGGAGATAACTGGGTGAAGATGATGATCCAACTGGTAAAGTGTCTGCACTTTGTAAAGTACAAAAAGAGAGTCCACCTTTGTCTATACTCCTTCATGAACAGCTTCACCCAAACTCCGTTTTACCATCCGATTATCACCCCGGGCTTCAGCTACGAAACAGATACACCAGCTGGGACGCCTTTTTGACAGCATATATAAACATCACAACATGGACAAATCACGCTTGGAGGAGAACAATATTCTGTGCTTGAATTAGGTTAGGGATCCAAAAATCAATGAACCATTGATCAATGAACCATAAAAGAACCAGTATGGACATTTTTAGAGAACTGTTCAGAACATTTTTTTAAAACCATCAAGTTCATAACCTCCATAGAAGTTCTAGGAAGGACCCTTAAACTATACTCTGTGCACAATTTTTAGGCAAGTGAGTATTTTGACCATATCATCATTTTTCTGCATATAGTCCAACTTCAGCTGTAGAAATTTGAATGCTGTTTAGATTTAAGCAGATCAGGTGATGTGTGTTTGTGTAATGAGGGAGGGCGTGGCCTAAGGAAATCAACACCCTATATCAAGGTGCAAAGATTTATTATTCAGCTTCAAGCAAAATGGGCCAAAAGAGAGAACTGACTGAAAAGTAAAAAAAAAAAAATGTAAAAAATCTTTCAGAGTGACGCAACACAGGTTCGCAAGAAATGTGTTAAGGAAAAAAAAAAACACATAAAAGATTTGAGAATTTGAAACGTCAAGACTGGACCATGAAATATCTGAAGGTTTTATGGAGATGAGATGAGAGTGATTGTGTTTTTAACGGATCAGATGGATGGGCCCTGTGGCTGGATCAGTAACAGGCACAGAGCTCCACTCAGACGCCATCAAGGTGGAGGTGGGGTGCTGGTATGGGCTGGTATTTTTAAACATGAGCTAGTTGGACCTTTTCAGGTTAAAGATGGACTCAAAATCAACTCCCAAACCTACAGCCACTTCCTTCAAGCAGTGGTTCAGGAAAAAGTCTCCATCTTTCAAGAACACCATGATTTTTCTGCAGGAGGATGCTCCATTACATGGAAGTTCTCGACTGTTCTCCCCCTTCCTCACCTGACCTAAACCCTATTGAGAACTTAAATGGGAGATTTACGGGGAAGGAAAACAGTCCACCACTCTGAACAGTATCTGGGAGGCAGTGATGGCTGCTGCGAGAGTCCAGGAATGGAAGGGTTATGAGTGTTATGACTGGAGGGGTGGCTATACTGGTCACTGATTTTTCTTTAATGAAAGGTCAGAAATATTTCATTGTAAATTTTGAGTTGTTTGCTCTGAATGGTAAGCGCAGTTCTTATGTGTGATCAGTCTTAGGTGTACCTCGAATTTTAAAAGACTTCGGCAAAGCTTCAGCATTAATTAGCTTAAATACCAGCCTAAAGGAGATGGGAACATTTTTGAGAGGTAATAAAAGACATGGACCACTTCCAAGAGATGCTCATTATGCAGAAAAGCTCAGCTCTCCTAATCAAGACAATCAATCAAGCTAGAACGGTTCCTCCGACAGGGCAGTTCTCACAGTAAATTTGCTTAATTTGTTTGGCCTAGCAGGTTCTCTGAGCAGTGGACATATTTCCCATTACTGAAAGGCAGATGAGGTTACCAAGCAGAAGAGGCACTTAAAGGTGGTTTTTAATGTGATATAAATGCCTCACAGGCTCAACACGACCAGCTGACATCAGCAAAGCTAAAGCAAAAGGCATGAGATCCTTAATAACAAGCTTTTCTCATCAGTGACGACTAGATCCTTCATC
This sequence comes from Hepsetus odoe, assembly GCA_017165825.1. NCBI lineage: Eukaryota > Metazoa > Chordata > Actinopteri > Characiformes > Hepsetidae > Hepsetus > Hepsetus odoe. The sequence goes on from CM029391.1 coordinate 15,973,874, forward strand.
AGGAGTTTCTGCAAATCCTTTTAGCCAAAGTGTCCATTAATAAAGGTATCACTTCTAAGCACCTTTACACACCAAGGTCACTGAGTGAAAGCTTTAAGCCGACGTGATCTTATTGCTGACTTCAAGTCTAAACACTGCTCATAGAAGATTTCCGCATTTCTGCCAATCTGACTGAACATGGAAATTTAAGGTGATGTGAGAAACGACCAAGCACTTCAGAGAAAGGGAGATGATCAGAGAAAGAATGGTGTTTTCTTACTCCAAATATGCCTAGATTTCCACCATGAATTAACATTTTAGTGTTTTTTTGAGACATCAAGTGATCTGTTGTGTTTTGTTCATCTCCTCTCCTTTTTTCACCATCTTCAATTCACCCCTGATACCTTTTAGCAATTTTCGACTTCCTCGATCTCTTAAAAGTACAGCAAGCAACACAAATGCCCAATAAACACATCCATTCCCACAGTGCAAATGGGATGGGCACAATGATATGTATACTGGGACCATATCTAACTTTCCATGTACATAGCTGTCAGTTCTGATACGCAAACATTTATTAAATATTTCACACTGAATGGAGCTAAGTACTGATTGCTACTTTAAATGTTAGGGCTACACTGGAACACAGTCATGGTTCGATATGTACCTTTGCAGCTTTGAAGCCCTTTGCAATAGCGCAACCTACTGGTCTGGGATTCAAATCCATGACCTTCTGATCCTGGGGCAAATTCCCTTACCAGTAGGCCACCGCTGCCCAGCTGACCTCATTCTTTGGGCACAAAACGTTACTGAACCGAGGCTTGACCAACTGCAGCAACCCCAGATCATAGCACTGCCTCCACAGTACGACAGGCACTAGGCATGATGGGTGCATCACTTCATGCGCCTCTCTTCTTACCCTGCTACGACCATCATTCTAGAACAGAGTCAATCTGGACTCATCAGACCACATGACCTTCTTCCATCGCTACAGCGTCCAAACTTGATGCTCCCAGCAAATCAAAGCCTTGTTTTGGTATTAGCCTCAATAATCAGTGGTTTTCTGAAAGTTACACAGCTGTTTAGTCCCAGTCCCTTGAGTTCCTTCACATGGTGTGTGTGGAAAGGCTCTTACTTTCACTGTTAAACAGCTGTGAGTTCTGCTGTTGTTTTTTCATGATTTGATTTCAGCAAACGTTTCAGTGATCGCCGATCACGGTCATTCAAGATTTTTTTTCCGACCACACTTTGTTAAATCCAGGTGGTGTCTTTTTTTTGGACAAGCAGTGTAGGTTCATTTTAGAAAAACTTGGTACAAACAAATAAGCAAAGGAAACCAGACAAAACCTTTTATTTAATCTTTCAATCTAGGGGAACAACAAGGGAACAATTAGTGCTCTAAAAATTAGTTTTTTTAAATACTGGATAACTATACTGTTATCTGGATAACAATACTGTAAAAAACAAACAAACAAACAAACAAACAAACAAACAAAAAAAACGGCCCAAAAGTGGTTTAAAGTGTACAAATTAACATATGTGCCATATTTGCATGAAGGTCTCGGAAGCGAAGGTCGCTTCCAGTGTAAACACTGCCGAATGTAAATAAGATAAAAAATGAAGGAAGGTTTACAGGATTTTGCTGGCAGCGCTGCCTTGTGAAGTGCCAACTAGAGTCAAACCAGACAGTGTCCATTGTAGAGCTGCTGGTCGAGCAGGCATGGCAGATGTTTTTAGACAAATGCACTTTTGTGATGAACCCGAGAGCAGGGTAACATTCTGTGGCTGATTGTGCACGAGGCGGTTCAGAAACACAAAGGCACGAGGTAGAGCGATTGTTTCTCTCCATACCACAATCTACGACTCCCGCATGAGAAGTGGGACTGGAGCGCTGGAATCCAGCCAGTGCACCACCTTTCACAGTAAACATACAAGCTGGTCCATGTTGCCTGAAAACTGGACTTCTAAAAGTCTTTCACCTCATCTTATGGCAGCACATCTTAGGTTTGAGGCTGTTTTTCTAAACGCAATAAAGATTTAAGCCATAATAATAAAAGGGAAGTGTGATATGGGGATTAAATTATTAGATAAACATTCAATAAAGTTAATAAAGTCAATAAAGTCTCCTATAATGATGCAAGTTTGCTGTGATGGTGGCCAATTTACAACACAATTTACATTCAGCTCTGGGAAAAACTCATTTAAAGCATCAGGCTGGTAGTAGTTATTGCGCTCGGCATGGCTAAGAGGCCTTTTAGCTGAATAGTAATGACCAGTGCACTTGCTCTTACCTTCAGGCTGCACGTGAGGAAACAGTCTCTCCCTGCAAACCTTAAACATGTGTTTATCATTGAAAAATGATCACTTTAATAGATGACGTAGCCTTAAAATGTAAAAAAATGACTTGACTATGCTGGACAGCAGCCCTCCAAAAGCAGCAGAGCCCTGCTACAACATACATTTTGTGATTTATTAGTATTAATATGAGATTTATTTAGTGTCACTTGTAACGTGTAACGTAAAGTAAAACAAAAAGAGTGGATTGAAACTTGATTATATAAACAAAAACAATCAGATGTTCAACGTGGTTTGCACTGACCAACAAACAAGAAGTCTTGCTTACTTGTCATTTTTAGCATTTTAGGCTTCTTATCTACAGAAATATGCAATGCTGCAAAGCGAAACCCAGTATCAGAGGCTCAAATTTGTACTTATGCCCACTGTATGGACATCTCGCATGACCAGCTACAGCTGGGATGTGTATGAACACATTTATTTTCCAATCTATTGGCGTGAAATCTGGGTTAAAAGAGCACCATCAAGGTAAATGACTTACAATTATAGCTTCAAAGACTTTTTTTCTAAAACATCAATCATCGTGAATTCGTTGGATAAATGAAAGCGGACAACAGGTGAACAAGAACCTCTGGAGGACATACATAAAGCCAAGGTTTCCCTGCTGCAGTGAGAGGATTGGCAATTTGTCCCGAGAACGCCATTAAAAGCCCATCAGACGACTCTATATTAGTCCCTGTCTCCAGTCAAAGTTTGTTTACTCTTTTCTTCCAGCTCAGGGCAGCTGAACAGTAGAGTAAATGGCTCTGTAGGAGGAAAAAAGAAAAGAAAAAAAAAAAGAGGAACACAATCACAGTCGGTGCGGCATGGATTCTCATTTGTCGTCAATACAGCAGCGAGTGAGCCTTCACTCTTCGTGTGAAACACATCTGCAGTGTTATCATAACTCCGGGGGGGAAGCGGGACACTGTTCTAATCAGAAACACCCACAGTGATGGAGCACAGACTCTCCTGCGTCCAGAGTAAAACAGCGTGGCAGATGAAAACGGCAAGCCATTTTACCAGAACGTTATATCCACATGAGGTCAGGTCACTTTTCAGATTACCAAAATTTCAAATAGAGGTGAAACTGGGCCGGAAAGGATAAGGATTCCTGTCAAATTTGGCACCAAATTGCACTAAATTGCTTTTGGGGCAACAAAACATACAACAAAGTTCCAGCAAGTTCCAGAAAACAGCATTAGTCAGATCCAGCCTAATCTTAATAGTCACAGGAAAGTGTGTCCACAATGTAACAGGAATAACTTCCTCAACGGGGAGCTGTATTTTAAGTCATTATTCATTTGCTGAAGTTTACTTCAAATAAACATGAAAAATCGAGCCACAACTCACAATGAAGATTTTTTTGTTATGTCCCAAGGCAGGATTTATCATTTAAACCAGATAACTTAATCCCAGAGTCAAGATGATAGGAAAAGGGACATTCCTCCAGGACAAACCTGAACTTTAGGCTTTAGTACTTTCCTTTGGAAACTATAGGAGTTCACATTGCATATTTCTTTAATCACAAATAGACTTCTTTCTGTCGTTTCTTTTACACTTGCACTGCAACTGTTGTGTTATCTGAGTGCTCGAACCAGGCACCACCCTCAACGAAATCACAGGAGCATTTCCAGCATGTGTAAGCATGTCCAACACGGAAAACCTCCAGCTGTGTGCTACATGGGCGACACTGGAAACCATCCGGATCCGATTCTCCACAAACCGTCCATGGTTCAAGTGTGAAAACGATTCTTTTTGTTTTGGTAGGTAAAGCCCGTTGCCTTGCTTTTGTATCTTAAATGTGCTGTTCTAATAGTTTCCTTGTCTGATCTGCCATTTTAGTTTCATTTTCAGTTTTTCCATCCAGTCTGAACACTTGCCACATCCACCCTATTACACAATACCACAGACACTTGGGGGTGTGAACACCATTTTACAAGAAATGATGGCAATAAAAAACGGAGGCTTAGACAACAAGCAAACATGTATGTGGCTTATTTATGGGTCAGAAATAATTACGGTACAAAATGTTTGGTACCTTTCTTTCAAATACTGCACAAGTGCATCGACCCAGACCAGAGTCAACATGTTTCCCCCTATAAAACACAACATCCATGCAAAAATCTAAACCTGGGAGCATTATCTTGAGTGGGATTCATAGTTTAAACATACACACAGCTTGTGCTGTTAAAAATCTAAACTATTAAGGGGCTAATCACCAACTGATTGTTTGGAGAATAAGGTTCATGGGGTGGTGATGGTCTAGCGGTAGGATACTTGCCTTGGTGGTTCAGATCCCACCTCTTGCACTACCACCACTGGGTCCCTGAGCAAGACCCTTAACCCTGAGTTGAGCGTCTGCTAAATGCTGTAAATGTAAAAAGAATCACCTTCACCACTCGTGTCAAAAATGTGTTCATTTCCAACAAACTCGCCCTGGCTGGTTGACCACATCTGGGGAAAACCTATTATTTTTAAGGCTTAAATTTCAAAAAGGACGCCCGTTTCAGCAATGCTCTAATCTAATCAGTGTGGAAGTGCAGCTGGATGGAAATAACTGGGATGAACATTTTCAGTGGGAGGTTTCTTACAGGACCTCCACCCTGTTGAAAAAGGAAGTGCTGTTAACACACAGATTGTCATTTCTAACCGCCTGTCTGTTTTAACTCCGCTCTCTCCACAAAGCCATGTTCTACAGAGGGGTCACAGCAGGTTCAGGAGCGTTACAGTAAGTGTGCCTGCCGCTGGTGTCAGCTACTGCACTGTCCTGCATGATGTAATAAGCTTCTGGGTTAATCATGGCTTACATTCTGCCCGTTTTAAGTTAACAGGTACAAAACAGTGTCGGATGCTGGAATAGTTTCCCTGCTTCTGCTCTGGTCTTCACCTGGAGATCTGGTTCCTTCTCACAAGCATGTGCGTTAGGTGGACTGGAGATGTGAAACTGGCCTCTTGGCTTTACCAAGTGTCTTTGTCTTCCTTACGAAAGACGGACAACCTTCATCAAAGTGAAAGTCTTCTGCTCTAGTAGTGCTGGGATAGAACTCAGCACCCCCCACCACCCTGGTCAGGATAAGCAGCTCAGAAATTGAACCAAAAGCTGCAAAACAGACTCACTCACATTCAGTCAAGGGATTTGGCTTACATCCGGTATAAGAAGGTGAAAGCTGTTAAATATAGACACACTGTAAAAAAGACGCCCTTTAGCAACAAGGATTCATCAGCTGAGCAATAATTGAAACTGATTTTGGGGCAGAACTGAGAAATTATTGTTTAAATCAGTATCATCTCCCGATGAAAGACTGAAACCAAGAGTCCCCAGCACAGATCAACCGATGAATCAAAACTGCATTTTTTGAATGCACTGTTGATGTAACTTTAAAAACAACTTGTTATCTGCCTTCCTAACACTTCCTGCTTTTAAGTGAGCTTCTGGTGGTACCAGGTTGGGTTAGTGGATATGGAAACAAAAACAGCAACAAATTTAGCTCAAATTTGCAAAGTTTAAAGGAGGAGTTAAGAGTTTATTGAACATGCTAAACACGGTTTTCATCACCAGCAGCTCTGCACAATGTACTTTGGATTCCCAACTATTGGTTTTGATTCCAGCTGCCGCCCAAAAACATTTCCTATGACTGTCGGGTTAGGAGTGTTTATTTCTTCGAATGCATTCAGGAATGTATGACATACACCTTAAAAAAAACATTTGTTATCAGTGACACTTTACCTTGTTTTCCAATAATTTCAATTATTCCAATTAAATTTAATTGGATTCACTATCATTATTATTATTAATAATAAATTGTATAAATGAGATGCCAAATTATTGTATTAAAGTATTTTCTCCATTTGTGAAATTTTAAAAAAATGCCTTTTTTGTTTGCTTTTTGTGTTCTTATACAATATTTGAATATTTGAGATGATATTCAACAGAATATTTGAATATGGAAAAACTGAACAGTCCAACAGAGCACTTTTGTACACTTTTCCAGCAAACATCAGTGTTTGAGTCTTTGGACTCCACTGAGCCAAGTTTGCTTTTTGGATCAAACCTGGGATGAATCAGTGATTTATTTGCACACACACAAAAGATTCAACATCATTTCAGTGTTAAATGTTGGTTATTACTTGTGAGCATGCATTAGGGGGTGAAACCTAATCTCAAGGCACGTGTTGAGACTATAATCCGGGTTTACATTTCTTTCCACAACTTTCCCTTTTCTTTAAAGCTTTTGTCTCAGCCCTCCCTCTGACCAGCTATGGTGCATTGGTGGGACTGCGGTGCCTCCAAGCAGCCGTTTTGCTCGACACCAGGAGAGCAGCTTCACTCCCGAACAAAGCCTGCCTCACCCTGACATCCTCTAATCTCCAGGAAGGAACTGCTCCCAAAAAACTTCCAGATAAACCCCCCAATCAGAAATACATCATGTGCATCGTCACGGCTAAATGCTACAAACCCTGCAGGGCAATCAAACTTAAAGTCCAAGAAAAAAAAAATCCCACAGTAATAATTCACTGCACGAGCCAGTTAATGAAAAATCTCCTTTTCTATCCTCAAGGTTTTCCCACTGTTCTCTCTCGACAAAAAAAGAAGCACATAACAGGTTCTGGATTGGGGCCAGCCATTATCGTGGAAGTCCGAGTGAGTAGATTAGCACCTTCCATCGCCTTCATACAATACATTTTTCATGCGCAACCCCTCGGGATGAGACGGTGTTTCGGTTAAAGATGCCAAGTCGATGCAGGCTTCCAAAGCGCTTCATTTCTTCACAATAATATCCTGAAAAGGAAACTCTCTTAGGCTCTTGGAAGACGTTATTTAATCTTGGATTCAACAAGAGATGGGAGAAACTTTCCATGTGCATCTGTCATGGTTAATTTTTCCCCCAAAATGTTCCTAAATAAATAAATAAATAACATCCAACTACAATACCCAGCATTCATTGCACTAATATATAAAATGCCATGAAGAACACACCCTGCAACAGAGATTAAAGATATCCTGACTGCTCTCTGTCAAATGCAACGTCCGGTTATGCCCAATTTGATATGAATGCAGTGAATCAGTGACCTTAAAAGCACTTTTTGACATTATGATAAATTTCAACCTATTGCTCACCTCTGCCACTGCAATGTTCTCTTTTTAAACCTGCATTAAATAAATGCATCTACATTTAAATAAACAGTAATGGCCAACTAAGTGAGTCAAAAGCAGAGTTTAAATTTCAGCCTCAGTTTCAGTGCTCACAGATGCTTATCAGCTTCATTCAAAAAAGGCCACTGTCACAGAGCGCCGAGGGAGATCCGTTTCCTCAGAAACTCTGATTTCCACACATTATTGCAGCAGTCTGTCCTGTATCCTCTTCCCACTGTGTGTGTGTGTGTGTGTGTGTGTGTGTGTGTGTGTGTGTGTGTGTGTGTGTGTGTGGAGAAGACCCTTCTGTGACTCTAGGGCATTGCCGTGTCGGTACGCCACACATCCACACGTCACAACATGTTTACAGAGCCTGATGCCTGTTTTTATATTTATATTTAGTTTTCATTTCTTTGGCAACTTTTCTCACAAAGTAATTTCTTTTGATTGTCCAAAATGTTTAGAGATTTAACAAAAAAAAGAAAAGTGTGTTACCAAACATGGTTTAATAGACAAATACACATGCAGTTCTTAAAAGATACATAAAGGAACCACTTCCTGAGAATTTCATGAGTTTGGTGAGTCCAAAAAGACAGATTTAGGCCAATTATGCTGAACAAAAACAAAAGAACCGGTAACTAACAAGTAACTGAAGAAACAATATAGTTACTAGCAGATGATTGAAGGTCAGTCCATTCTAACATATTTTTATATTTTCTTTACCAATTACTTGATTTTTTTCCCCCCATTTTCTGTCAAATTTAGTCTTCACCCAGTTCTACCCATACAACCTCACTCCTCCATCATGCGACCACCAACACTGGGGGGTGGAAACCTCACAGGAAGTCCACCACCACATCTTTTTTTTTTTAACTGATGATGATGATGATGCAGGAGAAGGGGGCATCCTAAGCAGTTGTGCTCTCTTGGGACTCCCGGATGGATGTAGCACCATCTGGTATCAGACTTGTTACGTCCCAGTAGGGCCAATGACAGTAGCACTAACTTGGGAGTCCCTTTGTATGATTTTTCTTAATTCCTGATCCATCAAACGTCTCCATACATCGTAATCCATATAAAGATTAAAATTTTCTTCTCCTTTAGGCTACTCCGCAGCAAATCATCTGTCTCCATTCATCCTGTCCTCTGCATCTTCCTCTTTCACACCAACCGCCAGCATGTCCTCTCTCACCACATCCATATACCTCTGCTCCTCTTGCCTGGTAGCTCCATCCTCAACATTATATCATCAATCATTAAAATGTCTTTTCGTATTGTGAAAATATCATTTATTCACAGCATGGACCAGAAGGGCCTGTAAGTGCCCAAGCTGCTCAGAAACGGCTTTCATCTTCACCTACACCTTTTCCACACGAGGGGACGACTTTATCACGGTTGCATAACAGGAAACACACACATCCCACAACTGAGACTGAAGCAAAATGTGCAGAAATGTTGAGCAGACCACAAGTCTCTGAACGTTTTATGTGTCACCCCTGTTAGGGGTGTGGTGTGATTTGTATTATCACAATAAGATCCTATTTCAAAATCACTACAATCCCTACACTGATCCCACTTTTGGAGCCCTTTTCCTCCAACATGGCACTGGTTTTTGAACCGGACCTTGGCCAACCAGCCAACAGTTTGGAGGAACCTCTTTATCTTGGACGTCATTGAGGAGAGGCTAAACAACTGAAGTAATCAAGGAGAAGGATGTTGTCATGGTTCCCACTGGAAATAAACAATTGCTAATTTTATTTTGGGTTAGAAGGCTCTAGATGATTCCAAAAAGTCTGAATCAGAATAGAGCTGTCAAAAATGGAAAAAAGAAAGTGCCAATTTAATAAATAACAGAAGGAAATTTTTACACTCCTCAAATATCAATACACTTGGACATTGTTAGGAAAGAAAAACCTAACCTCTTTAGTGGTTCTTGAAAGGTTTTCATCCCACACGCCGTTCTAATTCTTTAGAGAATGACCCACTGAAAGGTTTAGTCGGGAAACCAAAGTGGCTCTATTATGGAACTGTTCCACTTTTGCTTCTCAGGAGTTAAGTTAGCAGATCAGTGACTTATACCAGGAAGCTCACGCCGGAAAAAAGAGAAAAGATGGGGAGGATCCAATAACAAAAGCCTGCAGCCTTGTCAGACTTAAAAGAAGAAAGGTGCTTCCACAGAAGCAGAAGTTGTAAAGTGAGCAGTTGCTCTGGAGTCACGTCAAAGAAATGATTCAAATGAATCATTTTTCCGGTGTAATGACTTCAACATACATTTAGAAACACAGCTCAGGCCTCTCAGGCAAACTGGTATTACTGAGTTGGAGAGACATGAGTGAATGTGAAAGAGATGATGTTGACCATTTTTCTGAAAGAACACGTAACAAGTAAAAATTCTAATGATTACACGATTTTAACAGACTGAGGGTAGCTTCCTAAAACACACGAGACAAATAATGGATATTTTAGACTATATGCCAACCTTACAGCTGAGTGTTTTCCATTTAGGACTTTTTCCACAATTAGTCAAATGGCCGGGACATGCTGAGGTGGTGGAGCCGGAAGGGTCAGAGTTCAAGATGCTGAGATTTGTGTCGTCCAGAGGACAGATAAGGATCATGTCATGAGAAGGAGAACATGGATGGAGCTGCCAGGAAAGAGGAAAAGAGGAAGACCCAAGAGGAGGTTTATGGATGTGGTGAGAGAGGAAATGCTGGTGGACGGTGTGAAAGAGGAAGATGCAGAGGACCAGAAGAAATGGAGCTGGATGAAAAATCAAAATCAAGACTGACTGAAAAGACACGACAGAGAGGAGAGGGAGAGTGGATGATGGAGAAAAGGTGCGTACTGAGTGTGAAAGTAGAGACGTGGATGAAAGTGAAGCAGTGACGATAATGTTCATTATTTTCAGTATATTGTTTTAATAGGAGTTTGAATGCTTCAATAGTCTATGAATTATATTATTATTGAGCTTTAGTTTCCTCTTTCTCGGTCCTTCAGAAGAATATTGTTAACTTTAATACTCTGAGTACATTTCTGAGACTGTACTTTTACTATTACTTGACAAAAGTAGAATGAGTACTTTAATTTGAACAGAACAGTGTCTGTACTTAAATAAAGCATGTGTAGTTTTGTCACCCCTGCAGTACAAAAGTTAAGCACTTGCACTTCACCCAGCTTGTTTGGAGATCAGCACAGTGGCACATGCCATCGTTCATGTCTAATGGAGTTTCCTTTATTCTAAAAACAAGCCTCTGTTTGTCTTGCCTGAAGTCATTACTGTAACACTGTCAACGGGGAGGGAAATCCCTCAGTTATACAACATGCGCACTAATAAGGGGTGCTCTGAATCATCTCTGAAGTGAAATTCAGACGTGCACACACTAGAGCGGATCCATCGCCTGATATCTGAGACATTGCTGTGTGGTGATGTTCTCAGGTAAAAAAAAAAAAAGCCATGATGGAGGAGCACATGCAAAGGATGATGAGACAAAACAGCGGTTTTTGATGACTTAGGAGTTACTTAAACACAAGACGACAGTGTGTCATCAAGAAAAAGTTTTTTCTGAGTAAATTGGAGAGGAAGTTGGATATAAACTGAGGGGATCAGACAGAGAATGTTACAATCAGAATCAGAAACGTACGCAACTTACACCACTAACTGGCTGGAAAACTATTTAAAAAACTAAAATTAAGTTTTTAAAATCCTAATAAAAATAAATGCATAATAAACTACGATACTGAGCTCTTTGGGAAATTACTGTGCATTATAAAATGCAGGAATAAGTGATTAGTGGATCAAATTCCTGCACGTGGATTTACAGTCAGTCCAAGGAATATCTGTGTCTCCCAGACACTCCAGAGAGGCTCGTCCTCCCAGGAGGACGGAGTCACCTGAAAGCGCTCGTCTCCGAAACCAGGCCACTTTCGCAGGCTGGTGTCTTTACCTGAAGACCTTTTTAGAGATTACTTAATGCCACATTGCACAAAACCTTATTCATTTTAGGAACTGTACGTGTCATTTACCTGAACGATATAATATTACTTTGTTTATATGTAAAGAAACATAAAAGACCTAAATACTCGAAAATAATCAGCTTTATAAAAAAAGCTCAATAAATGCCTAATTTTTCCAAAATCATGTTAAAAAACTGATCTCAATATTAATCAAAACAATCAAGGTTATATTTTTCGCCACATTCGATCATCCCTACCGTGCGCCACACACACTGCCGCTGTCTGCTGCGTGAACTGCAAGGTGGACCTTTTCCTTTAAGGTAAATGATGAACATAAGTAGTGCAAATACGGTAACTGAAGTGAAAGTGAAAGGGACTGTGTCCCAGCACAGCACACAGTGAACACAATGATCCTTCCTCGGCATTTCACCCACACGCACGCATACAGCAGCGGGGGCAACTTTTAAAAGTGCCCAGGGAACAGTGAAGGGAACGGTCCCTTGCTCAAAAGATACCTCAGGGCAACCTACAGGTCTGGATTTCTAACCCATGACCTTCTGATCCTGGAGCCTAGTCTGAATGTAGAGCTGAAGGTACATCATTCTTCTCAGTAGCGGCACGCTGAGGGAACGTGTTATGTATTATAAGGCTGCCATACACACTCTACACTACAGACACTGTTATTATATACCACTTAAACAGATAAATAAACACTATGAGCTACATAAACACCATGTTTTCTAGATTTGATCAACTTTAACAGTGTTCTGCTCAATGTCCATAGTTTACTGAGAGCTCACAGGTCTGTATACACTATATAGTTTATCAACACCCCTATTAGTGTAAACACGGGCTTTTACAGGTAACTGTTGAACTTTCTCAGTGTAAACACTGTCCAGCGCTGAGATAAATAATAACTAATGACGTTCAGAAGAGTAACAGCGGGCTGTGTCGCCGCCTTTGAGAGGAATGGAGTGTTTAACAGCCGGTCTGATGATAATTTAGCTCGACAGGCAGTTTGTTGGGATGTTTTTGTTGGTATTTCTGTGGAAACTGATGAAGGAAGTGAGTTTGTGAGACTCGGAGAAGGAAATTCACTTCCGCGCCCGATAACCTCGAGAAAAGCACACTCCCTGCGCTTTCCCTGGCTGCGAGTAAAAGCGGAATAAGAGTCTGGAACTGACCTTCGGTGTTCATGAGGCAGCAGAGGAGCAGACAGGCTTTAATGAAGGCGGTGAGGGTGAAATCCATCGCGCTTCTTCATCCGCCTCTCCCTCTCACCCGCTCTCCGCTCGGCTTTACGGCAGCTGCGGCCGCTCTGCGGCACCCGAGTCCGTCTCCAAGGGAATGACGTCAGAGCGGGGCCGGCGTAAGAAACGGGAGGGGATAGCCACGCCCACTTTTCTGCGTCACTATTTGAACGAAATAAAAATACAGTTTGTGATCGTAATTACGTTTAAAGAGTCATAATTTAACTCTGACGGGTTGAAAGAACATTAAGACACCCTGTAATATTACAGCTATGATCGTGAGAAGATTTCATTTTAGTTCAATTATTAACAAGTTCTTGTTGTTAATATTATTATTATCATTATTATTATTATTATAGTAGTAGTAGTAGTAGTATACAGTATTAATATATATGAGAGTAAATGTCTTCTACTTTGTGTCATTTGATTTCTGAAACCTAAACTTCAACTGCTCATAATAATAATAATAATAATAATAATACAATAACAATAAATATATTATTATTATTATTATTATTATTATTATTATTATTATTATTACCTGTTGAGGTTTTGATTCCTAAAATCTAATGACACAAAGTAGAAGGTATTATCTTTCATATTAGTAAAAATATATATTGTTTGTAATATATATATATGTATATATTGTAAAAATTGTTATTATATATGTATATATATAATTTTTATTTATCTCTGGAAAAGAAAGTGACTGATTTGCAGGTAAAGAACCAAAATTAATCTTGATTTATTCATTAAACGAAAGATTTCAACAAAAAATGTGTATTCTAACTGAGGAGGAATTTAGGACACCCTACCCTCTAATAGTTAGTGTCCCCTCCCTTTGGCTGAAATAACCACAGTGAGACACTTTTTGTAGCATCTACCAGTCTCTGACGTCGGTCTGAGGAACGTTTGATCCGCTCCTCAATGCAGAATTCTTTTAGCTGTGAGATGTTTGAGGGGTTTCTTCATGTGCAGCCCGTTTCAAGTCAGCACAGCATCTCGAAACCCTCAGGACCCTCCAGTTCTTGGTGTTCAGCCAGTCCTCGGTGGATTTACTGGTATGTTTTGGGTCATTGTCTTGTTGAAGGGTCCAGTTCAGCTTCAGCTTTAATGTTCCTCAAGCACCCTCTGATACACAATAGAATGCATGGTGGATTCAATGATGGTGAGCTGACCAGATTCTGCTGCAACAAAGCTCCAAACCATGACACTTCCACCTCCATGTTTCACAGTTGGTATGAGGTTCTTTTCCTGGAATGCTGTATTTGGTTTACGCTGGACTCTGTTCTGGTGTCCAAATAATTCCGTGTTAGACTCATCTGTCCAAAGAACATTATTCCAGAAGTCCTGGTCTTTGACTACGTTCTCTCTGGCAAACTTCAGTCTGGCCTTGATGTTTCTCTTAGAGAGCAAACAGTGGAACGGCTGATTGCACATTCTTTTGAGATCTTTTTTAATCCCTTATCAAACTTTAAAGCTGCTACAATCTTCTTTCTGAAGGCCTCAGAAAGCTCTTTTGATTTCATCATGGTGTTCACTCTCACCTCAACAGTAAGGAGCACCAAACTAAACGTCTGAGGTTTAAATCGAGCCTCCTTCAAAATGCTGAGTAACGATGTTCTAATCATGTGGCGTGATGTGCTGCACCTCTGTGTGATTTGAGTCATTTTAATTGGGAATAAAGTTGGGGTTTCCTGATTTATTCCTCACCAGAAATCGCATTTTTGTAGAATTACATTTTACAGAAAAGTCTTTTCGTCAGTTTTAATTGTTCAGTAATATTACTTGAATCTCCCAGCATTCTTAAATTGAGATATAATATCCACATGTTCAAAAATGTTACAAAAAAACAGACATGAGCCCCACAAAGGAAAGGACTTGGGATGCCCCGACTGGGAATCAAACCCAGAACCATTCCCGCTGTTAGGTGACAGTGCGGATCATTACATCACATTTCACCCTCTTTAGAAATGATGTATTGTTTGGAAATATTTTTATTTTAAAAGTCCCCCTAATGTTATTACTAATATATTACTTTTACTTTATGTGAAGGCAAATTGATGAATACTGTCAAAGGGACACTCAAACACCTGTAACATCACACCTCTCACCTCTCAAACACTTTAAACACTTTAAACTCAGCCTTTATTTTTCTAGATTTAACTCAGATAATGTAGTTTTACTGAGTCTGTCAGTATTTAGTTGAATCCTGCCCAAACCCAAATAGATTTGAAAGCGAGTATGTGTGGTGTTTTGTTTATTTGAGTGTTTTTTTTTGTTTATTTGAGGGTATTAATGTTCAAACTTTGGAGAGAATGTGTGTAAGCATCTATAAACAGGTGTGTTGAAGAATCCGAATCACGCCAGAGCTCAACTGGAGCACAAGTGCAGGTCAATGTCGCCACCAAGCGGCGAAAATAAATATTACACCTCAAAACCAAAGCCAATATTAAACCTGTATTATATATAAAAAGTTACACAATCAAATATTTGACCTTATTACCAGCGTGAAAACACCATTTCCATGAGAGTGTGTTAGTGTTAGTCTAAGAAACAAACAGCAAAACATACTTAAGCGTATTTCATATTGATAAAATCGCCAATACAATGCATACACATTTAAATCATTTAAGTAAAGCGTTTAAAATAGAATAGTAATCCTGATAGAATATCCTATTAAAAAACATACATTGATAAAAATGTTTAATTAACACACACACAAACACACACACACACACACACACACACACACACACACACACATATATATATATATATATATATATATATATATATATATATGTGTGTGTGTGTGTGTGTGTGTGTGTGTGTGTTAATTATACAATTAACATATATATATATATATATATAGATGTGTATAAGAGACAGCATATAATAAACAAATAATAATGTATTATAATAATATATATATATATATTATTATTATAATTGTATATATTGTATATATATATATATACAATTTGTTATTATTTTCGTTATTCTTTTTATTTTCTGTTCTTGTTGTTGTTTAATGCAGTTACATGATTTGGCATAAATTCATATAATATAGTTTATCCTATCAAAAATGAAACAAATTAAAAATTGTCAGTTTATTTTAAGAATTTATTATCATTGTTTATAAAATAACATAATGATAAAATATTATAGAGTTGATCCTATTAAAAGTAAACAGTAAATAATGGAAATATACTGTAATTTGATTTTGTTGATGATTATGTTATTGTTGTTTTTATTGGCGGGTCGTCTCTACGGGAGGGGCGGGGCGGAGTTAGGGGGCGTGGTCAGTGCGCGGTGACGTCAGGCTCGGCGGTGTCATGGCGCGGACGGAGCCGCAGTGTTGAAGGCCGACATGGAGAAAAGCGCGAACCTGCTCCGGGACTCCGGCGGGAGCTCGGTGTGCGCCGCCCTCCCCGCGGAGTCCGCGGAGCCCGGGGAGGCGTGGGCGACCGGAGGGGCTGGGAAAAGGGACCCGTGCGCGTCGGAGAGCCCTGGCGCTGAGCCGCAGACGGAGCGGACGGGCGGCGGCGGGGTGGCCGAGCAAAGCGCACCAATGCCCTGCCGCGCGCAGGCCGACACCCCGCCGCCTGGAGCTGGAGGATCCGGAGGATCCGGAGAGCCGTGCAGCAACGGGCCGGGGAGCGCGCTAACCGGAGCTTCTGCTGGAGCGGGACAGGTCCCATCAGCGCGGTCAGGGTCAGAGTCTACTGTGGGGGCTGGAGACATCCAGACGGGCAGGACGGAGCAGGGGCTGCAGGGGCTCCAGGGGCTCCCAGAGCCGGACACTGCGGGCCCTCTGTCCGGGGCGAAGGAAACCTCTCCCAGCACAGACTCCCTGCACTGCTCCTCGGTCCTGAACTCCTGTCCCAGCTCGGAGGTGAATGGAGAAGGCCTGGAGGACAGGGGCCTGGCCCAGGGGGGGGAGAAGAAGGTGTCCTGTCCCAGGGACCGAGGAGCTGGACAGTCCATGTACCACATCAAGTGGATCAGGTGGAAAGAGGAGAACACACCTGTCATCACCCAGAACGAGAACGGGCCCTGCCCTTTACTGGCCATCATGAATGTCCTTCTGTTGGCCTGGAAGGTAAATCAGGGCTGCTGAGGGTTGAGTGTGGATTTTTGGGGGGCGTCCCCGTGATCGGAGGGTTGTGGGTTTGAGTGCCGGACCAGTAGGTTACCCCTGAGGTTCCTTTCAGCACCATCCTGCATCGGTGTGTGTTTGGATGGGTTAAATCTCCGGCCGACGGATCCCCTGCACACTGTTCTCGGTGTGTGTGTGCCTGCCGTTTCCATTTCATTTCAGAAACAAATCCCAGGATCCCTCGTCCTCTAACGTGTAGGAGAAGGACCAGTCATGTCCTCAGCTGAGCATCAGCAGCTGGTCAGGACCATAACCCGCCGCTCTAAGGAGAACGTGCGTTAGTTTGTAATATTTCTGCAGAATTCGGTGGTTAGGAGTCGTTCGGTGGGAGTTTGAGGGGAAATGTTTCATTCTGGAGAAACTCCGACAGATCTAAAAGCTCCTTCTCAAGTTATTTAGGTTATCTGTATACGTTTGGGCCTGAATATGTAAAAACTTGAATGTCAGATTAGGCCAGATAATCCTCTAAAAGTGTGTTTTATAAACTGTGTATCATTTTCTGCAGTATCTTTCACCTATGTTTGCATCGGTGCTGCTGTAATTACCTAGCAGTATTATTTTCTGAGTGCATTATGATAATAAAAAGTAATCTCAGCTGTTTCTAGAAAGAGAGCAGATTTAGTCCAGTCGCACTGAATTAAGTGCACTTTTGGATTTAAAAAAATCATATTTTTGATTATCTGCTGCCCCTTCAAATCAAACTGATCAGAATTTCAGGGAACTAAAGATCGTTACATATTGTTTATCGTGAATATTTCTCAAATTATTGCGATTTTACTTTTTTCCCTTATCGACCGCTCCTAATCTAAAGTCCAGTTTAAATTCGCCAAAATCGTTTTTAAGCGAATATCATCTTAAAGCACTATGATTCTGAGATCATTCATCCTTTTATTAACGGCGTCGCGCTCCAAAAACGGAAGAAATGAGGTTCGCTCATCACTTTGGATCGTGAACAAAACGGCTCGATTTCCGGAGTGCATATCACCACACACTCTCTTCTTTACTCCCCATGATTGAATTATGCAGGAATTTGGAAAATCTGATTGAATTCCCATTTAATTCAGCGTGGAAGGGCATCAGTGATGTTTCTTTTCCTCCAGATTTGGCGTAAGATTCAATAACGACTGAGCGGAGCCCGTCCTGTTCTGTCATCGTCTCCAAAAGGCCCTATGATTGTCAAAAAAGACAAAAAGACATGCCTTCTGCTTCTTTTCATTCCAGACCAACTTCCGTAATCATTTCTTTACGTTGGCAGTGTTCGGGAGTCTGCGAAAGTAATCAGACCCAAAACATCCTGTGCTGCTGCTGCTTCTCTCGACAGATTCAGCTCCAGCTATCGAACGTCTTTCTGTTTAAGAGAAGTCACTTTCTATCATCTGTTTCTGCTAAGCAGTCACTGCACGGTCGCAAACAGGGCTGCGTTCTGTATTTCAGCCTGCGACTCATTTGCATCATAAAGATAACGTTTAATTGCCGCGCTTGACGGCTGGCTGGCAGGCCCGTTCGAGTGTTCGTTCTCTAAACTTCAAAATGAGCCTCCGTGTGTCTCGGCCTCACACTGCTGCCTTTGAAAGCTCCCCACGGTCGGTGGAGATGATTGCCACATTGGGGACGGATTTTCAGCACGCTTGCTAGAGTGTGGTCCGCTCTGGGTGACGCTGGTGTACATTTCAGACGCTCTCCTGTTTTGACTCTTTATCATCCATCCTGATGATGCTGAACGCTGAGTGGTTGGAACCCCTTTATCTAGAACCTGGTATCTTTGGGCACTTTGCAGCCTTCAGTTTCTTTTTACAACCATTGTTGGTTACATTGAAGAAGAGTGCAGGCAGGTTGGAATGGGTGGAGAAGTGTGACTGGAGTGATCTGTGACAGACGGGTACCAGCAAGAGTAAAAGAGGCGGAGCTGGAGGTGTCAGAGTTAAAGATGCTGAGATTTTCGTTGGGTGTGACGAGGATGGACAGGATTTGAAAGGAGAATATTAGAGGGACAGATCAGGTTAGACGTCTTGGAGACAAAGTTAGAGAAGCAAGGTTGCGTTGGTTTGGACATGTCCAGAGGAGAGACGAGGATTATTGGGAGGAGGATGTTGAAGATGGAGCTGCCAGGAAAGAGGAGAAGAGGGAGACCAAAGAGGAGGTTTATGGACGTGGTGAGAGAGGACATGCAGGTGGTCGATTTGAAGGAGGAAGATGCAGAGGACCGGAAGAAATGGAGATGGTTGATCCGCTGTGGCGGCATCGGTGGCCTAGTGGTTAGGGCGTCAGCCACATGATCAGAGGATCGGGGGTTCGAACCCCTTCCCAGTAGGTTGCCCTGAGGTACCCTTGAGCAAGGTACCGTCCCCATCACTGCTCCCCGGGCGCTTTCAATAGCAGCCCACTGCTGCACATGTGTGTATGGGTGAAATGCAGAGAGTGAATTTCCCATTCGTGGGATTATAAATAAAGGATTATTATTATTATTATTAAACAGGAGCAGCCGAAAGAAAGAGTTGTAAAAAGTACAGTAATAAAGAAATCAGTATCCGATCACAAAATGCGGGACTCGCTTAGAACTGACTGTTCTACACAAACTCAGAACCGAGCTCTAGTGTAAGTTTGTGGTGCTTGGATTGAAACCCAGGACAGATTTGGAAACCGCTTTAAGAACTGAAATCCCACCCGGTTACCCAAATACTCTCTTATCCCATTTACTGTCTTCCTCTCCTGCAGGTCAAGATGCCGCCAATGATGGAGATCATAACAGCGGAGCAGCTGATGGAGTATCTGGGTGAATATTAATTAAATCTCTTCTTTCTCTCAGTGTGCCTTGTTTTTCCACTGCAGTCTGTGTCCCGTGGTTTGCAGAACACTCCCAGTCTAATGACTGATATTTAAGGAACAGTATAACGTTTTGTTCAGAATTTTGGTTAAGAATTTCAACTTATTTCATGCGTTCAAAAAAGTCCATTTCAGTAACAGCAAGCATGCATCACTATCAGAAGTGTGTTCTCTGTAGAGGACGTTTACTTCTTCTCACTCGACCAGAGGTGCCCAAACTTTTGAATAGGGTCTGTAATTCAGCTGGTAAAAATGGCAGCCAATCAATAATATGCTTTCAAAAAACACATCCATGTTGAACTGGAAACAATGTACTGGCTCCCCGCTGAACGCCCTGCAGTTGGACCTTAGATTACTCACTCACTCATTTTCATAGCCACTTGTCCTAATTAGTCACAGTTTGCTGGAGCGTATTCCAGCTCTCACAGGGTGAAAGGTGGGGACACACCCTGGACAGATCGCCAGTCCATTGCAGGGCAGAGACACAGGCAAACACTCGCTCACACACACTCACACATACGTGCAAGTTAGCATCTCCAGTCCACCTGACCTGTAAGACTCTGGACGGTGGGAGGAAACCGGAGCTCCTGGAGAAAACACACACAGACACGGGGCGAACAAGTCCACTCCACGCAGAAAGGACCCGGACTGTCCCGTCTGGGAATTGAACCCAGGACCTTCTCGCTGAGAGGCGACTGCGCTACCCACTGCGCCCCAGACCTTAGATTAGGAGTAGATTATTTTATGAACATCTGTTAGCATCTGGGCTTAAAGAAGAAGGAAAAGTTGAAAGCAATGGCTGAGCATGTCTGGATATTGTGGATATTTCCAGAAGATTCCTCGCACTTATTGCTAGTTTGTCCTCAGGGCCTCAATTCTGTCTTTAGCCTGTGTGGTTGACAGAATTACAGGATGGTGTTGTGCCAGGGTTTAAAACTGGTCTGTAGACCGTTCAGGATCTGAGCATGTTATTATTGGGCTGCTGTTTTGGGTGCTCACACAATAGTATAAATCTGTGGATATCAGGTTAAAGGAGCGAGATTTGGACACAGACATGTCCAAACTAACTGGACAATAGTGCAAATGTGATATTTCCAAATGATTAAATATAAAACAGTCTTATAGAAACACAACCATTAGTTTGGTTCCTAAACCAACTTCACAGGGACCTGAGTTAAAAGTGGAGCCTTTAAAGCTGTAGTCTAAAATGTCTTTTTAACAACTTCCGACGGCCTGAAGAAAAGTGTGTGATGGTTTAGGCCTGTCGTTTACATGATGCCAAGCTGGCAACTGTAGGATCTCATTGCTGGTTGGCCTCATATCTCCAGTGCAAAACTAAACTATGGCTTTCACATGTGGTGCAGGAAGGAGTATGTATTAGTATGTCGTTCACCACTGGCGCTGCTGTTTTTGGGAAGCCGTTTGCCACACGGCCTGCTGTTGCGACTCCTGGCAGGGCAGTAGTGTCGTCTTACGTCCTCCCTTCAACAAACAAGCAGCTCTGGGATGGTGGTGGCCACCAATAGTCACCTTTTAGCTCGGTGTAAACTGCATGCCTGCGTACGTCATCACACACTTGCTTCAAGCTGGGTGTTGGTTGGTAATCTCCAGTAAACTTGCGTATGTGGTTTCTGACACTCTTGACACACTGTTTTCTGTAAACAAAGACAAAGGTGCGCCATTAAGCTGTACTCCTGCCCCGTTTTCATCCAGTTCTGGAACGGTGGCTGTAAACATCCATTGCTTGTTGGGCAAATGAACTTTATAGTTAATGTTATGCTCAGTGGGTTAGGCCCCTGGATCTGAAGGTTGTGGGTTCGAATCCCACATCAGTGGGTTGCTCTGAGACCCTTGAGTAAGGTACCATCCCCATCACTGCTCCCCGGGTGCGTTAAATAGCATGTGTGTATTTCACTTCACTTTCATTTTCACTTCACTGTCCTACAGGAGCAAAGCACAAACATCTGTCAACATGTGGGGTAACGGGGACAACTGCGAACTGGAATCATCAAGGGGATTTCACCAATTTTTTAAAATTTTCTTTTAAATTCTGTTTTTATGATGTAATTGTAGAGAAGTTACCTATTCTTTACAGTGGGGGTTTTAGGGGCTGATGTCTTTAACACATCCAGTGCTGTGCAGATGTTTTAGGCAGGTGTGGAAAAAATGCTGTGAACAAAGAATGCTTTCAGAAATGGAAGTGTTCATCATTTATTTTCATCAATCAACAAAATGCAGTGAATGAACAAAAGAGAATCTAAATCAAATCAATATTTGGTGTGACCACCCTTTGCCTTCAAAACAGCATCAGTGCTTCTAGGCACACTTGCACACAGTTTTTGAAGGAACTCTGCTGGTCGGTTGATCCAAACATCTTGGAGAACTAAGCACAGATCTTCTGTGGATGTAGCTTCCTCACATCCTTCTGTCTCTTCATGTGATCCAGACACACTGGATGATGTTGAGATCAGGGCTCTGTGGGGTCAGAAGAACTGATGCTGCTTTGAAGGTAAAAGGTAGAAACACCAGATATTGATCTGATTGAGATTTTTCTTTTGTTCGCTCACTTTGCATTTTGTAAATTGATAAAAATGCAGATGAAAAAATATCGAATATCGGCCTTCAATTCCCACATTTCTTCACCGTGACTACATAAAGTGATACACCTTCAGGCCCATTCACTCTGAAGGAGTGCCCCACTCCTCAGTGCTTTTTTTTTTTTACATTTTTTTTTTAAAAGTTGTCATGAAACAGAGGCGCCGATCAGAAATAAATGGTGTTTTAATAAATCAGCCTTAAAGACGACAGAACAGCCAAACAGTTTATTTATGAGAGGTAACGGGAAGCTGGGAAGTGGTCTTGGGTTGTTCATTGTTTTAATGAATGTAAACCTCCCAAATTGAAGTGGATCATAAAGCAATCACATTTTCACACATTCAGCTCTGCAGACCAAGACCAAAACACCAGCAGCGCCTTCAGAATCCCATGAATATTTCATTCCAGTGCATGCATTTGCTTTTAAGCTACATGCTCTGAATTCGCTTTTTTAAAATATCCTGGAACACTTACAGCGCATACAGTCATCAGAACAGTGTCTCTGTCAAACAGAACATTGGTTGTAATTTTGGATTATCACTCCTTGGATTGTCACCGTGAGATGTTCACCCTACCTTAAAGGGAACTTGATGCTTCTCTGAGTTTTGACTTTTGTACTGTGTGTTACAGATGTTTTTGTACATGGAAACGGTGCAAAGTTGCAAGAGGGAGAAATCTAGTTTGGAAAGAAACTGTTTCACCGTCGCTTGTGACGCTTTGATGGCAGTGTGCCATGTACTCTTTGAACTTTACCCAAAGTCCATCCCGCCTGCATGACCACACCCCTGCACACTGACCACCCCCACCCCTCTTCTAATCAGTTAGAAGCCATTTTAATGGTGCTTTCTGTTGTTAGACGGAGCAATTCCAACTTTGTGTAGGGGTAACGAGAGACTCGGGCTCATAAACGTAGAAGTAAAAATAATTATTTTTGGAATGACGACTTCTTATTTGCAGATCTGTGTTGTTTAAAATTGAGCTCTTGTGATTTTACTGTGGTGTCAAAGCTTAAAAGCAGGTTGAGCTGTAGGCTAACGGTGCTAATTTTCCAACCTGGTGCTTTTGACAATCAGCTGGAGGCACTTTTCCCTAAACCGACGTGGGCGTGGGGCATTTCCTGGTTGTGTTTCCAAAGTCAAATGTGAATGTGTCTGTTTAAAGTGTGGAGAGAGGAGGCAGAATAAAGGTGCCGATTGGCTGCTCAATCAGAGCAGTCTGAGCTTCAGGGTAAGACGGAGGCCTTAGGAGGCCGTGCAGGAGCTCAAACAGACTTTCAGAGCAAGGTTAAAAACAGGACAGAAGATAAGAACTGTGTAAGAACAGTGTAAGAACTTTTGGAGCTTGTTTTGGAAATGATCTAAGCTGCAGTTGTGTGAAACAAAGAGATGCGTATAAGCACGGATGTCATGTTGATCAGTGGAGGGACGACAGTGTTGAAAACTCCCTCACTACACTGTTCCCCATAATAGCTCGGTGCAGAACGCAAGGCATTTCTACTCAGTATTACACCACCCAGTTAGAGCATTAGCACACAACATCCGAAGAGTATCAACACACCTCTCCTGCTCTCGGCTCCTCTCCCTGGACCATCTGAGCATGACTAATCTGGAGCCCTTTCAGGACTTGTGAGCTGTCACATAACTCAGCTGGTCTACTTCATATTTCTCATTTGTAACAGCAACAGCAGTGAGTTTCCATTGCTGGAGGATAAAGGAATAGTTCAGCTTTTTCTCAGCCTGGTCTGCTGCTGAAGCTTTCTGCTTTTAACCAGACATTGGTTTTGGTTTTTGCTACCTGTACTGAAAACAGATCAGCAAACCTGTGCTTCAGCACCTGCCTGACTTCAAGCAGAAGAAGTCTGAGGGCTTAGCAACAGGGACGCTGGAGTACTTTGTCTGTCATTATTCACTGGAATGAGAAACCCCCCCACCCCCCTCAGTGCCAGACCCCACGAGGGTAAAAGGGGGGCAGCAGGGCAGAGTGGAAAAACGAATCAGATTTCTCCAAAGTTGGCAGGGAAAGACACTCGGGTATTCCCCTGTTCTGCCGCTGTCCATCAGGACCTGACCACGGGCTACTTAGAAGGGGAAATCCATCAAATTGTCAAAATTACCAATGCAGTGGTGTCCAGGAAGCTTGTGTTCACAACTTCGTTAATAAAAATATCTTCTACTGAGACACGTGAGAGTAGTATCGTGATATTGTCATTAATAAAGAACACCGAGCAGCATGTTCCTTTACAACAAGAGCAGAATTAGTCTTCTTTAATTCATTAGTGCAGTGCAGTGTGGGAGATGTTGATGAAAAACCTTGTATCGTAACGTCGTACGATCGTTTCTGTTACAGGATATCAGGAGAATTGAGACTGTTCATTTACAGGTCTGTGCTTTTTTTCTTAGCAATTCAATGTACAAATAATCGATTTCTCTGTGTTTGTCTCCACGACAGGAGACTACATCCTCGATGCCAAACCGAAGGAGATCTCTGAGGCCCAGCGGCTGAACTATGAGCAGGTAAAGAGCTTTGAATCAGTTCTGCTCCCCAAACAGTCAGTCCTTCCTGCTGCGTTTGCAGACCGAGGGCTTGACTGGACACTTTTTCAGAAACCTCTCCAGTTTGCAGTTGTTCCTTCCCTCATTGCTCAGTTTTTGTCCGTGTGGGTCACTTTCCACCCAGCAGTGACGCTGAGCGTGAAAAATCTCAGCAACGTCACACACATCCAGTCTTTCAGGGTCTCTGCTGGACTGAGAACGAACTGGTTAACCGAGATCCTGTGGACAGAGACCGCACTAAAGGGAAGCCTTTTCAGGGGGACCGATAACCTGCAAATGTTGTACAACCACAACGTAGGTTTCCAGTATTCCAAAAGTACGAAAGAGATGTTTCTAATAATGTGTGCAGTGAGAGGACATGTGTACCTCTTTCTAATCAAGTGTCCAATAAATTGAAGTTGGTCGGTGTTTCTAATAAAGGGAAGGGATTTATTATGATTATTTTTTTTAAACCCATATTTTTTGCGTTCAACACTTTAAATCCCTGATGCAGGATCTGGGGGACTAATGCACGCTCAGTAGACTGAGACATGGGACAAGGGGCAGCGTAGTGGTTAGGGAGTCGGCCACAGGATTGGAAGACTGGGGGTTCAAACCCCTTACCAGTAGGTTGCCCTGAGGTACCCTTGTGCAAGGTACCGTCCCCGTCACTGTTCCCCGGGTGCTGCCCACTGCTGCACGGTGTTTGAATGGTCCAAAAGAGGTCCAATTTCATTGTGGTTCACTGTGTGCTGTGCTGTGACCTGTGCTGTGACCTTCTGGCCTTGTGCAGTTTGAGAACTGTTGAGCACCCCAGGTTCATGGAAGTGCTTTCATTCTTTTGGAAGGTGTAGAAATCTCTAACAGAGTGTGTGTGTGTGTGTGTGTGTGTGTGGGTGGAAACAAGATAAAGGGCCGTGGTGATGACTAAGGTTGTCCTCTCCGCTGAGCTGGTCCTCATGGTGTCTTCGAAGCTGTTCCGTTGGTGGGAGTCACCCATGTGATCGCCTAAAACAGACCGAAAAGGATGATTTAATAATAAAGCTTTTATTGTCAAAGATCTGGTATTTATAAAAAATAAAAATAAAAAAAATAGAGGAAAATATGTTTACATGGACGCTTGAGGAAACACATTTCTGTAATATTAGTCCACGGCCTGGAGTCTTAAATTAGAAAATTACTTTTTGGGCCCAAAAAATCATCACATTTAAAATTGCTATTAATATACATCATTGAAAATAATATAAATGCTGGCTCTTTAATGCCACCTGGCCTGACAGCAGAGAGGTTTTTAGATCTGGACCGATTAAGAGGACTCGTTCGCTCCAGCCCGTCCCGTGATGTCCTATTAAGAAATGAAGCGTTTTCCACAAAACCTTTACAGGCCACATTAACAGTGTTTTTTTCCGCCGCCAGTATCCCTTCAGCTTCCTAATTAAAAGGCTGATGAGTTTTCTGGAAAATGCTCTGAATTCTGGTGAGCGTGATTGGAGGAGTGCATGGAGGATGGTGTGTGTGTGTTGGGGGAGGGGATGACGGGATGAGGTTGTGCGTAATGTGCTTTGTCCCCTATAGAGAGCATTACGTAACACGGCATTAGACGAGAGAGAGGATGAGCATGTCTTCTTACATAGATGTTACTACTGTTCACGGGTGCGAATGGAGGAGAGCAAGAGAGGGAAAGAGTGAATAGAGGAGAGAGAGAGCGAGTGGAGGAGAGAGAGGGAGAGAAAGCGAGTGGAGGAGAGTGAGAGAGGGAGAAAGCGAGTGGAGGAGAGCGAGAGAGCAATAGACAGAGAGCGAATAGAGGAGAGGGAGAAAGCAAGTGGAGGAGAGTGAGAGTGAATGGAGGAGAGAGTGAATGGAGAGAGTGAGAGAGGGAGAAAGCGAGTGGAGGAGAGCGAGAGCAATAGACTGAGAGAGCGAATAGAGGAGAGGGAGAAAGCAAGTGGAGGAGAGAGAGTGAGAGAGTGAATGGAGGAGAGAGAGAGAGAGTGAGTGGAGGAGGGCGAGAGGGAGAAAGAAAAGAAACACAAAAATGGAGATATAAACCTTGTATCAGCAAAAATATGGTTTAGGACCCAGTGTGTTTCAGCCCTGCTGTCATGTCTTTTACTGTTAATGCTAAAGACTGTATCCTGTGTGTGTGTGTGTGTGTGTGTGTGTGTGTGAGAAATACAGTACGTAACATGCATAATGCACGTTACATGACTTGTGTACGCGTCCGCGTGTGCAGCAGCTGCCGTTCCAGGCTGTTCATTATGTCTGCTTGACTGTTCAGACATGAAGCTTTTCTCTTTCACCACGACGGTCCCGAACCGTTTTCAGGCCCGTTTATGGTTCTGGTTTTCTGGACCGAGTATCCGAAAGCTCTGCATCCTAATCATATTGTTATCAGCAAATACTGAGCAAACATCTTGAGATCTTTAGATTTTGGCCCCAGGATCATCATCTGAATGCTCAGACCAGTAGGTTACCCTAAGGTACCCTTGAGTGAAAGTGAAAGTGACTATTCTTCACAGCACAACCCACACACACCGTGCAGCTTTTTAAAGCACCTGGGGAGCAATGATGGGACAGTACCTTGCTCAATGGTACCTCAGGCCAACCTACTGGTCTGGGAATCGAACCCAGGACCTTCTGATCCTGGGTCCAACTACTAGGCCGCAATGACAAATAGTTACTTTCTCTTCATGTTCTGAGGAGGCTCCACCTGCCTCCTCAGAACCCAGTTTCATCTCGGAAAGAGTTTATCTTGTTGCGTTCCAGTTTTGGTAGAACACTGTCAGTGTCTCCCGAGAGATTTTCTTCACTTATTTGCTCGAGTCCTTGATGTGTGTGATATATTTGTTAGCTGTCATGTTGTCCTGTTAGTTAGTTTGAGCTGAAGTTCTTTATTTGAAACGTTTCCACTCCCGCTCCGGTACGTTCAAGTGTATTTTTGAATGTGGGCTTAAAAGAGTGAGGATACATGGACTAAAATAGTAGCGTCTCTGAAGTGTGTGTGTGTGTGTGTGTGTGTGTGTGTGTGTGTGTGTGTGTGTGTGTGTGTGTGTGCGCGAGAGAGAGAGAGGGTGGGTGGATTTGGCATCAGTCTGTCAGTGTTGGTTGTTCTGTTCTGTTGTTATTTTGAGGCTGTGGGTCTTGTGGACCAGCAGCCTGAGTCCAGGCATCTCTGAAGGATTGAGGACCAGAGTGGAGTCAAATGTCCAGAAGCTTCTTCCTCCTTCAGACCGACCACCTGCATGTCCTCTCATCACATCCACAAACCTCCTCTTTGGTCTTCTTTCCTGGCAGCTCCATCTTCAACATCCTCCTCCTGATATAATCCTCGTCTCTCCTCTGGACGTGTCCAAACCAACTTAACCTCGCTTCTCTAACTTTGTCTCCAGAATGTCTAAACTGATCTGTCCCTCTAATACACTCATTTCTAATCCTGTCCATCCTCGTCACACCCAACGAAAATCGCAGCATCTTTAACTCTGACCATCTGCAACCCATACAACATAGCTGGTCTCACTACCGTCCTGCAAACCTTTCCTTTCACTCTTGCTGGTACTGTGACAAATCACTGCAGCCATGCTTCTCCACCCATTCCAACCTGCCTGCACTCTCTTCTTCACCTCCACCCTCCACACTCGCTGTCACTCTGAACCGTTGATCCTAAGTATTTAAACTCCTCCACCCTTGTCACCTCTACTCCCCGCATCCATTTAGGTTTTAATTTTACAGCCTAGTAGTTAAAATACTTAACGATTGACGTGGTGCTGCTTGAACTCAAATGAACTGCAGAAACTGTTAAAGTATTTAATATATTTTTTATTTCTTTTAGTTTCTTTTTAGTTTTTCTGCAGTTCTCTTTGCTATAAAGATTTGTGCTGTTATTCTCAAGCTAAAGTTTAGTTTTGGGAATTTTATTTCTTTATTATACACATACAGTTCTGTGCAAAAGTTTTAGGCAGGTGTGAAATATGCTGTAAACAAAGAATGCTTTCAGAAATATAAATAATGATTGTTTATTTTTATCAATTTACAAAATGCAAAGTGAGCGAAAAAAAAGAAAAATCTAAATCAGATCAATATTTGGTGTTACTACCTTTTGCCTTCAAAGCAGCATCAGTTCTTTTAGGTACACTTGCACACAGTCAGGGATTCTGTAGGATTATAGTCGGTGTCTGATCAACCAGTTTTACCAAACAGGTACTGATGATCATCAACGTCACACGGAGGAGAAACACAGTCATGTTTGGAACGACCGACCAGCCGAGTTCCTTCAGAAACTGTGTGCAAGCGTACCTAGAAGAACTGATGCTGTTTTGAAGGCAAAGGGTGGTCACACCAAATACTGATCTGATTTAGATTCTCTTTTGTTTATTCACTGCATTTTGTTGATCGATGAAAATAAATGATGAACACTTCCATTTCTGAAAGCGTTCTTTGTTTACAGCCTTTTTTCACACATCTACCAAGAAGATTTAAGATTCTTTGTGAAATAAAGTTAGAGAAGTACAACATGCCGAGAAATGCACCCTGATCTTTCACAAAAACTCAAAAAAAAAAAAAAAAAAGAATTTGAATAAAATGAAGAACAATGACAAAAGCTAAATCAAAGTAATAAAAAGCAGAAATATAAAAAAAAAACGGATAGTAAAAGTACTTTAAAAAAATGTATTTATTTATTATTATTTATTTTTAAATAATAAAAAATGCCCCGTATGTATCATTGATATAAAGTTTGATTTGGACCATCTCTATTATTATTATTATTATTATTATTATTATTTAATGTCCCGGTCCTGTCCCCTCTGCTGGTTCAGCTCTGCTTCTGCTTCTCCTGAGTAACAAACTGCATTTTTTTGAGGGATACGGTGTTTGAAGTGATTTTCCTGAGTTTAAGCCTGTGTGGGATTAAATCGAAGCTTGAATGACAACTTTTGTTTCACTCCAGCGACAGTGGGTCATGGCTTGGAGCAGAGAAAATGAGAGAAAGAGAGAGAAACATGTGACTAGGAGATGAAGGACCTGCCAGTTCATTGAGAGGCCAGTCTCAATCCACAAAGCCTCTGTGTGCTCAGCGGTGTTTGCTAAACTCAAACACTCGCTGCACTCTCAATACGCTGTCAGATTTACATTCTGAAAGGTTGAGTGCTGCTTGTGGGACTCTGGCTGTTGTACCAGCGCCCTTTGCACAGTGAGATGTTACAGTGTGCCAAGAGAAGGACTTAACAGCTACACCAATCAGCCACAACGTTAAAACCACTGATGGGGAAGTGAATGGGAGCCCCAGTCTATCCTCTAGTAGTATCAGTAAGCATCAGCAGTCGGTTCTTGGATCTGATGTGTTGGAAGCAGAAAAATGGCCAAATGTAAGGATTCTGAGCCATTTTGACAAGCCATACTTTGATGGCTAGATGAGATCAGAGCATCTCCAACATGTGAGTGTTACCTGTGATCCAAGGAAGCATAACCAGTGAACCAGCCGCTGGGTCGTGGCCACCAAAGTGAAAGCTGGCTCTGATAGAAAGACGACGATCCCACGGTGCTGCACATCTTGCTGTTAATGGGGCTGCGTAGCTGCAGATCAGTCAGTGTGCCCACACTGACCCCTGTCCATCAGAACTGGACCATGGAGCAATAGAAGAAGATGAATGGTCTGATAGCCTCTAGAAGAGAAAGCAAAGCGAAAGCAAAAGGGTTTTTAGAAAGAGTTTAAAGGCAAAAATAACAATATAATGTAAAATGGCACACAATAATATATCATGAAGGAATTGGTACCCAAAAGGTGATTTAGAACTAAAACATAGAAGAGAGAGAATAAAGAGAGCTAGTAGTATTTGGAAAATAAAAGAAAGTGATCAAATAGTAAAATACTGTCCAACCAATAATTTAAAAAAAGTTTATCCCCAGCCTGTGATGCACAGATTTGATTACTTTGGAAATCATGTCACGTAAAATGACGGTATAGTAGGAAAGCGAGAGGGTATTGGAGCGGGCAGGGCAGTCCAACAGGGCTACTGGGTTAAAGACAGGCCACACACACACACACACACACACACACACACACACACACACACACAGGCAACCGTGGGTGGGTACTGGGCGCTGTGCCAGGCAAGAGCAAGGCTCAATAGGGCCAGTGGGAGGACCAGTTTCAGTTGAGCTGTCAACCCTGACGCACCTCCGGCTTTCAGTGCCCACGCTGGGCCAAAACTGGGCCGCGCTGCCTGGCACCCGTTGGAGCTGGCCGTGCTGTACAGAACCACCCTGGAGTGAGTTCCGCCGGGACAGTGACTCACTTCACGACTAAGCAGTTCAGCAAAGGTATCTGATGATGCGTCTGTTTCCTAACGGGTTTAAAGATTCATCGGTGCATCACCCTGCATCGATCCGGATCCGGACTGGATTCAGCGGCTTAGAATACAATATCAGAATCTATTACAGCAGATAATAATGATTTATAAAATAAGGTAGTTTTTCAAACTTTATTTATAAAAGCGGTGTATTATGTGTGAACTTGGTCTTAAAACGCTGAGAAAAACAGACCAAGTGCACAGCATGGAGATGTCATTTTGTCTTTTTACAAAAGCCATCATACGCTGTCTTTCTGGGATAGAGGGGAAGGGGACGATTACATTTGCGACATTTAGCAGACGCTCTTATCCAGAACGACTTCTGTGTCTTAATTACAGGGACAGTCCTCCCTGGAGACACTCAGGGTTAAGGGTCTTGCTCAGGGACCCAGTGGTGGTAGTGCCAGAGGTGGGATTCGAACCTGGGACCTCTTGAGCCGTAGGCCCGTAGGCAAGTACCCACAACTAGACCACCGCCACCCATGGGACAGTGTTAGAGTGTCATTGCCTTCCCAGCTGAGGTTTTTTCCTGCTGATTCACCAACAAGATGGATGTGCAATGGACCAAAGAAACCCATCAATTGAAATAAAATTTTCTGGTAGCTTAAAATAAATTATTATTCATTATTTAGGGTTTAAGCTGTTGTCTCTAAAACAAGCATAAAAGATTGCAAGGCATCTAAATAGCTAAACGGCTAGCGTTACATATTTATTGCAGGGTTGCCTGCAGGGCACTGCTAATGACCTGGTGATGAAGCAACAAACTGTAGATGTGGAAGTGACCTAAAAACTTCAGGAAACACTGGCCTAGTACACAGCAAGGCAGCATCATTGTGTCAGTTTACAGAAGCCATCATGCGCTGACGAGAACTCTTGAAGGGTTTTTTCATTTCACGGAGGAAGATTTCAGCGGGACGGGGTGGGTAGCGCTGTCTCTGGGTTTGATTCCCAGGAGGGTCCTCTCTGTGGAGTGGACATGTTCTCCCCGTGTCTGTGTTTTTCCTCCAGGAGCTCCGCTTTCCTCCCACCGTCCAAAGACCTGCACCTCAGATGGATTGGAGATGATAAATTGCCACCTTTGTGTGTCTGTCTCTCTGTCCTGTGATGGACTGACAATTTGACCAAGTTAAGCCACTTAAGTTCCTTGGCCTCTCATCACCTTCAAGCACCTCATTGGTTGGGAAAATAAGAACAGTGAGCCCCACAGTAAGGCCGGACTCACAAAGCTGTGAAATCTGATGCTGGGATATTATAAGTATTTAAGAATTCTGTATATATTTAGAAGTACGATAAGCTACGTATTTATAATTCTTATATTTTTAATGAATGTTTCTTTATAATGAATGGAGAATTAGTCTTATTTAAGAGGATTAAGTGCAGAAACCTGTGGAAAATGTTGATGTATTCATTTTTGTAGCACTGCTGGTGCTTTCCTCTTAATTCATTCAGTCATTTTTCTTGAAGTATCGGGGTTATGTGTGCCACATTGCCCAGCCCTAGACACGACCTCCTGCTTTTATCACCACTCTCACCAGAGACTGGAGGTACTGGGATGATTATCACTGGAACATATCTGAGATGATTCCTCACACTTGCCATGCCTTCACACCAACGTCTTTTCATAAAGTGTCGCCTGCATTTCTCTCGTCCCATAACCGAAAGTGCTCTCCCACAAGTTTTGAGGCATCTCTGCGTTTCTCAGGCTTTGTGTCGGAGCTGAGCTGAGCTGTCCTATCACGATCCTGTCCCCTCTGAGGGGAGGGGACATGGATCCCTAACTAACATTCTGCAGTATCATTACAAGAACTGTGCTCTTTAACAGCCTTTGCTGGTGAAGTGTGGTGCAGAGCTCTGATGATTCACAGATAGATTTTCCTCCAAAAAAGTGCAGAGTGTAGAGTGATGCATCCTTGTGAAAAAGTTCCAGCACAACTCAGAGAGACTGGATTTAAAGAGGATGGATCTCTCTCTCCCAACCAGCCCCCCATCACTCTCACCGGTTCGCTCGCGTTCATTCCCTTCCTCTCTCTCTCTCTCTCTCTCTCTCTCACACAGAGTAAAATGTTTGTGCTTCCGCCGCTGGACTGTGTGTGTGTGTGTGTGTGTGTGTGTGTGTGTGTGTGTGTGTGTGTGTGTGTGTGTGTGTGTGTGAGCGTGAGCGAGAGCGAGAGCGCAGCTGCAGAGTTCCTGGCCAGACTCCTCCACAGACAAGCCTTGTTTGTAGGGTGTGTGAGAAGGAGACTGGTGTTGTCAGGATGAGAGAGAGAGAGAGAGAGAGGGAGAGAGGGGGAAAGCAGGTTTGCTGTTGCTGGTTTAGGGCTCACAGGTGAGAGAGGGATGAGTCGGGCTCAGTTAAAACAACGGTCTGGTGGAAAATCTGGTTTCCCCTCCTCCAGAGAGAGAGGGAGAGAGAGAGAGAGAGAGAGAGAGACTACTGCGTATGTGTCACTGTCTTAATACTATATATTTAGGACTGTCTGTCTCACGTCAGTATTTTTTTTCTTTATTTTTCATTATCCCTCTTTTTCTAATTCACTCTCTTGGTCTCTGTTTTTTCCTCTCTTCCCTCATTCTCTTTCCTTTCCCCCCTGTATTTTACTTTTTTTTTTTTTTTTTTTTTTTTTACTTATTATTTTTTACTTATTTTTACTTTTGTATTCTTTCTCACTTTATTCTTTCTTTGCACACTTTTTTTAAAATTTTTATTTTCTTTCTTTCTTTATTTATCTTTATGTTTTAAACACATTCCGCTCTTCCTTTCTCTAGAACATGAGCGATGCGATGGCGGTCCTCCATAAGCTGCAGACGGGTCTGGACGTGAATGTGAAGTTTACGGGGGTCCGCGTGTTTGAATACACACCCGAGTGTATCGTCTTCGACCTGCTGGACATCCCGCTCTACCACGGCTGGCTGGTCGACCCGCAGGTGCGGAGACACACACCACAGCAGGACCGAATGTTTTCGTTTACTCAGGAGGAGTAAAAAAGCATCATGTCCGTATGAAGGAACATCGTAGCGCACGTTCTGCTGCGGGAACCCTCATCATGTAACCCTCTTTGGGTTCTGTGCTCATGCAGTGTGTGGAAAAGCATGAGATACATGTAGATTATCCCTTCTGTCCCATCGTCCTTTTTTCGTCCTTTTTCTCTTGCAGTCCTCTTTACTCCCTCTCTCCCTTTGACCTTTATTTTTGTGTTTCTTTTATGGCTGGGGTTATCAATAAATGACCAGAATTATCCAAAATGTTTTCAGGGAAAGACTGTTAGAGCTTGAAATATTCCTCAGAACCCAGCAGGACGCAGCTCCAGCTTTAGTCGGGTTTGAACGGGATCTGACATCATGTGTAGACTCATTCAGGTTCTCTCAGCCCTCCTTCGTTTGACAGAATGGCTCCACCTTCCACTTTCTCTGTCCTTCATTTTTCCTTTTCATTACCTTCATTAACTTCTCAAGTATCGAGGTCCACTAGTTCCAACAGGAAATAAACTGAATCGATTCAGGTGTAGACGGGTTTATGGTGTTGGGGGTGTTGAACTAAAAATGCAGCCCTTAAGGTTCTAATAAATGAAGCAGCATATTCAGCATATCTAGGACAGTTTCTGTTTTAGGGTGACAAAACCCTAAACCTCTCTCTCATGCTCTCTCTGTTCTCTCTCTCTCTCTCTCTCTCTCTCTCTCTCTCTCTCTCTGAAGATGGCTGATATAGTGAAGGCAGTGGGGAACTGCAGTTATAATCAGCTGGTTGAGAAGATAATCAGTTATAAACAGTCGGAGAACAGCGAGCTGGCGGGAGAAGGTGTGTGCATTTGTTTTTCATTCTTTTTTTGATACTTTTTCCTCTTTTCCTCCTGTTCTTTATCTGTTCTCGCTAGTTTTTCTGCTTTCTGCACCACTGCCTTTCTCTCTTCCTGTTTTTTTATTCTATTAAATATTCTTTCTTTCTGCTTTTCCTGGACTCACTCTCACTCTCTCTCTCTCTCTCTCTCTCTCCCCTTCTGTCCTCTTTTCTTCCGTGCATGTGTCCTCTCCTTCCCCTCGGGCTGCATGTTCTGCTCTCACGCTCCTCATGTAGAGTGTGTGTGTGTGTGTGTGTGTCAGAAAGATGAATTTATATCGGTTTGTTTTTTTTTTTCTTGACTGAATATTTCATGACTCTCATTGCATCATAAATAAACAAATACAGCATGTAAAGGTTCTATATCTCTTTCTTTCCCTCTCTTTCCTTTTTTTCTATTTTATTTCTATTTTCTCTCTCAAACTCATGAGTGTGTGTGTGTGTGTCTGTCTCAGGGTTTGTTGCAGAGCAGTTCCTCAACAGTACGGCCACCCAGCTGACCTATCACGGCCTGTGTGAACTCACGTCCACAGTGCAGGAGGGAGAGCTGTGTGTGTTCTTTAGAAACAACCACTTCAGCACCATGACCAAATTCAAGGTGAGCATGTACTTGTAACACACACACACACACACACACACACACACACACACACACACACACACACACATACTTATTATCAATGTCTTTTCCAGGTGCTGTCATTTAATCTAAGCTGTAAAACACCTTGTGGGCTCGCTTCATGATAAACAGGCCAATCAAAATGTCTGTACTTTTGGACATCAGCATCTTCCAATGATACGTGAGAGAATGATGTACACTTCTGCCCTCTGGTGGTCAAAGCTCACATGTGCCTAGAGCAGAGCAAATGAAGCCCATTAACAAAGGCCTCTCTGCTTATTCCAAACCGCTCCATTACTGAAAGTGCTCCTCAAAAGACACCACTTAGCTCTTCCTTTCTGAGAACTGATGGATGTCAAATGTGTAAACAGTGTGTGTATCTGTGTGTGCAATTAACTCTTTCCATGACAGGGCCAGCTGTACCTGCTGGTGACGGATCAGGGTTTTCTGACGGAGGAGAAGGTGGTTTGGGAGAGTCTGCATAACGTAGACGGAGACGGGAACTTCTGTGACTCTGAGTTTCGGCTCAGGCCGCCGTCAGACCCGGAGAGCGTTTACCGCGGACAGCAGGATCAGATCGACCAGGTCAGAACATCGCTCAGTCCACTCTATCTGTCTCACTTTTTAGTCCATCTCTCTCCCTGCCTTCCATCTGTTGATTGGGACCTGCATCTGTCTGTCCCTCTCTCATTCCTTCATTCTCTCATCTCATTTTCTGTGTGTGGGGAAGCTGATTGATGGTAGTGGGTCTCAGAGTCCATGATTGCTCTCTGGTAAATGAAACGTGTGTGTGTGTGTGTGTGTGTGTGTGTGTGTGTGTGTGTGTTTTATAGGACTACCTGATGGCGCTGTCACTGCAGCAGGAGCAGCAGGGCTCTGAGCTGGGCTGGGAGCAGCTCCCGGAGGGGATCAGTGACCTGGAACTGGCGAAGAAGCTCCAGGAGGAAGAAGACCGCAGAGCTTCACAGTTCTACCAGGAACAGGAACAGGAGCAGGCTCAAGCAGCCGCTGCTGCCGCCGCACAGGTACACGTCAACCCACACACTCACACACACACACACACACACACACACACACACACACACACACACACACAGTCAAAAGACTATGAAATAACAGAGAGCACAAATAATTGGAACATTTTCCAAATAATTGGAACATTTCTCATTTTAACTGTAAACCCAAATCTCTAGACACATCAGGCAAACGCTAACCCTGAAACTGCAGGTTCTCACATGACGTTTTCACATAATGTTTTAATATTTTTAGAAAATGAAAAGAATACTTAAAGTCTATTTTTGCTTTGCCGTTGCAGAGTATTGTGTGTAGATTGATGAATATGTTAATTCAATACATTTTGAGATTTAAAAAAAATATATATATATTCATCTCTGCAAGGTAATCAAAGATAAAATCAAACTTAAACACGGTCAAATTTGTCAGACAAAAAAAGGCTTCATTTCTGCCTCTTTTATTCTGTTAATCTTCATCAGAACTTTTAAAGCTAATTTCCCTGTATAGATGCATGTTCATATCAGCCTGAGCTTAAAGATTTTCATGTTTTTTTTTTTTTTTTAACACTTGATACTCAGTGAGAGCAGCTGGAGTTGCATGTTTTACTCATAGAGTGAGATAAAACACACACAGTCAGTGTGTGCTTGTATCCTCATCCATCCACCCATCCATCTGTCCATCCATCCATGAGCTGTTTATTGCTTCATAGGACGAAGGGCATCAAAACACGGGATAGGTTTGCCTTTACAGGGTAGAAACACACACACACGCACCCACACACACACACACACACACACACCCCTAGGGGGCATTTTAACATCTGCAGGCCACCTGACCTGCATGTTTTTGTGTATATTTAGATAAATATTTTATAATATACAGATACAGTGACAGAGTTTATATCATGAACATTAAATTCGCAGTCAGTGATTCTGACTACCGCTGTACGTCTTTCTTTCAGAAGACTGTTAAACCTTGTCTAGATCCAAGGTGGATCTTTCCCCTCTGCTGTTGCACAAAGCCATGTGGACTGCAGTGCTGGCATTACCCTGACATCAGGCTAAAGACACAAAGTGTCGGATTAATAAATCCATCACTGCAGTGGCCGAAAATAACTGGTTTTATCAAGAGGGACATCACATTTCCATTGAAGCAGTAATGGAGGGAGAAGTGTTGGGAGCCTAGAGCTACAAAACTCAGCTGTGGACCCAGAGGTTGTGGTTCGAGTCATTCGATCCCCTGATTTAGACCCTGAAACCCAGGCAACAGCTTTTTTTTTCTGGATATAAGAGTGTCTGATAAATGCTGGTAATGTACGTTTCGTCCATTGTCTCGCTTTACCCAGCTGCCGTCTCCTGGGGCAATGACTGCGCAACGTGTCCCAGGACCCACTGAGCAGACATGAAGCAAACTGTATTTAAATTTAACTTTTGTCTTGATCTCTCATAATAATCCATCACAAAAATGTTCACTGGAAGTGAATCTTTCATGCTTATGCAAATAAGTCTCTTCTGTCATTTGTAAATTGGGGAAAATGAGCCGGATCCCTTATACCATGCGAGACGTCCCCGGAAATATTTAAACAGACTTAAGGCTGGAACTACAGGTTGAAGGGAAAGACTTAAAGTTAAGTCAGCTTTATTTATAAAACGCTTTTTACAGCTGTTGTCCCAAAGCAGCTTTACAGAATCCGGGTCGGAGCACAAGTTAGTAAGCCAAGGGTAAGAGAGGCAAAACGAGCTGAAACTGGAGGAAGAAACCTTGAGAGGAACCAAGACTCAAAAGGAGAACCCGTCCTCTTCTGGTCGACACCGAATAATCAAGAAAGGAAAAAGAAAATGAAAGAGAAAGTGCATTGCATTAGTCTTAGTGGCAGCAGATGATTCAGCCTCATGTAGCTGATCTGAAGTTCAGGTGGGCAGAGGATCACCTGAAGGTGGTCGATTCAGTCAAGAAGTTCAGACGGTGGAGTAGCTGGTCTGGAGTTCAGGAAACCCTCACAGTAATTGATGCACTTGGCTGGGAGGCTTTTCCTTTCAGGAAATGCATAAGCTGTCCACCATACAGGTGGTGGACAATCGTCCATCTCAAACAGGGAGAAAGAAATTAGTTCAGATTTGAACTCCGTGTGCGGACTATGAATTTATAGAGTGCAGAACTGTGACTCCGGCAAACTCGCCATTACAGCCTGACTAGAAAGGACAGAACCCGTGTTCAACCCAGAACCCGTCTCGTGTTTCCCGAACACGAGACAACAACAAATGTGAGGCGTGAGCGTGGTGGACCGGCAGCACCAGCATCCCAGTTTACTGTAATTCTCTGTATCTGTGAACCCCTGGATCTGCAGCTTCATTAAAAAAGCCTGATCGAACAAGTAGGTTTCAAAGACTGATCTGCGTCCGAGTCTCCTTGTCAGATGCCTTTAGAAGATGCTTTACTATTTTCACTAGCGCGGCTTCAGTGCTGCGGGCCGAAAACCAGACTGAAATTTCTCAGAGATATTATTCTTATTCTGATAGGAGCACAACTGCTAGAGCACAGCTTTCTCCAGAATCTTTGATACAAATGGCAAGTTAGAAATTAGGGGAATTTGTTAACGTGAATACATCAAGATTAGGTTTCTTAAGTAAAGGTTTAATTACTGCTGTTTTGAATGCTTTTGGCACAAAGCCCAGGTTGCGAGATGACGACTATTTCTAACAAAGACCAGATGAAAGTGAAAGTGACAACCCGCGTCATTGTGAAATGCAGCACAGCACAACACAGCGAAATTAAACCTCTGCGTTTCACCCATACACACATGCAGCAGTGGGTAGCTATTGAAAGCGCCCAGGGAGCAGTGATGGGGACGGTACCTTGCTCAAGGGTACCTCAGGGCAACCTACTAGGAAGGGGTTGGAACCCACAATCTTCCGATCCGGGGCGACTCCCTAACCAGTAGGCCACCGCATATTACTGGACTGACCTCTTTAAGTAGTCTGGTGGGAACTGAATCCAGGATGCAAGTAGAAGATTTGGAGGATGAGGACGAGGTGAGGCCTGACCTCTCTCACTGCGCCGTGTTTCACGATGACCGTCGCTTTCACTTCACTTTCCCTTCATACTCACTTGATTTCAGAAGAAAACATGACCTCGTGTCTCATGAATTTTTTATTTTTATGTTTTGCCGTTTCGCCCAGTCCTGATGATAAACACTTATTAGAGTGGTTATCAGGCCGTCGTAAATAATAAATGTGTTCTTGCAGGGCCAGCAGCTGGCAGCGGGCGGCGCTCAGGCCGACGGAGCTGCAGGAGGATCGGCAGCACCGGCCGGAGCCTCAGCGGGAGGAGCGGCACCCTCTCCAAGCCCGGGCAAGCAGCCCTCCACGGGGGAGCGCAAAGCCAAGAAAGAGGCCAAGGACAAAGATAAATGCGTCCTGTTGTAAGGACTGTGGAGTTTGTCTGGTGATCAAAATGGAGCAACGTTCACACTGACTCTGTGCAGGACGACCAGGAAGTGATGAGAGAGACGAGAGAAGGAGAGGATGCTGTTCCTAAGCCACCGGTGCCTGACTTTCTTTGCCCTCCGTGCTCTGAACACACACAGAAGAGCAGACGAGGGCAGCTGGGTGAAGAAAAAAAAAAAAGACACTCACTCTGCATCTTTCCTACAGCTGCCCCAACCTTCTTACACACAGTGCACTACTGTGGGGTGACCTCAAGCTCTGCGAGGGTTTTATAGCAAAAGCAGAAAACAACTAGAAACACTACCAGAGGGAAAAAAGGCACCTTTTTTCTTTCTTTTTTTTTTTTTATTCGGTTATTGTTTATAAGCTATTTTATACCAATACACATATACACTTCACATATAGGTAGAGATGCTGAGATGCTTTATTGGTTCGTGTCCGAGGCGGGATCTTTTTAAAAAAGCAGCTTGTCGGGCTTTGTACAAAGGCTGTGTCACATGAATTCACCCTTTTTTTTTCTTTCCTCAGGGGATCTTTTCCCTAGAAAAAGTTGCCATGTACACCAAATGCTTGCCATGGAATGAATAGCAAAGGCTGGCTGCACTGTGTGTCCAAAAGTTTGCAGACGGCAGTTTCTTCTGAAGCCAAGGGCTCTGCTAAGGGTTAGTTTGTCCTCTTTTTTGCTGCAATGACAAACCTCTGCTCTTCTGGGAAGGCTTGGAACATTGCTGCGAGGATTAGATTGCGTCAGACGATGGGTGGTTAGTTGTGGACTCCTCTCAAGGTGTCGGACGGAGCTGCGCAGTGGAGAGAGGTCTGTAGCCTGGTGCTGGGGGGGTTTTATAACTTTGCACATGGGCTAAAGAGCATCCCGTTCTACTGGTCAGAACTTTTCGATGAAGATTTTGTAAGCTGTGTCCACAATCGCTCATTCGAAGGGCTGTCTGGATACTTTTGGGCGCATGGTGTACGGTGGCCTAGTGAGGAAACATAAAGGGACTTGTTGCCATCGGGGAATCGAATGATTTTTACCTTTTACAGCCACAAACCCTGTCCGGTTCAGATTGCCTTACTACAGTATGCATATTGTAGAATCTACCGCACCACATAGTGTCATAATCCTAATGGAGACTTTTGTTTTGCCAGCTCTCTTCAGATACAGTACTGAAAGATAGCATCATATTTCATACTTTTACTCGAGAACGATCCTTTCCTGGAAGCAGATTGCAACAATATTGGCCTGAGCTAGACTCGCCCTGCCCCGAAACTGGATCGTTTGCTGTGTGTGGGACACACTCATGTTATTTTGGATTAGATCTTACTGTGACTTTTTATGCTTTGAGTATTATTTTCTCTCCACCGTCCTTCCGCTGCTTTACTTTCACTCCAGTTGTTCCCTGTGTGTAAATACATGTACCCCACACTCTCTAGAGCACCCCGTCACACCATCTGTGCTACTGCCTTTTCCTGACAGACCCCTTTTTTCTGTCTATACATTCCAGCTGAATGCCTTCTGTCGAGCATCGTATGGAGAACCAGACCCGCACACTGCCACGCCGGGACGGTCCCGCCGCTCTGCAGCGCTGTGTGCGAGTCTGGGTTTTTTTACTCTCATTCGTGCAAAGTTTGGATCACTCCACCGCTCGGTGCATGTTTAAGACACACAGCAGGTCCGGTTCTCAGTCCCACACCCGCGGATCTTGAGGGCTGCAAGTTTCTCCTGCACCAGCCCGCCTGTTTCAGCTCTGACCTGCCACCAGTGAGCTTAAAGACGGGTACAGTCCGTTAGCACTGACAATATTTCATTTTTTCTTCACCAAATGCAGTAAAGAAGTGAGCTATTCCATGCTCTGCCCATGAATAACTTCTTGTTCAAGCTTTACAGAAATGCCAAAAACTCCCCTCCTACCTCATTTAGGCCTGGCTTGATCATAACCTGAAGGATCTTTTTCAAACTGGAGAGAAAAACATGTTTTATTTATCCAAAACTGGATTTTTTTATTTTTTTTTGGAGGGAGACTTCTGTAAAGCTTGTCCAACTTAGCTACAGTTACTAAGAACAGAGCCGTGGGCGGAGCCTGGATAGGCCCAGTACAGATTTTAGTCGCCTTCTGCAAACTTGCAGCGCAAGGGCTCCGAAATTGGGACGTTGAGCTTCTGCCATGGAGTCTACCTATTTGTTGTGGGCTGGAGTTGTCTTATAGAAGCCCTCAGGGGCCGAACTCTGTATATAAATACGCCTTACATTTACAATAACTTTTATACAAGGAAAAAAAAAAGAGGAGCGAGATGAGATTGAGACAATCTGTAGACCTTATCATAGACAGTAAAACCACTCAGGCCTTCCGAGAAGGAAAATATCCTTGAGTGTCTTGCAAATCGTATACGCTGCCTTGGTAAAAGGTGTGGGTCACCACGGTGAGACGCAAGGTTTGGTTTCATAATCGTCCCATCTGGCCCGCCGGCTCTTTATAATAAAGTTGATGCAGGCGAGATAAAGCATTAATGGGAGTCGCTGAAGGAAACTTGTTCACTAGTTTATTTTCCACGCAGAACGAAGCGGATCGCGCTAGGGAGCTGCTTCTTTGCAGGTACCTGCACAGGTGATCTGTTCACACCTTTTTGGCTTTGTGTCCCTGATTACAATTTAACCAGAAGCACAACCGTAGAAAACACGTTCTTCACAGGGACGAATGAAAGACTACAGGAGGAAAACAGTGCTGTGTCCACTACATTTTCAATTTGTGATTTTTTTTTTTTCCTGTATCGTGTTATAGAAGCTTTTCTCCTAAATTTATGTTGCCTAAGTCTTCAGTACGTTTCTGGCAGGTTTTAAGTGAAAAGACATTCCAAGGTGCTTGACAGCAGTGAGGGAAAGGCAGGTTGAAATGCTGGTCTGTTCAAATTCCACAGCCAAGATAAGCCGAGTAGCACTGGAGGCTCCAGTCCAGGCTTAATCTGCACAGAAAACACTCAAGTGGTAGACTTCCTAGCGCACGGCTTTTTGCAGCCGCCTGTTCATTATCTTGCCATTTGCATCATTCGCCAATTACTGAATACTTTAATTACTTGTGCTTTTTGCTGTAGCTTGACTTTTTTCTCCAACTTTTTTTTTTTTTTGCATAAAATGTCTTAAGGACAATTTATGGACTCGTACTGGTTAGACTTTGTTGGAATACTGCAGGACTGCTCTGACAAAAATAACGGTGTCCTAGACTGTTTTAGTCATAATTGGTTATGCACTGTTACATGGCTGTGATGCACTACCCCAAAAAAATACCTCATTTTTCTACAGAATTAGACGTGCAAGACTGAAAAGCTACGTCATGCTTAAACCAGGATGTTTATCCATCACTTTTTTGAACAGCAAGAGATCTACAGGGTTAAAGTGAAGACAATGAAGGAATAAAGTACATTTAACGTAGGAAAGGCTTAAGTTTCCTCAAGAACGCTCACGCTGCTGTCACTATAAAACATTTCGCCCTTCGCTCTTGTGATTGCATTTGTGGGACCTGAACATGTTTTACAGCAGTCTGAAAAGGGACGGTCCCAATGGCTCCACTTCCTATCACTTACAGCTTTTTGTTGGGGGGAGTTACAAACCAGTTGCCTGGTGCACTAAAAAGTAGCTGGCAGTGTTACTCCGCCCTTGACTACATATGCTGCTATGATTTGGTAACAAGTTTTTCTACCCCTCTGGAACAGTGCGTTTGCCCCCTACAACGGACGGATGACAGTTCTTAAGACTGTGGCATTTATTGGACGGAACCGACGCAACAAACAAAACGCTATTTTTGTGGCGCATGTTTAGAGCTAACTGTAGCACTGAGGCGTAGTGATCCAATTCTGCAATCCCATTAATACAATTTCTATTTGTACTTCCTTTGTATGTCTATTTACACTAAATATTTAAAGAAAAAAAAAAACTATAAAA
Organism: Hepsetus odoe; assembly: GCA_017165825.1. Classification (NCBI taxonomy): domain Eukaryota; kingdom Metazoa; phylum Chordata; class Actinopteri; order Characiformes; family Hepsetidae; genus Hepsetus; species Hepsetus odoe. Next base: position 16,017,837 of record CM029391.1, read on the forward strand.
AGGTTGGTTATTAAAAGGTCATTATTCCTTATTGATTCAGTTGTTTATGTACATATGAGCAAATATGTATGTAGCCCGACACATTGTGTGAAAGTAGATGGACATGTAACAAAGCCTTAGACGAGGGACAAAAACGTCTGATTAAAAGAAACCTGGTCAGTAACGTCTGCTACGTTGTGTTCATCAGCTATTGGTCATTTCTGAAGTTTGTCTGTACTTCAGTACGTACACGCTCTCTAAACAAACACACCAGAAAACACTAACAATCTGTATAATTTAATGTCAAGTTATGAGAGGCAGCAAAACCAGAGCATCATAAAACAGCGATGGGGAAGAACGCGCTGCACGGCTACCGCTAAACCCACAGAAAGGCGCCCGAGCAGTTTTCCTCGATCCTTTTCCTCAAGTACTCACAATGCATGTTTTCGCCCTGGTACCAACCCACTTCCTTAAAAATCAGCCCCTTCCTGAGGTTCAGAGGAGCATTCCAGAAGGAAAGCTAAAAGGGCTTCAGGAGCAGGACTGGGATGCGCTGACCTAGAGTAAGTATAAGTGAGTACTTTTTTTTGGGACACAGGCAGTTTTAACACACAAAAGCTGGTTAAAAAAACTCAAAACTATACAATCTGCCAGTCCAGTATGCACTAGGCTAACAGGTATGTGCACTGGCATGTTACAAATCCTACATTTAGCTTAACAAGACTATACAAAAAAAAAAAAAAACCAAACAAAAAACTGTTGGGCACAGTCCAACCATTTAAAAACATCAAATATTCCAAACTTAAAAAAGGAAAGAAATTAAGTTATAAAAGGTTTTTATAGATTTCTGCAAAACAATAAGAGGAGGCTAGAATCTCCCTTTGAAGGGTTTGAATCCTCCGCTGCTGCTTGCCATGGGGACGTTGGTGATCTGGACGATCCTGTTCATGCTACCAGAGGAATGGCTGCAGACACACACACAGATTAGGATTTCTGACATCCTTCAACACCTCTAGATCACGTTCAAGGGCAGATCAACTCATACCTGGAGTGTGGCGCCATCATGCCAGGTCGGCTCTCTCCCATTCGTCGGTTTTCAGGGAAGCCGCCACTCTGAGAGCTGGTGCCCCCATGCCAGTCCTTTCTTGGACCCTGATCCCGTCCGTGTCTCTCCACTACCACCTGTCGGCCACTGCTGAAATGCTGCTTCGAAAGAGCACAAGTGTAATCCTTTAGTGGAACGAAAAAACTAAGCACGCATGTCTTGGGGTGCTGGTGGTGGTCAGATGCCTGCCCATAAACCAAAAGGTTGCAGGTTCAGACATTACCCTCCAGCACCACCACCACTGGGTTCATGAGCAAGACCCTCAAACCCAAGTTGCAAGACTGTCCAGGCAATCCAAAAAAACACTAGCTCTGGATAACAGCAACTGCTGAATGTCTTCACTTTGAAATGTCAATACCTGCCTGGGAATACAGTGCATTTCACATCTTTCCCCTCCTTAAAACACCTTAACTTCAGTGTTTGAGTCCCATTCCTGAAAAGCCAGATCTCTAACCAATGCAGTGGAGAGCCTATTAATCAAACACTGAATGATTTAGAATAAATATCTAATTATGATTTTTCCACCCAGTATTTCAGTTGTAATTGTTGTTATTCCCCCCCAGACTTGATGCTTAAGTAGGAAATGTGATGTGCCAGACCGCCGATTCAAAAGTTTTGCATTATTAGAATTTATTGATTTTCCTATCAAAATGACTGAATTTCCTACAAGAACCTATCGGTGTTAGAGGATGTCATTCAAATGGCTGCCTTTGATTTGAAGCGCACTCAAGTTGTAATTTTCCAACCCCAAGTCGTTAACAACGCTAGGACTATACGATCTTCCTTGCTTCACTCCTTCCTTCTGTATGCAACATGTTGCTACTGTTAATATATCTAAACTGGTGAATTTTAAAATAGCACATTTAAAGAAAAAAGATCATACTTTTATTGTAGGTTCTATATACCAGTTCAAAGTAGTTCAAGACTGAATGCTCACCTGATCTCCCATGACGGAAGGTCTGCCCCCATCTCGACTACTGAACGAAGCTCTGCCTCGGCTGGCAGAAGGGGCTCCCCTCATGGAAGGACCAGGACCTTCTCGGCCTGAGCGCTCGGGACGCATTCGCACTGCACCACTAGAACAAAAACGCAAGGCTCAATAAAGAACAGGTTCATGTTTCATATTTAGATGATGACAGAATAATATTTTAACATCGGGGGGAATTATGGACTGCTCTGTTCTTACCGAACATCACCGGGTTTGGTGTTTATGCCACTGTCGCTCTTCCATCCAGTGTGGCTAGAGTCTCTGCCTGAGCGGGAGTGAGTCATGGGTGGTGGAGGTGCTCTGCCTCCTGTTGGTCGTTCAGTCATGGCCACAGGCCGTCGCTCATCCCGGTTCCGGATATCTCTTCGGTCTGTGTCCCGCATCTCAGCTCGAGCAGGAGGGGGAGGTGGCTCAGGACGCCGAACCCCATCAAAGCCTTTGGGGTAGCGATCAAAGCCTGAGCTCTCCCGTCGTGGGTCAGGGCGACTCTTTTTAGCATCTGGCTCTCCCTCAAACCTATTGCGCCTGCGAACCACAAACACAAACGTTCAATTTAAAAAGACTGAAAACAGCTTTGATACGACTGCATATGCAAACAAACTTAACATGACCTCACCTGTCAAAGTTGTTGGACTGCACAGGAGCAGAGTCTGGGAAGCGTGCTCTGTCTCTTGAGCTAAAGTCATTGAAACGTCCCTGCTGGCGGTTACTGTAGTCCGAGGACTGGCTGATACGGCCCTCAGACTCTGGCGGCATCTTCTTATTGCCATTCCAGTAGGGGTCACTCCTCCTGCAAGACACAGAGGAGTCAAGTCAACAATAGCCCAATTTCCCCCTTCAATTACAGTCTCAATAAAATATTTTTTGTGACCAAAAAACAAGGTGCATTTTCAGCCAAATGATAAAACCCTTACTACTGAGGTACGTGAGCTTTTACAGCTGCATGGACTCTCAAGTATAACTTTTTCTGTAATGGTTTCTATGCCAAAAACAAGTTTCACAGTGTACCTGTGGTCTACATCACGGCCCCTCTTCAGGTTATTGCGTTTCTCCTGCTCATAGCGTAGTTGTTCTTGTTGCCTTCTCAGCTCCTCCCTCTCCCGAGCAAGCCTCTCAGCTTCCTTTCGCCGTTCCTGCAAACCAAGAGTTACTAATTTAGCAACCACAATCAAAAGCTTGGAAGAAAGATGTGGTGCAGCAGTGAATGGCTGACCTGCTCTATTCGAATCCTCTCTCTCTCCAGCCTCTCCCGCTCCATGCGCTCCCGTTCCAATTTCTGTCTCTCAAGCTCCAGCCTCTGGCGCTCACGCATGAGGTTCTCTCGCTCTTCACGCTCGCGCATCAAACGGATACGCTCACGCTCTCGCCGCTCACGCTCTGCGATCTCACGCCGTCTGGTTGTGAAATTAACAGTGTTATGCAATTCAACAGCATGGTCAGGCTTTTTGTGGTCTAAAATGCTTCTGTATTTAATAAAATGGTAACAGAGTTAAGAACTGTAAGGGGGGGGAGAAAAAAAAAAAAAAAAAAAAAAAAAAAAAAAAAAAAAAAAAAAACTTACCTGCGCAGTTCCATAGCCCTGCGGACTCGCTCCATTCTGACCATGCGCTCACGCATCCGTTGCTCCTTCATTTTTTCAAAGGGAAGAATGTCCTTACTGCCAGCTTTATTGGGAAAAGGCCTTCCTTTCTTCATAGTTTCCATCTATGCAAAAACAAAAAGGCATTTAGTACTACATACCACCAAAAGGGTTAAAATAAAAATGCCCTCACCACTGAGGTTTTATGGGAGGGAGGAGAAAAAACAAAAACCAAAAAAACACCCACAAACCTCTTCAGGAGGACCAATCCACCGCGGCCTCCTGTTCATCATATTGAGAGGTCCAGGCTGCAAAAAAAGAAATATCTCCAGTTTATGGGAAATCTGATAAGTCACTTTAGGGATGACTATAATAAATGAATCTAAAAAAAATAAAAACAGGGTAATACAAAAATGCACACTTATTCTATATTACTTATAGTACCTTGTCAAACCTCCCTCCTCTCCTAAATGGTGGCCGATTTTTAAAGCCTTGCTCTCCTTTAGCTTGGTCAAGTACCACCATCTTCGCAGGGCTTTTTCCTATGGAAAAGTAAAAACAAATTCAACACTCTGCACCATTAACTAAATAAAAGTACAAACTCTTGGGGGGTGGGTGGGTGGGGAGAGACACATACGGCCATGTTTCTTCTCATCCTTTTTGGCATCAGCCCCAGAGATGGAAGAAGGGCCTTCTGACTTGGTGCCTTTAGACTCCTGTTTTTTGGAAGACTCTTTGCTTTCCTTTTCAGTTGACTTCTCTTCCTTTTTGGAGGAGGCCTGAATCCTGTGAAGATTTGTTAAAAAGCATGCATGAGCATCCCCCTGCCCATCTGTAAGCAAATATGGCACAAGTGTAATGATAGGTTTCAGTTTTTACTTGCTGGTGGTCTTCGTCCCAGCCGGAGTTCGCTTTTCACCCGACACTTTACTAGATCCTGCTTTGTCCTCTCCCTCTTTCTTTGAAAAGTCCTTCTTGAAAGGGTCACTTTTCACCTGAAAAGTCAGAACCACAGGTTTCACATTTATATGTGTTCCAGCAAACTGTGACCCAGTAGTGATATTTTTTTTCCTGTGAAACTTTAAGAGAATAGCATCGCATATAATTTACTTTGTTAAATAAATAAAAACACACAACATCTAAGCTTGTCCTTACCCTGTCCACAGATATCTGTTGGCCATGGAGTTCTGTGTGGTCCAGGTGGGAGATGCATCTTGCCACCTCTGCGCTGGAGGACATGGTCACTAATCCATAGCATTTAGCTCCAGGGCTGCGTGCATTTGTGACCACTTTGGCACTAAAAACCTGTTTTTAAAAAAAAAGGTAGAATACATAACACAGATAAAAATCTGATAAATATACAACGTTACTCCCAAGGCAAAAATACACTTACACAACACATTACAGTATTATGTATGAAAATGATTTATGTATTCAGGTTTCTAACCAATTTTTTACTGTACCTTCCCATATTTGCCAAAAAGGTTCTTCAGATCAGCCGCTTTGGTGTTGGAGGACAACCCACTCACCCACAGGTTGCGAGTAGAGCTTGTACTGCTACTGCCGATTCCTCCTAGAAACCAAAAACTGAAGGTCAGACAGCTCATACACACAAACTTTACTCGACCCTCTCCTAGCTGCAGCTCAAGGATTAACGATTAACTACACCAGCATTCAAATGCTGTGACTAATAATTTTTACAGTCATCTCTTCCCCATTTCATCATCTAAGAGGTGCAACTGTACATCAAGTGAAATGAGATTCAACTGTGAAATTATCATTAACCTTTCATTTTAATATCAAAAAGGGGCATCTTTCATCCTTTTCTCACAAAAACAAGGTAGAGCCATCCCTGAATGTATTCACATAAGCCTCTTTTCTGATATATGGAAGAAATCAATCTGAAATTATACAAATGCTTACCTTTCTCATCTTTTGTCATCTTTCCATCTCGGTCTTTTGAGGAGCTATAACGCAAGTGTGGTGAGAGTGACAAGAAGAAAGAAATGAGCAAATCATAAGAACATGAGGTCACCTGTGGGCACTGAGGAACACATTCAGACAATCAATCACCATTCAAAACGCTGGGTTGGTGCGTTACCAAAAAAAGTTTTTAAAAAAATAAAAAAAATCCCCAAAGGTAAGGCTTGCACTTGGGAAACACTCCAATAAGGCTTCTTTCATTGCTTTTCCACGGGATCAAGGTGGGTCAGGTTTTCTGCCAATTTATTCTCTTGGTCAATGAAATCTTCAGAAGTATGCTCAACTTCACAGCGTACCACTTCATTGGACTGACAAACCCCTCTGTCATCACTGGAACTATTGCTCTTTTTAACCCTTAAGTAGGGACTGGAAAAGGCAATAAAAGTGCTGGAAATGTGCACCAGTCGCGTTCTCATCTCGTCGTTAAAGGCACCAACTACCCAAAAACGGCCAAACAAATCAAAGGAAACCAATGGCAGGGATTAGGTACAATGAACAACTTGTTACGGGGGAAAAAAATCTTGCGGCTACCCACAATGCTGAGTTCACAGTGATCTGGAACTTGGTAGAAGTATCTTAAAGAACTGACATAGAAAGACAAACCTCTTTGCTTGACCTGCCGCCCCAGCAGAAGAGGGGCCTTTCTTCCCAGTATCCTTTTCTTTGTCTCCCGTTTCGGCTTTCTTCAAGGCCTCTCTGCCGTCCTTCTTGGTGGCATCAGACTTCGGGCAGTCATCTCTCTTACCATCTTTGTGGCCGTCCTTTGCTTCAGCCATCGAGTCTGCCTCCTGCCTCGTCTCGGCAGAGGCATCTGGCTCCTCACAGCCCTTGTCTGCCTCACAATCTGGAAGTTTCACATGTTTACCTGTTTCCAGGAGGTCGTCGCCATCCACATCCAGCGTGATGGCATCTTCAGCTTGGATGGTGACGGATATGTTATCATCTTCAACCTCTTTGGCCAGTTCGGGAGCGGGTTCGCTCTCCAAGGCCTCCATCGCTGGGCCTTCAGGTTCAGCTTCTGCCTCAGCCTCAAGCTCAGGCTCCACCTCTGCCTCAATCTCAGGCTCTGCCTCAAGCTCAGGCTCCGCCTCCAGCTCTGGCTGTGCCTCAGGTTCGGCAAGGACATCCCCGCCGTAGAAGGATTTAGAATTTTCACGAGTAGCATCATCAGTATCAGTTACATCTGAGGGATTTAACAAGGATAAAACATGGCAAAAAAAAAAAAAAAAAACAGTGTTTAACATTCACATCTCTGAGCTACGTCACCTAGAAAGTAGAATAGAGAGCAAGTTTAGTGTTAGCGGTCATCGAGGGTGAGGAAACCACAGGTATTACACAAAACATACATTCCTTAGAAAAATGGATTGGCTCAACAATCTTCAGTCATCTTATCCATAACCACTTCTTAAAATGGAGAAAACAGTCTTCGGCGTCATTCCTCCTTGGTCGTTTGTAATGATCCTTTGTTTTTCCTTTTCCAATGACAGAAAATGATGCGTACTTTTCCGTTTGATGTACATGCAGCAGGTATGGAAAAAAGTGTCCAACAAGTCCTTTCTTCTGTGGTCCCAAGGAAGCCATGAGGCTTTTCAAGGCCACATTGAGTCTTCTCCTCACATGTCCATGGTTCGTTGTTGCTGGGCTGGGCAGGAGGTAAGTTGAGGCACAATATTCTTTTCTTATGCACTGAAGAGAGCCAGTCCGTGCCACGGCATTCGGTCCGCAATTCTAAAAATAGATGATTTGCTGGTAAAAGCAGTTTGCAGGTAAAAGCAGCATGTCATCCTCTGACCAGCCATCCAGTGCCTTGTCTCCGCTTCACATTTCTGCCCGCAGAAACATCCGTGCAAGAGGGAAGACGACTGATGATGCAGCGACTCCTGACGTGTAGAAAGTGATGTGATGAGTCCTTGCTTGCCTGAAATGCCTCCTCCATCATCCATTGATAGCAACAGGGTAAGATGTTTTTGGAAAAAGTCATATTTAGAGCATTGCTGACAGTAAGAGAAACTGACGTGTCCAGTCTGTCCATTGGTGCAGCAGTTGTGCTGTGTGTGAAGAGCGAATGTTTCCAGTGGCTTGTCCTGATTGAGCCGATGAGTGACATTGGGGTCACATGCAGAGGTGAAGAAAATTAAAGGCATGGAGCAAAATAAGGAAGGGGAGTCCCACCTTCAGAGAAGCAAGAACCTGTGGAGCCTAAAAAGATTATCTATCCACCCTTACACGAGCCCAAACATACCTTTTTCTGATTCCTCCTCTTCAGCCTCCTGAAAACAAAGATAATCAGAGAGCAATTACAGAAATGAGTTTATCAAAGAGGATTTTAAACACTTAATACACATTAGTGCGATTAGCGGAAATATTGGTTTCTCTGAACAGTTGCATTGCATACATGTTCTTGCACAACCAGCTAAAATATTTTCTTATTAATGAATATATTTTTCCCCCAAAAAGGACATTATGCTGAAAAGCCTCAGGGGTGTTCAGACTGGGTTTTTTTTTTACACTACACTGAGATTTGCAGAGAGTGCAAAAGGTAGACATTTCAAACTGGACTAAACCAAAAATTTTGTTCATAGCAAGATTGAGATTTTGTTGACAGGACTTGTGTTTAAGGCTAAAATAGTGTAGGTGTTCAAACACATCGAGAACTAGCTCTCCACCATTTTGGAAAATACACTCCCAGAGGTATATTTTAGTCCTCAAAACTTTTTTTGGAGAACAAAATGCCAAACTGCAATCCGTTTTCATTGTTCATGCATAACCATGTAAAGTTTACAGGGAACATGTGAAAATTGCAAACTCTCCAGAGTTTGACTGAACATACACTGGATTTAGAAGTTGAAAATGAATTACTTGTATGATGATCAACCACATCTGAACAAGCATCAGACTAATGACTCATTTCTTAAAATATTTTCAGCATAACTCATTTATTTACATTTGCTGAAGAAATAAACTTCAGAAAAACAACCAAGTATTTCATTGTGTTTGAAAACACATTCAGGAAAGATACCAGAATCTAAAAAATGTTCTCGTCCCTGAAGCATTCACTATTCTTAGCAACATTTAAAAGATCAGTATCAGTGCATTTTGGGGGGGGGGGGCATCAGAGGGCAAATTTAAACTTTTTTTTTTTTTTTTTTACAAGCGGAAGTCCCTTACCTTGGAAAAGGACTCCTCCTCCATTGTAACGTCCAGATCTGAGTCAACCTTCCTTCCTAAACACATTTAAAAAGTCATGTTTAAGCTCTAAACATCTCAGATTCAAGTGATCCTGAAGTACGTCAAATAGATAAATAGATTTTCAACCGAGGCTCAGATTGAACAAATAATTGTTATTAAAGTTGCAAAACCAAAGAATAGAACTTTCAAACAGAAAGGGCTTTACTTTGAATTACAGACGTCACCCATTCTAAATGGGGTTTGATAATAAATCTAATAAAGCAGAACTTTTGGCAGTCTGATGCATTACATGACGCAATGAAGCCTCAAGTCAGAAAACATTGATGCTTTGGACCATAAAAGGAAGGTGGGCTGTTGGGGGAAAAAAATACAGAGTTAAAACAGCTGTCCAGCTCTTCTGAAAATAATACCAATTAGATTTTCCCACAAAATGGTTCAGCCCTGTCTGATGCATTAAAGGTAGATTTGGTCACGATAAGGTTTTCTCCTTCGGTTCTGAGGATATGGGATGCAAAATATCAAAATCATGTTGATATCAGAAGACGACTTTGTGAATAACTGGACAGAAGTCGTTGACCAGTTCTACAAACCTGAAAATCACAGCAGTGTTTGTTGCTCCCCAGAAGCTTATTGGGTTGCCTGTACCATTAGCTTGACATTTTAGAAATGTCTATTTGCATCTGCAACTCTGAATACTGGATGTAAGCTCTCCCTACTTACGACTCTTTCTATCTAACGGATGAGATCAGCGTGGCGCTCAGCGTGTTCTGGATCTGGAGAAATGAGACAGACCTGACGAAGATCAATCTCAAGGTTCACACTAACGTTACCTTTAGTTTTTGCATTCTTTCGGGTAGGAGTGTCGGAAGAAACGGGGATTTCAATGTTTTCTGGATCGCCCCCTTCCTCTTCGATTGCCTAGAAGGAAACGTCAACTCAATTAACAAAAAATGTTTAAGGTCAAACTTACGGTATTATTTTGGTGGCTTGTTTTGTGATCGTGTCTGTGAAACGCAATAACGCAAATTTCAGTCACTAACAAATAACAAAACACGTTTAACCAACTTTATTATCCACGAAAACGCAAGTAGAGCAAACTACTAATATATATGACTTACAATAACGAAAAACAAAACATTTTCTTTTAATCCTTACTCTTATGACGACATTTAAGTTTCTGAATTTTGGTAACATCTTTAATCATGTTTAAGAAAAATAAATACAGAGCAACAGCTGGAATAAACACCAAATCAATAACACACAACCATAAAGCAATAAATCCAGTGTAATTTCAGAAGAGTAAGTACCGAACACGCAGATCTAACAAAATAACTAAGATTAACACAAAAATACAGAGAATTAAAAGTAGTGTAAGATTAACCCAAATAACCAGTCTTACCCAGAAACCTTCAAACAAATGAATTTAAAGTCATCCTCAACAACTCAAATAAAGGCTGAAGGAAGCAAATGCAAGCCAGTTTCCCCAAACACACTTTGGTGCGAGAAATAAATCGGGTTTATTGCAGTATTTCCCCGTTTTATAGTCATTGATCCGGATTGTTTACATGAAGGTCGCGCGCATGAAAAACACTGAAGTAAACCTCACAGAAATAAACCAGGCTAAGCTAATTAGCATCCCGCTGGCCTCGCTCCTTCTCTCGGTTGTTGACGTTCTGGTTCTGGTTCTGCTGCAGGTTTTGGGAGCCTGGAGTGTTGAGGAGCTGCAGGTCGCGAGTTTTGCGTTCGAGAATTAAATATTTGAGGGCTTTTGGGGAGAAATTGGGGATTTTCAGGCCGGACGCAGCTCAAGTCGCCAGTGACGCTACGCGGCGCCGCGGACCGAGTCGAACCTGCTCACCTGCTTCAGTCTGGCGACGAGGACGTTCTTGACGCCGGTGATGTCCAGGTTTCTCCGTTTCAGCTCCGTTTTCAGATCAACCACGCGCAGCTCGCTGATCCTCTTACTCTCCGCCGCCGCAGCCGCCATTTTACCCGCAGCTCCGCTCGCGCGATCGCCGCCACGTCAGGAGTGACGTCAGAGCACCGCGGGGACGATCTTTTTATTTTGTTCGTTTGTTGCGTGTTTATTTATTATTTATTAGTTTTTTTGCTTCATCAGGTTCCAATTGCAATTTTATTCAGAAATAATTTTTATTGATTCTCAATGCTTCTTCTATTTTATTATTAGTTTTTTATATATTTATTTAAAACATCAGGTTCAAATAGAAGATTTTTTATTGTTCATTTTTTTTCTCATCTCATTATATTTGTTTGTTAATCAAATAAGGCTCAAGTCGCACTTATGTGTTTTTCATCATTTGTTTCCTCATTTTTAGTATTAATATTCTTTATGTGTCTTTATATATCGCAATTTAGTTTTTGGACTGTTATTTATTGATGTGTTTCTAAACATATCAAAGCCTCATGTTTAAGCTTTTTATCAGACACTTATCAACCATTGAAAAGCTTTGGATCTTTATTAAAATGTGTATTCTAGAGAGGAAAAACAACCGGGTGGGTAAAATAACCATCTATTTGTCTCTATATGATCCGCGACTTTTATTTTGAAAACACTAGGTTTAAATCGCAATTTCATTTTGTGTAACTTTTTTAATGTTTCTTTATTTTTAGTATTCATTCATAATATTTATTCATTTTATTGGCGTGTTTGTTAATTTGTTTCAATTGTTACTTTCTTTTAACCATTTCTTACAAACGAGATCCCACGTTTTTAGTTTCAATTTATGAAACATTTGCAAATCTAGGAGAGTGGATTTGTTTTTTAAACTTATTATTTAAATAATTCACATGTTTTTATAGTTTAAATGAAACATGAAACGTGTGGAACTTGACCGTCCATTTTTTTTTTTTCTTTGTTTACGCACAGCATTACGCACTACGCACCTAATAGCATGGCATCATGGACTTTTATTTTGAAAACATCAGATTAAATCGCATTTTTGATTTAAAAGTTGTTTAATAATCGTATATGTCAGTCCCGTTTTGAATATTTATGTTCATATTTTATTAAATTAATCGAAAAATCAATTAGAAAAAAGTGTGGCACGCCCTTGTCTAGCCATGTTTAGAGGAATATAAAAGTCCCCGAGTAAACAGGCTGTTTACTCAGTTCTTCTGTTCCTGTTTTTGGTGTGTTCTTGAGTTTAGTTGCTCGATTGTAGAAATCCAATATCTTGATAATTTTGGTTAATACTGATCTGACATTAATGTACCATGATTACCCACTGACTTCATCATACATTTATGTAACTTTTTTTTTTTTTTACTTATTTAACAGCATTTAAGTATTTTCCCCATCTTCTTTAAACTTCAAATTGAAGCCATAAAAATAACATATATTTAAATGAACGATATTCAAATTACATTAAAATAAATTACCTCAAAATAAATTAATTATGCCCACTTTCTGACTATTGAAAACATCTAAACCAAATCGTATGGTCTAAAAAGGCAGAAAGCCCAGCCTGTTGCCCTGGTCTGATCTGAGCAGGTGACAGTGTTTCCACCTGAGCTGAAGAGTCTCAATGAAGGCATTTCTTCAGCAGATTAGAGGTGGATGTTCTCCAGAACTCTGGTGGTTCCTGCTGAGCTTCAGCGGTTTAATTCTTTAATGCTGAACATTTAATTATTCCAAACACTGGATGTTAAAATCTTAATCTATGTAGACCTCTTCTATTGATCTGTTTTTCTGAATTGTATATTTTATCCTTATTTTATTATTTCCATCTCATCACCTTGCACAGTCTAAAGAAAGAGACATCCAGGGATACATTTCACTGCTGGTTGTACTTGTTGTACCTGTATGTGACAAAGATCTTGAATCCGGTAGGTTGCCCTGAGGTACTCTTGAGCAAGGTACCGTCCCAGTCACTACTCCCCGGGCGCACTCATAGCTGCCCCCTGCTGCACAGTGTTTGTGTGCATGGGTTAAATGCAGAGGTCCAATTTAATTGTGGTTCACTGTGTGCTGTGACCTCGCAATGTCAATAGCCACTTTCATTTTCACTTAATTGTCCCCTTTCAGAAGTATAATTTACTGCACTTCACTATACTGGTTAAATACATGTTACTATGGCTATGAGTAAAGGTAGTTACAAAATAAATAAATGAACAAACACGCACCAGAACATGTGATTATATGAGCTGTGATATTCATCACAACACAAAATCTCTAGTTTTACTGTTTCCGACATAAAAGTAGGGGTGTTTAGGTGATGGGCAGAGCACACATTTCCCTAAATGCGTTGTTTTTTGTTCTTGTTTGTTAGTTTGTTTGTTTCAGCGGTTTGTTTTAAAGCTGCCACCAGAAAAGTTGGCTGTGGACAGACACCACCTCTGGAATTTAACTTGCCTTGCTCTCTCTCCTTCAGAATCCCACCCATCCTGCTGCCAATGTGAAATAGAATTCTTATTATGTTTAATCTGTCCTTCTGTAACTAGCAGCTGGTTCTCAGAAGAAAAAATCAGTTACCGTAATAAAACATGACCATCACACACTGCTCAGCCAATGAGCTTGCATCACTGGAACTAACTAGTGCATAATATTTTCATATGTGGGAAACAACCTGAGGATGTTTGCATCAAAAGTCCAAAGTCCCATCTGTGAGACTGGAGGTGACGTTGCGTAATAAGGTGTTTAATTTAAGATGTGTGTGTTCAAAATGTCTAATAAATAAATAAGTTTTCATTTCTGTCCATTTTCTCTCATCCTTGATTCAATGAGAAATCTGCTCTCCTCTTTCTTTGCCCTGGCCTTCGAGAGATCCCAGAGTATAGTTTTTAAAATAAATAAAAAGAATTAAGAGTGCACAAGGGTCCAGTATAGACTACAAGCACAATAAAATGAACCAAACGCTTATTTTCATCTCTGAAACAGCAAACAAGCACCTTCACTCTGATCAGTCTCAGGTCACAGCAGATATGGGGACGGTACCTTCCTCAAGAGTACCTCGGGGTAACCTATTGGTCTTGAGCCTTCCGATTTTGGGGCGAAGTGTTTATGGACCAGGCCCCAAGGTTGGAATTCACTTCCTATGCTGACCATGCAGTAATTTTAGTAACACGGTCACTGAATTTGAGGGTCACAAATTTCTGCCAAATTCAGCTTCAGTTCTACCCGAATGTGTTTGACTGCTTTGCCAACATTGCGCGTCTGATATTCTGAGCGGGCGGCGATGCTTGTGTCTGCAGACGAAGATGATACTGTATGAAAAAGTAGGCACACAGAATACACGAGAAAGAGTTACCCAACTTTATTAATATCATTATTTTAAAACTAATGTAAATCCCAAGGAGTGTCATCCTGGGACCATTAAGTCTATGAATGCATGGATACCTGCCATTAAGTACTGCATTCCAACACTCCATTCAAAATTTACAGTTTTTTTTTTCCAAAATTCAGCAAACAGAGAGGAAATACATGACCTCAGCGCACTTTTCATTCTCAAAGCACTCCTGTCTTTTGTCTCTCATGTGCAAGTATATGCAAGTTAGCTAGTTGAGAATAATATTAGTGTTAGGCTTTCACAGCAGCGAAACAAAAAAAGAACCAAACAACAACAAAAGAAAACCAAAACAACTGTTTGCTGCACAGCTAGAGAGAGAGAGAGACGATCCGCTCGTCAGAGCGAGTGTTAATGACCATATCTTAACGTAGCAACCAACCTGCAACGGTCACTTGGTGCAGAGAGACAAATGGGGGAGAGAAACGAAAATAAAAACAGAAGAAAGTAAAGAAGAAACCAATACTCGATTCTTCCAGGCGTCCAATTGGCTGTGTTTGTGCCCGAGATCCGCACTGAACTAAGTGTAACGCACAGAGTTTTGTCCAAGTGTTCTCGTCAAACTTTTCATGACACTGAGAAAAACGAACAATATAAAGAGGTGACATTCATTATTTTCCTTTTAAAAACACATTTAGTGAAGTGTGATGGTGGAATCGAGGTGCACGGAGGGATCCACCAGGACACAAACACGTGCTAACCCTGGAAGGTGAGGTTCTACCTGTGAAGAAAGGAACGCTGTGGGAGGGTGAACACTGATACAGCAGCTGATCTCATAAGCATGATCGTATTTCCTAATTAAGGAATGTCTTGATTTACTTTTTAAAAAAATCTTAGCTCACACGGTCTAAAACATAACTAACCAAATATACTGATCAATTAAATGAGTCCTGCAATGGTTTTATAATGGAGGTTGACATTCTATTCCAGTAAAGCAAGGCATTAGGTATATAAAAATGCTTCTTTACTAGAGCAGCGATTCTTGCCTGCAAGTCCTTTGGGCCTGCCAGGCCCATTTCATTTATATGTGCAAAGAAATGCATTGCAAGGACCCATGCAAAAAATTATAATAATATACTATGACACTTGTGAAAACAATTAAAAGCTACATAAAAGCTTTATAAATACAATAAAATTCCAAACTTTTAATGGAGATGTAATTTTCTAACTGTATTGGTACGTATGTGATAGCTGGCAAACTACGCTCAAATCTTTTTCATTTTTTAGATTTTTTTTTTCCAGTATTGGATCTGCGCAGATAATTAATGCCATCTTTGGTTGAATGTGTTGCTGAGGAAAAAATTAAAATGAAGAAAAATAACAGGACAAAAAAAAAAAAAACAACAACAAAAAAAAAAAAAGGGGGGGTCGCAAGAAAAACAGCATCAACTTTCGGAGGATAATTGCGCCTCTATGTCCACTCTGCAGATGGGGCACTTTTTGTTGGTGAGGAGCCACTGATCCACACACAGCTGATGGAAGAGATGCATACACGGGAGGCGTCTGCAAAAGATAAAAGGTGAACATCTGAGTGAAAGCGAAAGTGACTACTGTTACTCACAGCACACAGTGAACCAAAAAACGAAATTACACCTCGGCATTTTACCCACACACTCGCACACGTGCAGCAGGGGGCAGCTATTGAAAGCACCTAGGTGGCAGTGACAGGACGGTACCTTGCTCAAGGGTACCTCAGGGCAGTCTACTGGTCTGGGATTCAAACCCATGACCTTCTGACCATATCGCCATTCAACTCCAAGCTGTATAAACTTGAATGCTGATTGCATTTAATCAGATCAGGTGATAATGTGTAAGGAGGGGGGTGTGGCCTAAGGAGGTCAACACCCAATATCAAGAATTATTAGGCAGCTTCTTTTCCTCTTCAGGCAAAATGGGCGCAAAAAAAATAAATAAATAAATAAAGGAACAAACTCTGAAAAGCCAAAAATTGTAAAAAGTCTCTCAGAGGGATGCACTCTTGCCAAGTGCTGCACTCTTGGGGCAAGATCATTGGTGTTATTAAATATGAGCTAGTTGGACTTTTTCGGGTAGAAGATGGACTCAAGATCAACTCCCAATAATTCTGCACTAATAGTGTCCTGATAACTGTGCACACATATGTATCCCCTGAGAATGTTTGCACTCATTTCCTTTGTAAAACATTGAGGTTTCAGGGTTAACAACATTCTGGATTGACCGATACCACTGGATTTGCTTCAGATTAAAATGAATCCTCAAAATACTCACTTGCCTAATAATTGTGCTCAATCACACCTCTGAACGTATATTCTCCACTGAAAGTGATATTTAGTCCAGGAACATTAAACATCTTTTATTTTTGTCAACATACAAAACCTAACCCTAGCTACATTAACCTCCAGTGCAAAAATAACACCTCACTTTGGGTTTTTTTTTTTTTTTTTTTTAACTGGAAAATCTTGCTTTGGGCAACACCTCCTGGACTAGGTTTCCCAAAAGCATCTTGGCACAAAGATCCTTAAATAGCAGAGCGAGTAATACTCTGAGAACATACTCTTGAGTAGTTATGATCTGAAGTCCATGATGCTTTTGGCCAACAGGCCGCAAACTAAAGAAGAAAAACAACGAAACCCAACAAAATAAGGCACATTTCAAATGTTCAAGTAAAAAAGGGGCTCAAAAAGTTAAGAAGAATTACCCCAGTCTTTTCCAAACAAATTGGACACATCTGTGCAGTGTCTTGCTCTTGATCACAGAAATCAACTTCTTAAATAACAGAAAACGTCTCAAAACATCGTTAAAACTGAAGCCCATGAGCACTGAAGCAACTTCACACCAGTTATCAGTTTGTATTGTGTTTCAAGACTGTGGGTGTTCTAGCCATTTCTATGTACAGAGAATTAAGTCAAAA
Source organism: Hepsetus odoe (assembly GCA_017165825.1). Classification (NCBI taxonomy): domain Eukaryota; kingdom Metazoa; phylum Chordata; class Actinopteri; order Characiformes; family Hepsetidae; genus Hepsetus; species Hepsetus odoe. Next base: position 16,034,853 of record CM029391.1, read on the forward strand.
ATTATAGCCCGGGCTTAGAAAATGACAAGTGAGTCTGAAATAAAGAGTAAATTGGCTGTTCAGCAAGTAATTATCCTGCGATGAAAGGGACACTGTCGACACATCTGGCATAAAAGCACAGTTTGAACAAATACCTGAGGAGGCAATCGCATGCAAACACGCAGAAGGTTTACCTGACGTCTTCCCCTTCCTCCAGTATAGACAGACAGATGGTGCATTTCTCCTCTGTGTCTTCTTCTGCTCCATCATCCTCCTCCTGCTTACCGTGCAGCTTTCTCTGTGCATGCGTGAGAGCAGAGAGGCCATTATAGGCACACACACAGAATCCAAAAGAGGCAGAATGCTAATACATCAGCACACGACAACAGATGGGAAACAGAGGCCCCCCATTTCTGCTCATGGAAAACATTTGGGTTGAAAAAGTCAACCCTTATTTTATTTCAATGAGCCATATCTGTCACAGGGTGTACGACAATCACCACAACTCTTCCTGACCAAGTAGTAAAACCACCCAAAATTGTAATCTCCACCAGTGAAAGCATTTTAAAATCTAGGCAATACACCTAACAAGAAATGTTAAGATTATACAACCTCGATTATTTTTGTTTGAATTATATCTTACACGGTTTTGCTTCCAATTATGTCACTATTTCTGTTTTACAAAAAAATGAATGATTCTGCATCATATTTGGAAGGTAAACCAAAAAAAGGTTTTTTGGGAATATATCCATGCGCCCAAAAAGCTTTAACCAAAATCCAGTGCGGCTCATGTAACTTCATAAATACGTGTGTTGCTCAATAATTATTTTTTTCTTTATCAATCTACACACAGTCTTCCACAATGACGGGCAAGATTTTCGGAGTATTTGTATTAAATATAAAAGACTGAAATATCCCATTTGCACTCGTATTCCTTTTAGGAACGAGGTGTTAGTGTGTGTGAAAGACAGACACACGCACACACACACACACACTAATCTATATAATAATATATCTTTCACAGCCATTTGGTGGAGGTCAGAATGAAAGCCAAGCCATAAGTTAAGAGAATTGCCTGAGGGCCTACAAGATAGGATTGTGTCAAGAACATGTCTGCAGCATTAAAAGCGCCCAAGAGGACAGGATCCCATATAATTCTTAAATAGAAAGTGGTTTCAAAATCTCTTCTTCGATCTAACGGACCATAAACGTAGGATTAGGGGGCAAAGGGAACTTGGTGATACAGGTAAACAAGAACCCATTGGCCACAATGAATGAGATCCAGAGTTCCTCTTTGGAGATGCTAAAACCTTCCTGAAGGACAAACATCAGGGCATCCCCTAATCAGTAATGTCTTAATAGCCAGATGGAAGCCATTCCTCACTGAAAGGCCCAATCAGAGTCTGAACCCAAAATGGCTGAGCACTGACACTTTCCATCCAACCTGATTGAGCTTATATAATTCTGCCCAGAAAAAGAGGAGAACGTTCCAAAAGAAAAATGTGGTCTGCATGTAGGATCATTTCCAAGAAACCCTCGAGGCTACCACTGCTGCCAAAAAGGCTTTAACTAGGTACAAAGTGAAGGGTCTGAATGCTTACGTAAACGGGATACTTCAGTTTTACATTTTTAATACATTTATATAATGCTCCAAAATCCTGCTTTACTTTATTGTGGGGAATTGTGTTTAGAAAGACAGGAAATAAAACAAAAAGATGTAGTTCTGTTTTAAAATAAAAAAGTGTGTAAATCTTCAAAGATTACAAAGATTTTCCATATGCACTGTGAATAATGTCATACAATTTCCTTGTCCCTCTAAAACATTAGCACAGTACTGTATAATCCAAACAATATTCTGAAGATTAATGCATAATTAGATGACATTTACAATAACACAATCTATATCTGTGATTAAAATTTACGACTTGTCTTGTACACACAACTAATTTTGTAGTCTTCTATTCATGGCCTTACTTGCCTCTAAAACTAATGTCTCCCTCTGACCTAACATCTACAATACATAAGATTGAGCTTTTCATTTAAACTGATCACTGATTTCTCACCGAGTTTGAGGGCGGGTGCCTATCTTTCCCAATAGATGACCATGCTTCTGGGGATAACTGTTCGTCAATGTCTCTCTCCACCACCTTCTGTATTGGGCGGCAGGGTTTGGGGTTACTGTTATTCAGGTACGTGTAATGCATTTTGTCATCTAAATGGAACCTTTTTAATGTTCTACTATATAATTCTACAACTGAAAACTGCTGTGAAATGTGTGCAGTGCACCATAAGCTGCACAACCCTGCTGCAGGCTGCAGAGGGAGCTCCTGTGCACGTTGTCCTTAACAGCCTTTCTGCACACATGCAGGTTTGTTATGCTGGCAAAAGCGGGTATGACACACCCCTTATCATCACACGAGATGAAGGTGTCTTCTCACCTTCTTGTACTTGTGCGGGTAAGTGCACCTCTCTATGGTTCCCTGAGAGGCTCCTCGATTCACAGTCCCCAGACGTTCCTCTAAATGTAGAAGATCCTGTGAAGCAAACGTATGCATCAGTCGGGGGGAGTGACAAGGTTTTCGCGTCTCCATTTATTTCAATTGTACACTGAACTAATTTCACAGTTGTTTACACGGATAATTATATTAACATTGAACTTGTAGATTCCATTCAATCTGACAAATGTCAAAAATAAACTATTCTTATCAAACTGAAATAAACAAAACAACTACTTTCTTAATTATTATTGCACCAATTTGATTTATTTGGATTCGTTTGGCTTTTTTCATGGGTTATGATATAACAAAACGTGTGTCATTACCATTAGTGTTGCAGCAAAGTCGTGCAAAATAAATAACTATTTAATGCTGCAAATTGGCAAACCATAGCTTTCTAAATCAAAATTGTAACAATTTAAATTATATAAATTAACTAAAAGCAGGTTGTCAGTGTTGAGTGTTTTTTTTATTTATTTATTTTTTTATTTACTTTTGTCGTTGAGCACTGTGATTCAGGAAAGAAACCCAAATATTGGTATTGTGACCTCAATGGTCTTAACTTTGACTTCTTTTGACTTTTTTCTTTTATTTTTGCTGGTCAGAAAGCGTCTCAAAATAACACACACATATATATATATATATATATATATATATATAAATAAACGTCCCACCTCATAGGTTCGGCCAAATCCAGTCATTCTAGACGAGATGTAGCGAATGTGCGGATAGGTGACCTCAGACATGCTGTTGTGCTGAGAAAGAGAAGAAAAAAAAAATAATAATAATAATTAACATGCTATTGCTCAAAAAGACAACAACACTGTCAAAGCAACAGCTGGTTCGGTGTGCATGTAGATGCAAAAGAAAAAAAACCCAGGACAGAGCAGTTCAAATAATTTCAAGTGAGTGCAAAGCAGGTAAGCCAGAATCATTTTTGAATTTATTGTTGAGTGTGTGTTATAAATGATGATACATAATTCATGAAGCCTAATAATCCACCCTTGAAATAACAGATGTAAATGGGGGGTGGTGTGTGGGTCTCCCATCATTAATCTGTGCTATAGCTGAACCCACACCAGTCCTTCATTACTCATGCTAATGTATGTTAATGAACATTACGATGGCTAGAACTGGGTAAGAGGAGAGTGTACTCACCATCAGCGGGATGGAAAAGTGGTGCAGTCTGGGTGGGGGGTGGTAGTGGGGCAGATGGGGGAGCAGATGCCCTGAAGGGTACGGTCCTACAGTCACACCAGTCTCTATACCCAGCTCCCTGAAACAACCACCAACAAACTAAGGATGTCACGATGTGCATATTCTTTTTGAGTGATATATATATGAATATGCTATAAAAAATTAAACAGCTGAAATCAATTATAGTACAGCGATTGCTATACTAACATATTAATAATTCTCACTGAGAAAACCATGACAGCAAGCACTACCCCTATGAACTGCCTTTTATTTATTTTCTTTTTATATCAAGAAATGTCCTGGTGCAAAAATTATACCTGCTGTGAAATTTATGAAACACATTGATTTTAAACCCAAAATGTGAAACCAAATTTGACAAGAGCACAATATTGCCGTAGAACAAAACTAAAAAAATAATAATTTGCTCAAAGTATTACCATAAAGCTCCTGGGGAACAGAATTCTATTCCAGTCAGCAAAACTGCTAACTGTATACTTTTGCACCAAGCAGTAGAATATAGTGCATTATTAATACAGTTTCTGCTGTGCTGAATGTGTGTGTACCATGTGGTCCTCTGGTCGGTCTGGCGAGGGTGGGAGGACATGGTCTGGGGGACATGGATGTGGTGTCCATGGCCATAGTTGGGGTGCATTCTGTGAGGGTGAGGGGGAGGTCTCTCATGTGCTCGACTGCAGGGCAAACAACAGCAGAAGATTTAGTGAGCAAACAGCAAAGCAAGGAAAAATAGGCTCTTCTTTTTAAGGAGGAACAAAACAATAAGAAGAGCCAATTAGAACGGAGATCATTTACATATATCAGTGTAAAAGGGCCGGGGGGGGTCATTTTTAAATCTTAGGCATAAAGAAAAGTTTAAATGTTCATGTAAAAATATGTATTTCTACAAATTAACCCAAATGTTACAAACCAATCTAAAAACAGAATACAGGCTCTCGAAAGGCATATTCAGTCAGTGTTGGATTCTAATAATTAAACAAATTTAGAAAAACACAGAACTTAGGACCTTTTCGGAATAATGATTGGTCACATTTACAGGTTAGAGAGATTGCCAAGTTTTGGGCAAACAGGTATGCCATAACTCACGTTGGGTGCTGCATCATCCTGCGTCTCTGGACCTCCATCCTCTGCAAGATCTCATGCTGGTGGAGCCTCTGCACAGGGTTGGGGCCCAGCACAGGCAGATGGTGCGGCAGGGCCTGGTGCTCAGGGGGCAGATGCTGGGGTAGGGGTGCACTCGAGCCTGGAAGGTGGGGAGGTAGGGTTGGGGGAGGGGCTGTGGGTACAGGGTGGCCATGGCCGTGAGAGGGCAGCGGGGTGTGGAACGGGAGGACGGTGTGAGGGAGGACGTATTCGCCCTGTGGAGGGGGCTGAGGAGGGGGAGGGGGGTTACCATGTGAATGTGGACAGGAAGAGGAGGACTGGTGGTGCAAGGAGCGTGCTAGAGGACCATCTGCAGGCAGAGAGAGAGAGAGAGAGAGATTTTCAGGTTATTCTTAATGATTTACCACTCCCAAGTGATGGTTTAAAATGACTGACAAAGTAAAAATAAAGGATCAAACTCAAATGTGGTTCATCACTCAAGATATATTTAGTGTCTCAAGTTTGCTTTTACATGGGAGCTACCAGATGAATGTAGCAAGTAATGGAAGACTTTACTCGCTGGTTTAGAACCCTAAAACACTAAATAATCTCAAAAAGATTTGCTTATGTGGTTCCTGACAATGTATGACATGTTTGCCTGTAAAACTAGACAGAAAGTACCATACAGCTAAAAACAGAAGTAGCAGCAGGGATGTGGTAAGTGGGGGTGTTGAGTGGGCTGCAGCACCCCCAGCTTTCAGGATAAGTTAACTGCGACTGCTAAAAATAATTTAAAATCTAAGCTTAGTAAAGGTTTAAGGAAGCTTTAAAAAACGTATTCTATGCTTTAGTCTTCATAGGCCTCCAGACAACTCCAGGAGCAACTGGCTTCTAAAACCAATATATATAAGAGTCAAAATTCTTCTTTAAGAGCCACTAAATTACCAACTGTAAAATAAGTAAGTAAAAACATGGGATATGAACATTACACATGTACTACTGAGCAGTACTGCAAGTCCAAAACCCCCACTAACCACAAAATATCACATTTGATTCTAAAGTAACCCAAAATGGCCCAATCTGGCAACCCTGCTCAGGCCCGAGCAACACTTTGCTCATGTGATGGTGTAACAGGAAAGAGATACGCAGACTGAGAGTGACTGTGCGTAATACAGCTTCCACTTTTCTTGCCTTTTAAGTTATCTGAACTTTTCTTGGGTTGCTATAGGCAGCGGCCATTGGCTGCTGGAATGCAGAATACAGCTTTGTCGACCATTTTGATCTCCATCTGGAGCCCAGCGTCACTGACTGTTGGACATGCCAGAGTAAATTGTATGATGAGTTATAGGCAGGTTCAGAGACACAAATCGGTCTAATATTGCCTTTTAACCTTCAAGAAATTGAAATAAAGCAGTCCAGCATCTTGAGAACTGATTTGTTCCTCATCATACCTACCGTATACATTGTAGCATAATGCTACTTTGTTGAGTATTACTATCTTTTACTAACCACTTCCACAGATACATTATTCCTGTAACTATACAACAATGTTGAGATGCATTCCAGTGCCATTAATTAAGGCTAAAGACGTTCTATAAGGTAAATACTGAATAAATAAAAATGATTACTATCTCGGCACTCCACACCTCCATCAGCAATCTGGGAGAGTTGGACAGGCTGCCTATTTTCCACTGCCCTGGCATGCATGAATACACAGGAGTGTAAATGATTTGCTGATTGCTGGAATGCCAGTGGGAAAGGCGGAGACAGAGGGGCTAAGGGTAAAAAAGAACAAGAAAGAAAGAGACAGAGAGAGGTGGAGGAACGAGGGAAGGACAAAAGGCAGAAAAGAGGACAAAAAGTGGGGGAGGTAGAAGAGAAAAGACAAAGAAAAAAGGCAGGTGTACCGATGCACTGCAATTACCCCTCTAAATGCAGGCCCACCAGGGAGGCCGCCACGCTTATTCACATTCTACACACCGCTGTTCTGAGGAGAAGCAGCAATTAAAGCAGACTGCTGGGCATGAGCTACCTGCAGCACTTAACACATTAAACATCAGGTGCTTCGCCTAATTACCAACCGCACCGAGTCTGGCTATGAGTGTTTCCTACAAACCCCACCAAACAGATGAAGTGAAGCGAGATCACATTAAAAACAGAATCACTGAACTGTGTTAAAGCTACACAAGCATGTCCACTGCAGAAATTCAGCACTGTGCTCCATGCAGACTATATTACTTTAATTTGTTTTTAAGCAATCACAAATACAAAAAGGCACTCCATAAATCAAATGCATACTATTATTGCTGTTAAATTAATTACTTATAATATGTTTTACTGTTATCGCCTTATCAAATGTTATGCATGTGTCAGTATAATGCTGCTGTCTCATGCTTTTGTTTTAAATGAGAAAACTGATCTAAAAGCAGAAATTGGTGGTACAGAAGGCACCCTCATGCTCTGTGATGTGATAGTGGTGTTTCTGAGATAGGGTTTGAGTAGTTACTTAATTACTTCATAAAATGAAACCATCTCTAAAAAAAAAAAAACAAAAAAAACATACACTGATAATTCACTCAAGACAAAAGCCTTGCACTCCTGTTAATTGATCCTGACTAGTGCATTCCAGAGCTATATATGCATTAAAAGAGGCAAAGGACCTTGGCTTTAGACGCATTATAAAATAAACTGTGATTTATGTAGATATGCTTGTGAACTGCTTAAGTAAATAAATCTTATTTGGAATATATAAAATACTGAGGATTCATAATATTCTGTAATTCATAAAGAGAGGCTTTATTACTGCCTAAATGAAAATGACAGATACTCTGCTTACAAGGGGGATGCATGTAGTGTCTGCAGGATGACAGCTGAGGCTGCGGCTGGGGCTGGGCCACCAAGGCCGGGCTGAACGAGTCAACGGCGCTGGGTTGGCTGGGCCCTGGTGCAGCCTGGGAAACGTAGGCAGGAGGCCGCGAGGTGGAGCCCGGACAGCATGGATCGAAGGCAGAGGTGCTGCTGAAGCCGCTACCGCTGGAGCCGTTACTGCGAACAGCATTGTTACTGAGATCAACCGGCAGGGTCTGCTGAGAGAGAAAGAGAAAGGGGGGAGGGTGAGCGAGAGAGATAATGGGAGAGAGGGTGGGAGGGGGAAGATAGGAAGAACAGGAAGGGGAGAGACAGGGAGGAGTGAGAGAGGGAGAGATAGCACAAGGAAGGGAGAGAAGGAGGGGAAGAAGAGGGAGAAAATGTGAGAGAAAGAGGGAAAAGAAAAGTATGACAATTAAAAAATATATATAAACAAACAAATAAATAAATGAATAAAATTCATCAGTTAATGAATTGTTGTCTTAAGGAAAAAAAGTATAATATCTGAGAGGGGGCTCCTTTGACTGAAAAAAGCTGATATCCCTAAAAATGAAATGAAAAAAAAGAACAACCCAAATGGGTGTGCGATCGCTCCATAAGGCACCCCATATCTAATCCCATTTAATGCTTTGATGAATAAAACATGACCCAGTACACCTCGTCCAAGCGCCTCCTGTCTGTGCATATCTGATCGCTAGCTAAAGGCTCTGACTGCTCATGGCCCACATCATCAAAAGCCACCAGAGCTCGCCTAATGCATTCAATATGGAGACAACATCCTTTTCTTGCTAACGCTGACGGCTCCTTTTTTGAATGCTTTGCCCCCAAACTCTCCTTGCATTATTGAGTACTGTATGTGTGTGTGTATGTGTGCGGCTCTGTGTATGTGTGTTCGTGTGTGCGCGTGTGTGTGTGTGTGTGGAAACAAAGGAGAAAAGCACAGCAAGTAATCCTTGAAGGACAGTGACATAAACAATCCTTATTAGTCATGAACACAAAAACACACACACACACACACTTTAATTATAATATTATTCAGCAGCTCCAGCAATTAGCTCCATGTGAATTATTTAGAGCTCAGCTATGCTGGAAGGGTGGCTTCAAACAAAAGCCACCATTTTTTTTGTTCCTCACCCCACCTTAAAAGAGGGGGGGGTTGTATCAAAAGGTACTTTGTTTTTTTCCTTTTCATCATCTAAACACAAAGGGCATTTCAGAACTTCAAATGAAACCATATTTCTATTCATTTAAAAAGAAAGCATATGGCTCTTATTACAAAAAATATTAAAGAAATCAACACACTGCAAACACCTCCCTAACCCACAAAAAACACTGTTGCTCAATACCTGTAAATACATTAGACAGTACAATAAACAGTAAATCAACAGTGGCTCAAAAGTGTGAAAGCACATTTTGACTGCTAATTGCTAATTTATGCAGCACAAACTTGTCAAGTAGATTAAAACTATGAATTGGACCAGATGCAAAAATAACATTTTTATTCATTATTGCAAAAAAACAAACAAACAAACAAAAAAAGTAAGCAGTAAACAACACAGTAATTGCACAGTAACTGAATACCCATATCAACACATGATTTTAAATGTTTTATTTTTTAATTATGAATACTGATTTTCTAAATCTGAAAAGTTCAAATCCTCTACAGGGATGCAGATTTTAATGCACAATTAATTTTCTGAGTTTACCATATGAAACAAATCTACAAGGAATAAAATGTGCTATTACTAAATCAGACCATTATTTTCCCCCAATATGTTAAACTTAGCAAATAAACTTATATATGTAGATTTGTTTTGTGTGTGTGTGTTTTTTTTATCTGCTTAGGGATTTCATTGCTTTTAAATATGAATATAAATATTCAGTAAGGTGATTGGTTGAACATCTCTCAAAGGTTATATTTACATTTTCGTCATTTAGCAGACGCTCTTATTCAGAGTGACTTCCAATTCCTAATTACAGGGACAGTCCCCCTGTTTATCTGTTTACCTATTTATCTATTTTTCTTTCCAGTCGTGTGTGCAGAGTGCTATGGTACCTGGTCATGGTACTGGCTGCTGCTGCTGACCACTCCACAGGGGGCAGGCACAGCGCTGGGACGCTCCAGTGGGCAGCTGGGCTCAGGGAAGGCCAGAGAGGAGGGGGTGGGACCTGTGTGGTGGTGATGATGGTGGAAGTGGTGTGAGTGGCTATGAGAGTGCTGAGCAGCTGGCTGCTGTGGCCCGGGCTGTTGCGGCGGTCCAGCCTGCATGCACCCTGAGTGGGAGTGACTCAGAGAGAGGTGCCCCGAAGAGGGTCCACTGCAGGGTGAATGCTGGGGGCAGCAGGATGGCAGCCTAGGCATGGCTACCCCGCCACTCTCATTCGATGAACCTCTCCTACTGTCTTCTGGAGGACAGACAGAACAGTTTTAAACACGGAAAAAAGGAGGAATGAAACCAGTGTACAAACCAGGTTAAATGTATTTTTTCGTTCATGTTTATTAGGCCTGAAGTAATGAATACTCAATAAACTGAGATGAAAAAGATGGTACGGGCAAAACTAACATTTACAAAACTTTTCCCTTAGCCCCAAAGTAGCTGTTTATCTGAGACATGTTTGAAGCCCAAGGTTTGCTTCTTTAGTTTTGCAATAACTTTCATAGCTGCAAGGTAGAGGAGCTTATGCTCACCAGACTAGCATCATGAAAGCATCAAGAATAAATAACAGATCTGACTTTAATTTTATCAAGCTGCTGAACAATCTCAAACAGACTTCCTTGCAGGGTATGACACATGCCTTAAAAACAGCCTATTAAATATCACTCTATAAAGATGCTAATTCATACAAATTGCCCCAAAAGTATTACGTAGAACGTAGTGTGATCAAATCTCTTTATTCAGTTTACAGATGACACCACTCTGGGCAAATATTACAGGCAGAGCTGACTTTATGATATATCACATTAGTCTCTTAGCTTCAGTGGAAACTAAGCAAGCAAAGGTGATCTGGGATGAGGGGAAAGTGGTGTAAATTTGATTTGGCCAGACTAAGTTACTGACAAAAAATTATTCCTGTTTGGGCCTTTAAATGCTCAGACACTGCTCACCTTCTATGGCAGTGGCAGAGGTGGTACTGGGTCCAGAAGCCCCACCATGGGCCTGGGCCTCCAGCATGCTGTCAGGGGCCATAGCAAGGCAGCTTCCAGAGGGGCCCGGAGCCTCCTGGGGCGGCTCTGAGGTAGAGGCATGGAGGGAAGAGGAGGAAGAGATGGAGGAGCTGGCAGGCTGCGAGTGGATGTTGTCAGAAGTGGTTGGCACAACTGTGAGATCTGAGAAAAATATCAAAGTTTACACACACACACACACACACACACACACACACGCACACAAAGATGAAATGACCGATGTGCTTCTGACCAGACGTTTACATTAAAATGTCTCATTTGAAGGAGGGACTGTGACTTCAGTGTTTCACTTTGTTCTTTTTCAGGACATAAATAACAACCATGGCTATGACTGGTGTTTTAATTTTGCTTTGTATGAACCAGATCACATTCTTCAGTTGCTTCATAACCCAGTTGCAGTGCTCACATGGCCATTATAGACACTTTCAGCGGGGTCATGGACTGATCAGCAGCTACGTCGCCCTGTGATGCACTGACACACACATGCGAGCACACACAGTGTTCGGACATCTTTCAGAGCCAGTAGTAATTTTTCCAACAATTTCCTGCTACAGTAGCTCTTCTGTGGCATGGATGTCTGGAGTGCTCACCGGTAACCCTTTCTTGCACCAAATTTGGCAGGTACAAATCACAGCTTTCCAGGTACAACCAACAAGACCAGCAGTTTTGAAGATTCCCTGAGCCAGTTGTCAAGCCATCAAAGTTTGTCCCTCATCAAAGAGGCTCAGATCATCACGCTTGCCTGTTTTTTCCTGCTTCCAAGTCTTCAATTTCAAGAAGTGGCTCCACCTTCAGCCTAACACATCCCATCCCCTTCGACAGGAGCCACTGACAACAAAAAGGCGATTTACCTCAACTGTCCTGTGGTTTTAATGATCTGATGGATGTATAAGTGGGACACGTACGATCCAAAGTGCTATCGCTGCATTAAACAAGTGGGTGTGTATGTGAGTGTGTCACAGATTTGCTTCAGTGACCAAGCAGCCCAGGAGGATTGGTGCTCATTAGCATTCCAGAGTGAGCATTCCATCTGCTTTTCATATTCACAAATTAATTTTTCTTCTCTTGAAAAGAAATGCAAATGCAGTATCTCCAAGCTCCCCGCTTCATTCCTCACAGCCACCAGCTTAAAAAAAAAAAAAAACCCAAATAGAATGACTTCCCACCTCAAATCAAACTTCAATGATATAAATTAGATTTCTTTTATAAACCTTAGAATCGCATAGCAGATTACAGGGATAACGAACCTACACACACAAGCACATATTTACAGACAAAACCATCATCATCCAGAGTGGCAGTTTAATTGGTTTCAGTAGCGTAGCTCATTGTGTCTCAACAAGCTCAGAGCCAGCTTGCATAACAGACAGACTTCATTATGCTGCCTGCAAATGAAATTAGGAATACACACAATTATACACAGAGAGCATCAAAGAAGGACTTTGGATGCTGTGCACACCAGACTGCGACTGACACTGCAGCTGCAGAGGCTATTTATAACAGAGCCCTTGATTAAAAGATATAGATTAATCATTATTAATGGTGCCTGTGCCCAAGCAAGCGGCTTGGAGTGTATGAATGGTCATGACTGAACAACACTAATTGAATTTTCCAGACTCATTCCTCCTCCCCCTCACTTTCTCCCTCTTTTCCTCTCATATGCTCCAAGGTGCAGCCTGTATCTCAGAGAAGAGACACTGGAAGCGCTAGACACGAAAACTGAGTAGATCTGATGTGACATCTAATATTTCCCCAAACCCACGCAGTGTTGAACTGGATGATCCAATTGACATCTACTGCCGCTAAATCACATGCCCGTAGAGTCGCATTACAGGGACTGTGCGATAACAAAGGCTTTAATCCAACGCTGACAGAGAAAAAGAAAATTGTGCTTGTGATAAATTTAGAAAAATTATATGAGGAGTTATGGATAATATATTCATTCTTTTCAGACACAAAGCAAATGTTTTCGTATCTGTCGGCTGGGCTCAAACACTGCTCAAAATATTAATACGGTTCTCAAAAACGAGATCACCGCTGCCAGAATGAAATTCATTTTTCAGTTTGTTTTCTAGATTTGTAAATGTCAGCCCAAAACAGAACCAACTAATTGTTTGAATGAAGTCTGGATGCATTCTTTTGAAAACATGCTTTGAAAACATGAAGCAGTAGCACCTGAAAACTTTAGCTGACCCAGTGAAATGAAAAAGACGTGAACTTGGCCACGTTTATAGAAGAGACAGACCTGTTGTCTTGTTTTGGCCAATAAACCTATACACTGTGTACACAATTATTAGGCCAGGAAAGAGACAGATTTTTCCAAGGTTTGATGGAGATGAGAGAGGCTCTTGACGGACCAGATGGATGGGCCCATGGCTGGATCAGTAACGGGCACAGAGCTCCACTTCCACTCAGACGCCAGCAAGGTGGAGGTGGGGTACTGGTATGGACTAGTATTATTAAAGATGAGCTCGATGGACCTTTTCAGGTTGAAGATGGACTCAAAATCTCCCAAAAATACTGCCAGGTTTTACAAGACACTTTTTTTCAAGCAGTGCTTCAGGAAAATCTGATCTTTCAAGAAGACCATGAATTTTCTGCAGGACGATGCTACCTCACATGCATGTGGCCAGTAAAGACCTTAAAGATGAAAGAATAATGACATGGCTCCCTTCCTCACCTGACCTAAATCCTATTAAGAACTTGTGGACCTTCTTAAATGGGAGATTTACTGGGAATGAAAACAGTCCAGCTCTCTAAACAGAGGCTTTGCACACACAGTGTATAAAGACTGTGTTTACCTACCCCACTTTAATTATCATATAAATAATAATTACTTATTATATACATAAATATGTACATAGATGACTGGATTATATAAAGATGACTGCAATTCAATTCATTCCATGCTTTCTTCCTTTTGTTGTCATTTGACTTGGTTGGTTAGGTGCTAAACTGGCTGGTCGATGCATGCTGTATTTTTATTTATTTATTTATTTATTTAAGCATGAGCAGGCAAAACAAGAGCATGCCGCTCACACCGAGCACCAAATTACTGAGGCAGCACTTCCAGATGGAAGAGAGAGATGAGAAGGTGGAAAAGAGAAGAACAAGTGAGACGTCGTAATTTAGAGTACAAAGTGTCAGAGTGAAAAGGTATTCATCAGAGGGAGTATTTACTGTAAACTACTTGTTGTTTAGCAGCCTTCTTGTGTTTCAATGCATTTCTGATGCCCTGCAATATAATGCGACCACGAATTGTCCAAGTTTGCGAGAAATGCACAGTGATATGAGCATCACATTTGCATCAGCATTCCCACAACAGCTCATTAGCAGTCTTTATTCTATGATCTGGGGATTTTTTTTCTGATTAAGTGCCACTTTCATATATTCGCATGAAACAAAAATATTGGCACCCCTGGTCAGGTTACATATTTGTTACATTTTTGTTACATTTCTACGGGTAATTAAGTACACATGCCTTACAGAGAGCAATTTGCACGTTTGAATGCATGACTACGGTTTATGTGCTGAAAATGTTATTGTTAGTCATATTCTCAATATTATTCTCAAGTGTTGAACAAAATGGTGGCGCACAGATATGTTATGCCAAAGTCAGTTCTTCACAGATGATGTGAACTTACTTTATCTTTCTCACTAACGTACATATTAAACATCACGACAGAAAAGACTCTAAGCTCCTTACGGCTTCAAAGATGAGCATTTTGTTCAACTGTAAAACAAATGAAACGGCAAAACCGTCCTTACCATCCTCATCCACAGTGAGGTCCACCACCTCTCCGGCGCTCTGTCTGAGGGGCTGGATGACAGTGGACAGACGATGGCGCCCTCGGCCCTCCTGAACCCGACTCTGAGAGCAGCTTGGCCCCCAGTGCATCCTGCCATGTCCCCCCACAGACCGAGGCCTGCTGGAAACACACAGATACACATAAAATAATGTGTAAGTCAACCATTTAGCTGAACTTAATGCCTTGTTCAGAAAGAAGTGAGCTTACATTGAAGTTGGAAAACATGCTCGCAGAGTGAGAACGTGAACTGCATTTATTTGTAATCACTACAGACTGAGCTCAACCGTGTATGTGCTCATGGTCCATAGAGCGAACATTAGGTGTAATATACTTAATGCAGAAGATGATTCGAGCCCAAACAGCATTTATAAGCTACAGTGCTGAAACAAGCCTCACTTCAGCAGCTGCTGGAATGATCACAGCTAGAATGTAAATAATAGCCACCTGACATGGGAGCTGAAGCTGCTGTGCGCACGTGCACGCGCACACACACACGGTAGGCACAAGACCACATACAGAAAATCTAAACTCTCTTCAGTAGTACACACATCATGTACTGCCCCATAGAAAATGCAAGACCGGCTCAGTCCAGTTTCCAGGCCTTACTTTACTACAGGTCATCATATTGACTGTTCGGTCATGGCTGATCAACTGGCAACTTTTTTTTTTTTTTTTGATTCTTTAAGGTGCAACTTCTGATTACATGGGTAATGGACAGCCTGTTTAATTATACAGGGTAATGAAAAGTTGGAAAGGAAAATGAATTTTATCTGCATTTGCTACATAAAACCATACCAAGTGTCATTCATGGAGGAAAAAAAAAAAATTATATATATATAAAAATAGTGGAATATGTCCCCTTTAATGTTATCTGGCCGAGACAGAGAGCCCAGATATATTTGTGTGCGTTTCTTAGATCAAAGCAAAGGGCCAATAAATAAATAAATAAATAAGGGCTGGCTGCAGCTCACTGATATGTAATGCATGAGAGCTATGAATGTGATCCATCATAGAGGAAAGAAAAGAAAACATGTTCTTTCACAAAAGCTGCTTGAGCCTAAACTAAAATGTTGGTGAAAGCTTTTCCTCCCAGAATTCCCTGCACTGTGAACGAAAAAGGGAGACCGTGCTGTTCACTCTGAAGCACATCACAAGAATACAATAATGACAGACGGGCTGCGAGAGGAAGTGCTGAGAAAATGTGAAAACGTGTGCAAGAGCAGGAGCCGAGTTTCGGCCCAGAGAGTGACCTCACCGACCCCAGGTCACTTGACTGCTCATGTGATTCCTGCACTTCTCTCATAGGTAGAGCAGAAAACCCTCTCTCCTCCCTCATTTCTCTCTCGCTCATCCATCTTTTCAGTCTCTCTTCCTGCAATTTCTCTCAATCTATCAATCTAACTTTTCTTTTCAATATTCCTCTCATTCAATCTAGCCTTCTATGCTTTCTTTCTTTCAGTCTAGTCAACCATTTACCCTTGCTTTCCGAATATCCATCAATCCCCCTCTGTCCCTTTTTGTAACTATTATCCCTCTATACGCCGATAATTTCTTTATAACCATCCACCTATCTATATAATCAAGGACCTTCCGATCCTGAGGCTTTTTCCCCGAACAAGGTCACTGCTGCCCCAAATAAAGAGGTATTTCATTGTATCTATTTTCTTTCTATATCTATCTATCGAATCTACCCACCCCTGATGATAAAAGAGCCTTCAAGGCAGTTATCCAAAATTCACTTATTCCAAGGAATTCTTTGAATGCTCTGGGAATTTTGTTGTGGGACTGAATCCATAGGAATGGCCCAGTGGCTCAGGCTGCTGTAAAGCAACACCACGTTCATGAAGGTAGTAGAGCGTAACTCAGGAAGGGCTTTAGGGGCTGCAGATTCCCCGTCTGGAGACTCAGGAAGCCCCCTGCGTCCCAACCCTCCTGCCTATCCCCTTAGCCACACATTGCATCATTAATACATCAAAACAAAATGATTACCAACAAGTGTGCGGGGCCTCGGAGAACTCTCCAGAGATAATGATGTGCACACGATTCACTAACCAGCAAACTGCCCTCTGAAAACAACGTTAATGCTCAACCGCACCTACAAAGGATTAATGGACAGAAATATGTGCAAAAATGGTTGCCAGTTTAGTTAAATTAAGGTTCAATATAACATTTTTAATACGCAAACACAGGATCACATGCTAACTGGCTACAAGATGAAAGAAAAGCTGAAACAAAATAGCAGGAAAGAAAAAAGGCTGAAACTTCAGTTGAGCTAAAAACAGAGCTACTGCTAGAGCTGAAGATTGCTCAACAGAACCCACTAGATGTTAATTCAGGAGTTGCGGTTAAAATAAGATTTCATTTCTTCTGCTATATAAAAGCACACAAAAGTCCTAAATGTAAAATAAATAAAATACCAAGAAAATAGAAAACCTATGCTATCTGGGCTCGACAGAGAGCCTAGACGTCCTGCTGGACCTTACAATAAATTGCGGCTAAAATTAACGAAGCAGTGTCTGAAGGCAAGAGATATTTGTTGTTATTTTGAGACATTGTATTGTCTCCTGTTGCAAGGCTTCCCCATATATGCAAGTATTGTAGGCAATATAATAAATTATTTAGCAAAACAAAGTAATCAATGGTTCTCACATTCGTGATGTAGGAATATCTTTTTGTAAACACATGCAAAATGGATAAACTATTTCAGTTGGACTCAACTGGGGTGAAATTCTAAATATTCAAGGCCTGCTCAGCAGAAAAACAACAACAACCACGTGCTGGACAGAGGAAAGCCATCTGAGAAAATATGCACGAGTGCAATATTCAAAACATCGTACAAACAAGAAAATACAAAAGCCAAAAGAGCAACTCGAATGAACAACAAAAAAGCAAAACAAAATGGAATATTCATGTTACTTATTGCAAGGTTAATTGGTGCAGCAGTTAATAGCCTTTATTTAACTTTTGCTTAAATGAAGCATAAAACATCCGAAAAAATAATGTCTACTTAAACATTGTTAAAAAAATGCACTTTGTGTTCAGCGTTTTCTGCAATTAAAATGCCGAGTACTCCTAAACCACGCAGCAATGCCGCAGAGGTTTAAGAGTGAATCTGGAGTCGCACAGACACACAAACACACTCGTCCTGCTTTCCCCGTGTTGTAATATGGCACAATGATCTGATGGGAAGACCACAAATACCTAAGACAGAGAGGCTCCTTTCTAATTGGCTCATACCATTGTCTCCCACAGCAGCGTTGCTAAGATCCCAGGGAGATGACACCACCTCCTGAGACAAGTTTCTAATTACCCACAAGTAGGCCTGGGATTATTTTGTAAATACCTGTTTACCACTGCAGCCTTCTGAGGCCTCAGTGAGAGTGGAAAACTGTAAACACAGGCACTGAGGGAGCTGGCTGGGTGGCAAGACAGTACTAACATTACCTTTAAGTTTAAAAAAAAACCCCGCTATATGCAATAAACAGGGGCTAAAAGTGCTACACTCAATGCTTGGAAATAAAACTGAGTGTTTCACTGATCACCTGATCAGTCAACTTGCTTAAAACCATGTGTGGAACACTTAAAAAATAAACAGACAAACATTTATAATGGTTAAAAAAAAAAAGTTCTGGTTCAAAACAGTCATGAAGTAGTGTCCATAAACCTCCTCTTTGGTCTTCCTCTTCTCCTCTTTCCTGGCAGCTCCATCTTCAACATCCTCCTCCCGATATAATCCTCGTCTCTCCTCTGGAAATGTCTAAACCAACGCAACCTTGCTTCTCTAACTTTGTCTCCAAAACATCTAACATGATCTGTCCCTCTAATATACTCATTTCTAATCCTGTCCATCCTCGTCACACCCAACGGAAATCTCAGCATCTTTAACTCTGACACCTCCAGCTCCGCCTCCTGCCTTTTCATCAGCGCCGCCGTCACTAACACAGCTGGTCTCATCACTGTCCCGTAAACCTTCCCTTTTACTCTTGATGGTACCTGTGGGTCAGAAATCACTCCAGCCACTCTTCTCCATCCAATTCAACCTGCCTGCACTCTCTTCTTCACCTCTCCTCCACACTCTTTCATGCATGTGGTTTTACTTTATATAAACTGGAAACATTTTACTCAGATTATCTGTTTTTCTCTAAAACATCTGACTTGGCTCATGAAGGACCTGTTAATGAGCTGATGAGATGGATCAGGGTAACATTTCACAATGCTGTTTCTGAAATCCCCTGCTTCCTATTTTAGTGTATCCTTAGTCAGATGACCCCACTTTAGGCTCACTTTAGGTCTGAAAAGCTGAGGTGTTGATTCAAGTGTGCTCTGAATAGGAATTCACTAAAACATGCAGAGCAGCGGCAGTATTACAAAAGACTGGAGTGGGAAAAACACAAATGTGCCCAGCATGGATCCTCCAGGATGGTGATTAAGAATCACTGGCTTAGCAAATGAGGATTCGTCAATGGCAGCAGTAAAAATTTCACAAGAGAGTATGATCCACCAACATGTGGATTTAGTGCATTTTTCAATTCAGCAAAAGAAAGACTGCCTGAAAATGTTTCCTTTTTTTTTTTTTAATACAACATTTCATTTCATTAGAATATATAACGTCATAAAAAAAATTTTTTAAAAAAGATATCTGGCCTTCAAGACCCAATGCTGCTCTGCCCTGTCACTCCGACCATTTTGAAGCAGCATTTAAGAGCGAAATTAAAGCTGCAGTGATTGCCTCTCCCTCAATTACAACGACTAGGACTATAACGCATGTTTAACAAAAAAGTGTTTACAGGGTCGCCATTGTCATTTTTTCACATTTAATTTATCTAACATTGTTATTTTTTCTACCAGTGTATTTGTTTGTCCATCTATGCATTTGTAATTTAAGCAATTTCCCTCTGGATCAATGATTTTTCTGATTCTGAAAATAAAAAGTCCCCCCACCTGGGCATTATTTCTATTTGTTTTTACCAAGTGATTCTATTTGGCTGGTTCTCCACTTTTTATTAGAGTTGAGCTCAGTCAAAGCTACACACAATAAAGAGTTTAAACCTTAGCAGGACCACCCTGAAGTGCTGGTAAAGGTGAAAGGATCCATGCTGGTGTTGTTGTTCTCATCCACACTCACCACAACAAACAGGTTGAAGGCTCTGAGCTGCAGGTTTCGATGTTGCTAGCACTATGCTTAAACGTTTGAGATGATCCATTAAACTTGCGATGCCTCTCATGGCGAAATTCACACTTCCTTTTCTTCCATTTCCTGCCATACTTTCAAGATTTCAAGCATGTTGGGGCCGCGGTGGCCTAGTGGTTAGGGAGTTGCTCCCTTGTGGGTTCGATTCCCTCACAAGTAGGTTGCCCTGAGGTACCCCTGAGCAAGGTACCGTCCCCGTCACTGCTACATTGATATATATGTATTTTATCCCACAAGATTTCGGTCTGACAATGTAGAGACAACCTGCTGTAGAGAATTTCATATGCTCCTAAACATCATAAGAGATGAAGAACCATTTCCTTTAAGGATATACTGGAAACGAGTCTGATTCACTTTTTCAAAACAAGTCTCAAACCTCTCTCACGGCCCCGTCTCTGGGCAGTAAACAAAAGATCTTTGAGCGGAAGGTCTGCATCGCTCATCCTGCTGACCTTTAGGCCGACCAGCCCTCCCCCACCTGAGTAAAAATCAAAATGGCCCCCTCTCAGCATACTACAGCAAGGCAGGGAAATTAAACAAGAATGTGTTCTCTTTCAAACTCACATTCCTTTCCCAGAAATGCTGTTGGTGAGAATGCGTTAAAACAAGCACAAAGGAAGAGCAATAAGACACAGAGGGAGAGGAAAGGGGGGGGGGGGGGGAGAGAGAGAGAGAGAGAGAGAGAGCTCAGAAAGAAGAATAATTGTGTATGAAATGTTTGATACACACAACATAAATATCTGAAAATCTTCCATAAAGGAGAGAATACCACCACCAGCTAAATGTCAAAAATGTGTGTTTATGGTAACAGATTTCGTAATCATTAAGAAGTAAAATCATAAATCGTCTACTGTTAACACAGCAGGATTTATTCAGTTCATTATTTTGGCCGCAGGCAATTTATAGGCACCAAAAGTTTAGAAAAAGAACACGCTCGCCTGCCGACCGATGATAAAGTCACTAAATGACAGTCATTAAATCTACAAGAAAAACAGCCTGAATTTGTTTTTGCTTTCACTTTGTGAATCTTCTGTGTGGAGCTCATCCAGGTAGCAATGGCCCTTGTACTGTAACACAAATAACCTATGACCAAAATGCAAAAATGCAGACTCTACACTCCTCTTTGTTCTTCTCGTTTTAAATATCATTTAAGTTCATTTGTTTATGAAAAACAAACAACTGCTTTCCCAATTATTGACTCTTATATAGTGTATATGTATGTGGAGGAAGAAAGAGAAGAAAAAAGAGAAAAAGGAAGACAAGGGCGTGGAGGCACTCAAGTGAGCTCGGCTGTTTCACTTTCTAAATGTTAACAGCGCACAGAAACAAATGGACATATTTCACATTAGAAAAGCTCACCCTGGTGGCCCTCTCAGCATGTTTACAAAAAGACAAGCCACGGTCCTACACACTGAAATAAACAATCCTAAACAGCCCGAGCGGCCTAGCCTAACATATGCTCCTCACTACAAGACATAAACAGTAAAGTTTTGAGGAGAAAGAGAAAGCGAGATAGAAAGAGAGAGCTAAAGAGGGAAAGTAGAGAATGCTATTTATCTCAAAAATGGCGCACAGGTCGGACAGGTCTTGCGGGGGTTAAACTTATACCTCTGTAATATTTCTGAGGGTTATGGGAGGATAGCCAATGTGTGTGCCTCCAAAAATCTTAACAGCAGCCAGTGACGCAAATGGCAATGGGTTGCAGAGGAAGTGTTGGTTGGGCAAAAAAAAAAAAAAAAAAAAAAAAAAAATTCTAAGAAAACACCTCAAAGAGTTGAGGCACATGTCATGCAAACGATAAAAAACAGCAAGATACCAAGAATAAGGTTTTGACGCTCTAAGATTAATATTTATCACATGCAATAGTTTACTTATGTGATCCATCCCCTCGGTCAGCAGAGCTGTGAACGGCATAAAAAGGCATAAAAAGTGAGCTCCACCAAGTAATATCGCCTGACTCAGAGGCCAAAAAGGAACTGACTTTCACAACTGGTGAAGGCCAGAGGGAGTGAAGAAATGATAGTGGCTAGTAACCAAATACAGTGGCCGAAGGACAGAAACCAATTCAAGGGCGCCTGCAAGTATTCTGGAGAGTGGCTGACGGGCACAAAAAAGGTCCCAAACATCTCCCTCCAGGCCTTACCTCCAGGTTTTGACCCTGGTGACTCTGGAGAAGTGGGGCAGGAACAGGACTGGGGACTCTCAGTCAGCAGTTGAAGGCAACAGAGCAGAGATGTTACATAAATGTAGGAAAGACTGGGGGCAAACCAGAAAAATAGCCTAATATGTTTATGTAAAATAAAAAAGTGCAGCGTGCCCCTATTGGAGGCTGGAGGGTTTAAGTGTAGCGAATCAGTCAGGTGGCAGCTAGAAGATGAGCCGGAGCTTTGGGGGGCCCATCGGACTAGCAGTTCTAAAAACAGCTTGGCATCTGCACCCCCACAGAGAGGCCTTTGGCTCCAGCTTGGGCGGCTGAGCTGACTGGGATTCTGCCTGCAGGTTTGCACATGAGCTGATCCAAGACAAATCCTACAGCTCTGATAGGTCCCAATTTCCCATCACTCCAGTGAACGCGGTGCCACTGCTCCCAAGGCCGAAGCGAGCAGGCTTTAGGCTTCTCTAGCTGATGCTTGGCATTGGGCTTGAACTCTGCTGTGTTCAGAGCTTCCCATTCCATTGTTCAGAGCTTTTCTTTGGAGATTATACAAGAAGTGTGTATGAGAGAAAACGAACCCCCCGTTGTGACCGAATTATGATTACATTGCTAAATATGCCTTAGAATACATGCTGATGTAACTTCATAAATATTCAAACTATTGTTTTGATCTGTGTTTGCTGGATTTTGTGAATGCCTTGAATTATCCAAATACTCTAAGAATCACATTTGGATCGTCTGAGAGTTTGTTCAGGAATGTAAAGAGTCACATTTGCATATTCTGCTGTATCAATATTACAAAGGCCAGCATCGATTAATGAACAATATATCGCACAGCCCGAGTGCTTAGAATAGCAATTAAAGCTGCGTGCACACAAACTCAGCGAAGAGAAGAGAAGCCAAACCCCTCATCCGCCGTTTTGCACATACACCCACACTCGCACAGATACCAAAGTGCCATTTTTCATCTGACCTTGGTCACAGGTCATTCGTTTCCTGAGCGGCAAAGACTCGCAGCCATTAACTCTCCACCTTTTGCTGTCCCTTCCCCCAGCCTCCAACAACTTCTCCACATTCCTGAGTCACTGAAGACTCTACAGATGAGGCCTATCAGCATTCAAACTACACCACCTGACCCCAGCGCTCCCATCCTCCATATATATACGTGAACACCCAAACCTGTTTTTATTTTTATACACATCACAATGCAGACGATTTTAAAACCCAGTATGCTTCTAAGTATAATGTGGTGTATATGCTTGATCAAAGAACAGAGAACCCACTGTAATAATGTACAAACTTACAAATGTCATCATTAAATTCTGATTTACAATCAGTTCAATATAAATAGCCCCCCCTTTTTGAATGCCTTAAAATCTGCTGATTTTCATGATTCCATGTAATCTTGCATCCCTACCAGTATGTATTATTTATCTTTAAATATCCATTCATAATGTCTCATTTGTATTATATGTAAATAACCATCTGCGGGGTTTTTCTGAGCCCTAATTTTAATTCTCCACGTTCTTTTCCTTACTTTTCTTAACACGTTAGGACTTTTGTGTTGGAAAAAATTATTGACCTTTCACTCATCACACACACACAGTCTCTCTCGCTCTATCTATATATCCCCACAGAAGGGGGGGGGGGGGGGGGGTACGACTGGACTCACACGGGACTGCACCAGCACAGAATCGCTGTTGCCCACCATGTGATCAAGAATAATAGGTTTCCTGACCTTTACGAAAACAGGAGAGATACATAGCCGATGCTGCTGATGCAGAGACAGAGCGAGAGACGGAGACAGAAAATATGTCTGAGAGGGGGAGGGGGACCAGGGTAAACAAGCCAAAAGGCTTCACTGCTGTTGCTGGGTGTTAGGACTGGCTCTGATGCAGAATCTGGGTGTGTTCTGCTGAAGCCCAGGCAACATTTCCATGTCTTTCTCATAGGTCTTACAGTAAAGGAATGCAGACACTGCTAATGTTCCCTTAAATACAGAAAGCAGCCTTGATAATTTAGTTCAGGCCAAATGCGTGTGATCAGGCCAAACAAATATTTAATGCTATACTGGCTGGCCACTAAAATCGGTGCAAGTTTCATAGATTTATAGATTTTTGCCCATAAAACATTCATAGCTTTGATGCTGCACGGACCCACTTTTCTGCAAAGAAATCTATAAATCCTTTTGAAATCTACAAAAAGGACAGAGTTTGAGTTATAATGTGTGCTGATGTTATTTCTGTTTCTAAAAATGTTACCTCATTACAGCGAGGTGTGTGTGTATGTGCATTGTTTTTCCTCCAAGATTGAAGGTCTAACAACTTTGAGTGTAAATGCTGACTAAATGCTAAAGTTATTGTCACATTTCTAATACAAAAGAATTTAAATGAACCTTTAAAAGGTTAAAGTTTACACAAAGTTGTGTTTTCTTGCCTCATGTTCTCCTGGCTACTATTAAAATACAGCATTTGTTTA